>CM031376.1:46111156-46473074 GCA_018208015.1 Medicago ruthenica | reverse complement strand
AGGTTTGTTTTCCTTGAAAAACCTAGTTGTCGGAGGGAGAGGAACCGGATTGTAATTAATGCATCCCTTAGTACCAATGAGGGGTACATTAGGGAAGTCCCCGCAGCTGAGGATAATTTCCGGGTCCTCTAAATTTGGAGAAAACCAATGGATTTCCTTCGCGACGAGGGTCGTCATCCGTTGTGACCATTTGAGCTTGGCCCGGTTTTCCACAAAGTCTCGGTTTCTTGGCATGTGGGACATCATCCAAATTTGCACTAAAGGAGTGCAACAAGAAATCTTGCGTCCTCTTGCTTGTTCATGCCTAGATTAGAGGGAGTGATAAAAATCCGCCAAAATTGTGGGAACCGGATTTTTGATCATGAACACCTCTAAAGCCGGAAAGTCTACGAAATCATCCATGTTAGGGAATAAAACAATCCCGTAGACTAAGAGGGCTAAGATGGCGTTGAATGCCATTACCTCTTTGTTGGCTAGTAAATCCCGAGCTTTGGCTTCCAAAAACTTTCTTGTGAATCCCCTAGCATTTCCTCTAATTTCCAAGTTAGACGCTACTTCTTGGACATCAAGGTACAAGGATTCGGCAATGGCCTCCAATGTGGGGTCTTTCCCGGGACTTAAATATAATTCACGACCTTTCATGCTACAACCCAAGATCTTCTCGAATTCTTCCAATGTTGGAGCTAGTTGGAAATCTTGAAATGTAAAGCACCGGAGTGGTGGGTCGAAGAATTGTGCCAAAGTAGTTAATGCCGTTGAATCTATCCTCACGGGTAGGAGATCAAGTATCAACCCATAGCTTGCTTCAAAAATACTTTTGTTGACCGGGGAGAGCCTTTTGCTTAAGGCTAACAAACTTTCCACCCTAGGAGCCTTAACCTTGAAAGCGAGCGTACTTTTATTTCCAGAATCCATATTTCTCTTTGCTAATATTTGATTGTTCTTTTTTAAACTCCTATAAAGCAAAGTGATATGCGAAAATTATTTTCCATGAATGTAAATGTATGTTATGCATGGGTGTGATATGTAGGTTCAAAATTTCCCCCATCCTCACGTGTAGGCTCTAATAGGTAAGATTCCTAAGAAGAGGTCCTTAGAGTCATCAATCTCATATGGAATTAGGGTTGTCTATGGACATACGTCGACATGACTTCAATTAATTCCATATGAAAATCTCGTCTAAGCGGGGTTGGGCATCCTACCTCACGGACATACGTCAACGCGGGCTTCCGCACACAACCTCCTTCTAACTTAGTTTTTTCTCGAGCTCGGGTAGAGAGCCTCACACGTCCGGCATTAACCCGAACAATGTGGAGTAACATCGCTCAAGTAACCCCCACAATTGAGATACATATGAATATGAAGCACAAATGATATAGATGTATGTAGAGTATAAAGAATAAACAAATAAATGACAAGAAGATATAAACACGTAAGTGAAATGAAGCGAATTAGCCTAAAAGCCGACTGAGATAGGCTTGACTCGTTTATGCACAAACAAAGTGTTTAATGCATGGTCCCCAGTGAAGTCGCCATTTCTGTCGCGTCGAATTTCGGATGTCAAGCTATTGGGGAAGCATTGAATCACTAATTCTAAATTACGACTGAACTTTTAATTTTTCGGGGAAAAAAGGAAAAAAGTTCTAAATTACCTTGAGAAAAGATTTTAGGTTCGAAAGTCGATTATGCGAGGGGAAGGTATTAGCACCCCTCACATCCGTTGTACTCAACGGGAACCTCTTAGTCGGCTTAGGCTTAAAATGCTTCGATGTTTTACTTACGTGTTTAAACATGTATAAAAAGAAATATATAAAACATAATGCGAGATGAAGAAAGAGATAAAAACAAACGAAAGGGAAAAACAGGTTTTTTATTAATGGGCTTGACAAGATGTCGATCTTGCTCCTACGTATCTCCCGGTAGTCGGAGAATTCAAAGCGTACGTAGTTCTTTGGTAGAAAACGTTTGTATGTTGGTTCGTTTTAGTTAAAAAAAGATTTGATCGCGTCCGAGCGAAAAAGTTTTGAAAAAAAGAGGAAAAAAAGTAATGAAAGTAAATGTCAACTGTTCGGGTTGCTGCCGAACTGGCCATTGATGACAAGAAAATAAAAGTCAGCTGTTCGGGTTGTTGCCGAACTGGCCACTGACGACAATGCATAAAAGTAAATGATTTGATGAAAAAAAGTTTTCACTCGGACTTGAACAAAGGTTTTAAAAACGTACGACGACGTACAAAGTTTTAAAATGGTGAAAGATGGACGCTAGGTGATAAGCTCGCGCAAGGCGTGAATGTTTTAAAAGAAATAAACAAAAGACAAACGCACTGAGGCGAAAAATTCGCGCAAGGCGTAAAAAGGTTAAAAATAAACGCGCAAGGCGCGAAAGGTTCGGATTGACCACGAGGGCCAAGAAAAAGGATAAAAATGGCCACAAGGGGGCCAAGGGTAGGTTGAGCGTGCTAGACGCGTCAAGGGTGGAATGACGATTGCCCGAGCGACGAGACATACGTCACGCATTCGTGCAATCGAGGTTTGGGGAGACATACGTCAAGCCATTCCCGTTTCATTCAAGTTTGGTTTTGTCACTCGGAGAAACCTCAAAGGGAACCAAAGCTTTAAAAGGAAAAGTAAAAAGAAAGGGATCACGAACAAGTTTGTTGTTCGAGTTTATTAAAATCATGAACATTACTTGTTGCTCAAGTTATTGAAACTCAAGAACGAGTATAGTTCAAGTTTGAATGGTAAACAAATTCACAAGACATGCACAAAATTGGAAAGTTCATAAGTTCGGCTCAATTCGAGCTTGATTTTAAAAGGATGAGCAAGTTCGGCTTAAGTTCGCTTTTGGGTTGAAAATCATGAACAACATGGTTGTTCAAGTTTGTTTTGAAAATAGAGAACTTAGCCTATTTGCTCAAACTTGGTTTTGAAAATATTAGAGAGCATAACTTGTTTCACAAGTTACTCAAAATTTGTCGCACGAACTTATGAAATCTTCAAAGTTTGTGCATGATTATGAATTGGGTTTGGACCAAAATGTTTTTAACCCTCTTTAGGTTCTGAATCAAGGGCTAGAATCCCAAAAATTTGACATTTGAATGCCTGATTCATGTTCTGAATCTCACATACTTCGCAGAGCAACCAGAACTTGGCTCTGCGAAGTCAGGTTCTGGTGTGTTCGCAGTGCGAGCAATACTTTGCTCTGCGAAGTATGCGAATTTTCAAACTCAGAAGCTGTTTCTGAACATAAGTTCAGAAACTGCTTCTAAGCAAGCTTCAGAACCCAAAGGAGGTTAAAAAACTTGACAAAATGGAAGAAAAAGGGGTGGAAAAACACAGTTTTAAGGCTTGGCCCCTTTGAGGTCCCTTTTGAGTTTCAAAAGAGGTTTTTTGTGCACAAAGTGAAGTTGGACAAAGCAAGATATGCAAACAGCAAACACAATAAAAAAGAAGGATTATAGGAGACTTACAGAACTCCTAGCAATGCTTGAGCAGGATTGGAAGTGGCTTGCTTGCTTTGTGAGAGGTTATGAACAATGTTCTAATTGTTTGGGATGGACTGATTTTTGTGCTGCAATACAAGGGATTTTTGGTGTGAATTTCGTGTGTATTGGTTCTCTGAATGAGTCTCTTGATTGTGTTTCTAACTGGCTGTTCAATGTGTGTGATCCTTATGCCTTGCCATTCCTTTTATAGGCATAAATGCAAATCTTTGTAATGATGAACAATGATGAACAAAATCCTAAAACACTAGCTGATTTGGGCTAAATTCAGGCTAGAACACTTTGCATTTAATGCTAATGGATAGAACTTGCTTTGCCTTGTGCCAAGGGGCAAGGTCTTGACTGATCTCAGCCACAAATGCCATTGATTCTAGAAGGTAATGATGGTAAAAAACTGTAAAACAGGGCAGCTGCAAAAGGGATGATTCTTGGGATCAATCCTTGCAATCTTGGAAGGCCAAGCAATCAAAACGTGTACTGCCATGTACAGGGAGATTGGGGGAAGCAAAATCAGCATGTGGGCTTATGTGTGGGAGGAGAAATCCAAGTCAAAACAGGGCACATCAAACAGCCTTTTTGCAACAAAAACCACTTGGGATTGACTGGTTTTGGCAGGGAAAAAGGGAAGGAAAGGGATCAAGCAGCTGGCTGGCAAGTTTAGGTTGGGTGAGGGGTCAATTTGGGGGGACAAAAGCTGACCAAGGATAGCCAATTTGTTTGATCACATGAGAGGTTGGAAGAAAATCCTTCTTTCCTTTTACCTTTAATGTCACATATTAAATCTTGCCTTGCTGCACCAAATCAGTCACAAAACAGCAATAATACAAGTAATAATGCTACTAATAACAATTGTAGTTGAAAGCAAAAAAGATAAACCAATGTATAAAAATCTGCAGAAAATTTCCCAGGGGTCGCAGTGCGAAGGTGATTTCGCACTGCGAACTCCACTTTTTTTTATTTTTGTATTAAAAAAATAAAAAGGTAAAAATGGAGAAATAATAATAATATATAATGATAATGATGATAAAAAATGCAAAAAATGCAACTGATGATGATAATAATAGGGAAAATAGTAGATGATAATAATAATGAAAAATGATGATAATAAATAAAACTTAATAATATTAAAAGATAAAAAACTAATAGTAGTAAAAGATAATAATGATATTATTAAAGAAAAATAAAATAAAATAACACTAACATTAATAATATTAAGGATAATGGAAATACCAATAAGTATAATAATGATATGCAAATAAAATATTATAATAAGGATGAAATAATACAAAGTAATAATAAGTAATGAAAATAATAAAAGATAAAACACACAAAAAAATATAAGTCAAAAAATGGGGTATGACAACAAGGTATTAAAATATCAATTGGATATGCTAATATTTGTTCAAGTATACAGGACCATAGACAAAAATTATATTGATTTATTCATGTATTGGTTCTAAAAGAACAAGTAAGAAGCAAAGGATTTTCAAGAGAAGCTAGTTCCAAGTCAGAATCTAAAGGTCAGAATCTGAAGATCAGAAGCTGAAGACTCAGACTCTGATGGTCAGACTCTAAATGATACCCAGACCCTAAAGGTTACTCAAGAAACTGAAGACCCGGACTTTGATAGTCATATTCTCTAGAAGCCAGACACAGGAAAGCTGAAGACGTTTGTTACTGAAGCCTCTGCAAGATCAGACATAGTGGCTCTAAAGTTTCAGAAGTCAATGAATGTCACTTTTAGTAAAGGACATAGTACAAATTGTACCTCCAACATTCTCATGTGCAATTGTACGTTGATGCAAGTTGTGTCTCCTTGGATAAGAACGGTTTATTCCATATCAAGGAATAGATTCAAATACACTCCTTCATAGGACATAAACTAAATCAAGCAACAAATCATTGGTGATTGATCAAGTTTCTCTACCGACTCTATGATGCGTTGGCACTCTCTTCAACATCTCTTTTCAATCTCTATATAAAGGATTGAAGACTTGAAGAATACAAGAAGACTCTGCAATATTTTGAAAGTGCAAAAACTCTCTTAAATTGAATTTCGCATCAAACTCTTAGAATTTCTTAACAACTTTTATATCTTAGAAATTCTTGAGTTCTAAAGTTTGAACTGTGTTGTATTTTGTGAACACCACTGATTGTATATCAATTGTTCAAACAAACATTCTTTCTTTGTAATCTTTGTTTGTAAGAAGTCTCTTGCTTGTGTGCTTGAGCATTTTTAATCTTGTGATTATAGTGAAAAATCTCTTGTAAGTGACAAGGGGACTGGACTACTTCCGGGTTGTGGAAGGAACTAGGATAATTGTTTTGTGTCTTTCACTTCTCTCTCTCTCTCTCTCTTAACTTTTATATCTGCTGCATCTGACTCTGAAAATTGCTTCAGATTCTGAAATCTATCAGAAGCTGAACTTTGGACTTAGCCAAGAAGAAGAAAAAGCTAACACAATTAAACCCCCCTCTTGTGTTTTTCTCACCTTCATTCACTGCTTGCCCGATAAATCTCTTGGCCGCACTGTTGGAACAAAATGTGTTTAACAACTCTCTTATGAATTAAGGGGGAGATTGTTGAAACATTATGTGTAAACATATCTCTCTTTATGGTTTTGATGATAACAAAGTGTTAAATAGAAAATTGGTTATTTGTTAATGCTTTGTTCAAGTGATTTCAGAACCATGTGTTTAAAGACAAGTATTTGAGAATTGGTTATGAAAGAACAAGCTTAGATCAAGAAAGGAAAGCTAAGAAGCAATGTTGCAAAGCTGGAATAAAACTGGGTGCTTCTGAAGTGCTCCTGAAGAGTGCTCCTGAAGTGGTGCTTCTGAAGTGAGAGTCTGAAGCCTGCGTCTGAAGGCAGCTTCTGAAGCCTGCGTCTGAAGGCAGCTTCTGAAGTCTGAGTCTGAAGGTCAACGCAAAAGTCAGCGTCTGAAGAAGTCAACAAAAGTCAACTTCTGAAGACTAGCTTCTGATCCGTACAAAGGCAGCTTCTGATGCACTGTTCACGCAGAAGCTTCTGAAGGCTGATGTGGCTTAAAAGCAACTGGTACTGTGTGCATTTAATGCCTGGATGTGTCAGAGCAACCCAATGGAACAGTTGTCTCCCTGACTCAAACATTCCCCAGCTTTTAAGGTAGGCCATTTCAAAATGGTTGCTGCTCTGTTTTACTGAAAAAGTTCAGCTCACATTTGCAGAAAACCTAGCTATCAACTTGCAACGGCTCTTTCCTTAATTCAAGCAAATCTTCGACAGCTCTATTTCCTCTATAAAAGGAAGAAGATTTGAAGAAGAAATTTGTCTAAGACTCTTGAAACAAATTGCTGAACCTGTGCTCTGTTTTCTGCTGTAAAATCTCACAAGTTCAAAATCTCTTAGAAATTCTTTAGTCTTTGTAACTTAGAATTTTTTAAGGTTAAGAGTCTTAACCTGTGTTGTATTAAGAGAACACCTCTGATATTTTATCAAGTGTTCAACCCAAACTCATTTATTTGTAAACCAGTTTGGTCCCTAAAGTCTCAGTCTGTATACTGAGCATTTGTAACCTCATTCCTTTGTGGTCCGAGTCAGAAGTCTCTTGACTTAGTGTCTTGAGCATTGGGAAGTCTCTTGACTTAGTGTCTTGAGCATTGAGAAGTCTCTTGACTTAGTGTCTTGAGCATTGGAAGCCTCTTCCTTTGTGGTTGAGCATTAGAAGCCTCTTTCTTTGTGATTGAGCAACTCGAAGTCTCTTCCTTAGTGGTTGAGCAAGAGTAATCTTCTGATTATAGTGGAACTCTCTTGTTGGAAAACAAGGGGACTAGACTACTTCTCACATTCAGAAGGAACTAGTATAAATTGTTGTGTGTCTCTATTCCCTTCTCTATTTACTCTTTAATCCGTTGCATATACTTCTGATAACAGTTCAGAACCTGGTTCTGAACTAGTATTAAGTTTTTGAGAAAAAAAGAACAAGTTTTTGAGTCACACAATTCAACCCCCCCCCCCCTTCTTGTGTGTGTTTTTCTCACCTTCAGTTGGTATCAGGGCTCCGGTTCTGATATTAACACTTAACAGTGTGTCAGTCTTGATCCTGAGAAAAACATGTCATCTGATAATGAAGATTCACCTCCTCCTCCTCCTCCTCCTAGACATACTTCTGTTCAATATCACTATGGTACTGATGATAGAAAGTCTAGGTCACACAATAAACCCCCTATGTTTACTGGTGACCCAGAAAAATTCTCTTGGTGGAAGAGTAAAATGTACAATCATATTATTGGGATTGATGATTCACTATGGGACATCATAGAAGATGGAATCACAATTCCAGTGGATGAAGAAGGTGTTGCTGTCAATAGAAGAGCTCTGAGTGATGCAGAAAGAAAGATATATAGAAAGCATCACAATGTGAGAGGAATCATTGTGCATTCCCTACCTCACTCTGAGTATCAGAAGCTGAGTGACAAGTCCACAGCAAAGGCCATCTTCACATCCCTCTGCTCTAACTATGAAGGTAATAAGAAGGTTAGAGAAGCTAAGGCAAACATTCTTGTTCAGCAATATGAACTGTTCAGGATGAAAGAGGATGAAAATATTGAGACTATGTTCTCAAGATTTCAGACTCTGGTTTCTGGACTTTAGATTCTGAAGAAGAGTTATACCACAGCTGATCATGTGAACAAACTCTTAAGAAGTCTGCCATCCAAATGGAGACCTAAGGTGACTGCTATTGAGGAAGCTAAGGATCTGAATACTTTAAGTATTGAGGATCTTATAAGCTCCCTCAAGATGCATGAACTGGGACTCAATGAGGATGAGTCTGTTAGAGAACCAAAAACATTAGCTCTGAAGTCTAAAAGAAAGCCTGCTAAAGCTTTGAAAGCTATTGAATCTGAAGAAGAGTTTCCTGAGGGAAATTCTAATGAAGATTCAGATGCTGATGAGCTTGCAATGCTTTCTAAAAGGCCTCAGTATCTAATGAATAGAAAGAAAAAATTCTCTAACAGAAGCAGTAACTTTAGAGGATCTGGTTCAAAGAGGGATAACCAGAAGGAAAGCTATTACAACTGCAAGAAGCCTGGGCACTTCATTGCTGACTGTCCTGATCTTCAGAAAGAAAAGTCTAAAGAGAAGGCAAAGAAGTCCAGCTCAAAGTCCAGCAGTTTCAGAAACAAGTTTAAAAAGAGTCTCATGGCAACATGGGATGATCTGGACAATGAGTCAGAATCTGATGAGGAAGAAGCAAACCTCGCCTTGATGGCAACTGCATTTTCTGATGCAGAATCATGCTCAGATTCTGATGAAGAAGATGAGGTATACTCTGAACTCTCTAGATCTGAATTGATTGAAACAGTTAATGATCTTATGAGTCATCTTAAAAGCAAGTTAAAAGAAATTAAATCTTTGAAAAATCAAACTAACTTGCTGTCTGAGGAAAATCTTAAACTTCAGAATCAAATTTTTGAATATGATGAAGAAGTTGAAGAACTCAGAAAAGAGGCTCATAAGAAATCTGAAGAGGTTCCTAATGAACAGGAAATAGCTCTTCAGGATTTCATCTTAACTGGATTCAACAGAACTAAAATTGCCTCTATGATGTATAATATGATCAGAAACAAAGGTGAAGGCATTGGCTATGATTCATTCAAACCTTCAAATGAATTAAACTCACCTTCCTGTTCTGAAAATATTTTAAAAGGCAATGGTATATGCTTTGTGCCTGCTTCTGATAACTCTGAGAAGCTGAAAATGTCAGAATCTGAGACTAAGTCTGAAGTTCTGAACAGCTCAGACTCTGAAGCTTCTGAACCTAAGGGTAAGATGAAGGCAGATGTTAAAATCTTACCTAAATCTAAACCAAAAGGTCCTAAGCCTAAGAGTAAGAGAAAATCAGACTCTGAACCTGAAAATGTTCAGAATCTGAAGAGTTCAGAACCTGGAACTAGTAAGTCTCAGAATCTGAATAAGTCAAATTCAAATTTTTCAAAGACTGAGTTTATTAAAACTTCAAAATCTGTTAAACCAGTAAATGTAAAACATTTTCAACCTCAGAATGTTAAGCAGAGCAAGCAAAAGCAAACCAATCAGTTTTCTGCTTCTAACTGTTTTAAGAAAGGCAAAACTGAAGCTTGTCTTGTGCCTGAAGCAAACAAAGTTAGAATTCTGAGGAAATCAGAACCAAAGCAATCAAAGGGTCAGACTTCAAACAACTCAGAACCAAAGACCTTCAAGTCTCAGGTTTTGAAGAAATCTGAGTCCAAACCTTTGAGAACTCAGGTTCTGAAGAACTCAGGTTCTGAAACTTAGACTTATTCCAGATATAAGGATTCATATCCTAAGTATCAGAACAAGTCTGAATATCATAACTTCAGACACAAGAAGCCAAAACCTTTCAGGACTAACCACAAAGGACCCATGAAAATCTGGGTACCTAAGTCTGAGATCATTTCAATTGCAGATATGCTTGTCATCCAAAGAAAAGGA
Organism: Medicago ruthenica; assembly: GCA_018208015.1. Taxonomy (NCBI): domain Eukaryota; kingdom Viridiplantae; phylum Streptophyta; class Magnoliopsida; order Fabales; family Fabaceae; genus Medicago; species Medicago ruthenica. The sequence goes on along the minus strand of CM031376.1, from coordinate 46,463,096 downwards.
AAGGTCCTGGTACCTGGACAGTGGATGCTCGCATCATATGACAGGGGACAAGTCTATGTTCCAAACCCTGACTCTGAAAGAGGGAGGAAATGTGGGGTTTGGAGGAAGTCAGAAAGGAAAGATCGTTGGTACTGGTAAGATAGGTAATTTTTCCCTGTACATTGATAATGTTTGGCTGGTAGATGGACTTAGACATAATTTACTTAGCATAAGTCAATTATGTGATAGTAATTATGAAGTCCTGTTTAATAAGAACACATGTACTGTAATCAGTAACAAAGATAAGTATGTAGTGTTCAGAGGCAGCAGGAAAAACAATGTTTACAAAATAAATTTTTCTGAATTGGTTCAGCAGAAGGTAGTTTGCCTTCTGTAATATCCCGCCTAAGACTCGAATATTTATTAATATTGAGACGATGTATCAGAAATGTTTTAAGCAAAGGACAATTTGGTAAATTGTCAGTTAATGGGTTTATTTATATGGCAAGTGTAATATTCCGCATAAAGTATCAGTTATTAGCGTTAGAAACTTATGAAGCAAGCATGGCGATTTTGTAATATTAAGCAATGGCAATATAGTAATTTTTGGATAAGAGGGAGATTATTTTAAAAGGGGGAACAAGATATTTTCCCACACTATTCTCTTCTTCCCTTCACTCTCTCAAATTCGGTCCCTCCCCCTCACCCTCTCTAAGCACACGCCTTCCTCTCCCTCTCCATCAACTCATCAATTCTTAATCCAATTCTTGAGAGAAGTATTGCAAAGCAAACTTGGGTTGGAAGCTAGAACAAGAGAAAGAAACAAGGAGAATTGAGGAAGAATCAAGAGAAGAGGAAAGTGGAGCAAGCTAGGGTTTCAAAGTTGAGAACTTGTCAAGCACCAAGCACAACTAAGGTGAGCTCCCTAGGGGTTTTAGAACCCACTATGTTATGTTTTGATGAATATTTGTATATTGAACAAAGTTATGAACATTTGAACCCTAATCCTAATTTTGCTAGCAATTCTTGATTATTACATGTTGTATTCTGTTGATAAGCATTAGAAATTGTCTCTTTAAGCTGTATGATGCTTGGGCATGATTGGATAGACCAAAAATGGTGGAAAACATGTTTTGAACTAGCCCTATGCTGTCCAACTGCAGGTAAAATCGTGTCACGATTTTACCAGCATGTCACGATTTTATAGGCAGTGTAAAACACGATTTCTGGGCATGAAATCGTGACACGATTTCCAAATCGTGTCACGATTTTGAGTTGGACAGGATCATGTGATTTTTCATCTTTACTTGCACCGTTTCGGCTATCTAATACTGCTTCGGACTCAAGGAACAACATGTAATGGTTAAGCATTGCTATTAAGCATTTAAAGACCTATCCTTGAGAATGTTTAGATTATTATTATAGGGCACAAGTTTGAGAGGATGGATGCCTTAATCCATAAGATATTATAGAGAAGAATAAGAGCTAGTATAGAGCTTATCCCTTACTAGGCATTTCTCAAACATTCAATTAAGTACGAGCAAGCCAAGAACGATATAGTATTCAAGTTTAGAAACCTATTATAGGTTAAAGGGAATTAAGATGGTACTTATCATGTACTAAGCACAAGAATGATACTATGCTTATAGTTAAGAACCTCTAATAGGTTAAGCCTTAAAGAGTGCTTTAGAGAAGCACAAGGATATGAATGAATAAGATATACATACGAACTTAAGTAAGAACTTAATGATAAAGATTATACGTGTTCATCGGACTCCGGATTATGCCGGATGGGATTTCTCCGAAAGGGCTATCCACACGTAAGTTATAAGACTATGTTAAACGTGTTCATCAGACTCCGGGTTTCGCCGGATGGGACTCTTCCGAGAGGATTGTCCACACGTATGTTTAAAAGATTAAGCATGTCCAGCAGGCTCCGGGATACGCCGGATGGGACTTCTCCGAGAGGGTTGTCTACATGCAAAGTTAAGATGTGTCCAGCAGGCTCCGGATTATGCCGGATGGGGCTTCACCGAGAGGGTTGCCTACACAAAGATAAGAGGAGTCCGGTGTTAGCCTGATATGATAGGAATTTCACCGGTATGATGGGAGATGTACTTCGGGGTTACTCCACCCGGATGCACTCCGTAAAATGAACCCAGATAATATTGTTTGTTCAACGTTAACAGCTAACATAAAGACATGTATCAGTTAATATTTTATTATGTTATCAGACAGAGAATAATTATCAGACAGGAATCAGTTATCAGGCGGTGATCCTAGGTTTCCCCTCGATCACCCAGTTATCAGGATATAGTCTAGATCTCATGACTATTCAGTATCAGACTCAGATAGTGATCCTAGGTTTCCCCTTGATCACTATTTTAGCAGGATGTAGTCCAGTTTATGACTACACAGTTTAGCAGGACAGTCAGGTAGCCCTCTATGGGTAAGGATAAGACTTGGCGATCATAGGTATCCCCAAGATTGCCGAGAGTAGGCACGACGACCCTAGGTTTCCCCCGAGGTTGCCAACAGTAGGTTGGGCTGGAGCTCACTGAGACGTAATGTCTCACCCCAATCCTTCTGGTGCAGGCTTACAGGTTAGCAAGAGGCTTTTCAGATGAAGTTCTTCAGGAAGACGCTGGATGGAGTGCAGTTGCTCGTTGCGGTCAAGCATCAGAAGTTTAACAGTATATGTTTAAGTAATTGTATATGATTTTGGATTAATGTATAAACGAGCTACTTGTACCCCTTTCAGATGTACTGTATGTATTATTATTATTGAAAATTTTAATGTACCCAGTATCAGATTAATACACATGCTAAATATTCTAGATAATTTAGTATGGGTGTTACAATTGGTATTAGAGCAGGTCGATTCAGACCGTGCCTTGGGTCATTAAAGTTTCAATAAAAGTAGTGGGACCATTGGGTTCCGGATATTGTTCTAAAGGTCACATCTAGTTGAGCCTGATCAACTCAATCTAGTATATGACAGTTAGGATAAATGTCTGAGAGCTGAGTGTGACCAAGGAGGAATGAAGTCTATGAAGGGCGAAGATTAAGGTGACAGAATTTTAAGACGGATTTGGCGAAGAAGTATTCATGCCAATGGTGGCCATCAAACTGTAAAGTGACGAAGCCTGATTGTGGCAAGGTCTTAGAGACATAAAGGATATTTAACAGTGAGGTGAAGCGCCTCAACCCAGTTGGACGCATCGTTGGATGATGCCTTGTATGCGGAAGACATAAGGATTAAGAAATCATGAAATGCTCTAGGGAATGACGTGGAACCTTGACGGGAACCGTAGTTTGAGAAGTTAAAGTGAAGTGTGGACTAAGTAACAATTCTGAGTACAGAGTTGGAGAATCGAACTTTAATCGGATGAGATTTTAATGTCCGGACAGTTAAGAGAATTAATTATGGATTAAGTGAGTTATTTGGATAGATGAAACTAACCACTCAAGTGTGGTCATTGAGTATAAATCGCAAATAAGTTTAACCCCATCAGATCAGCCACGTCTCCTGAACCAGATTTGTGAAATAAGAAGAGGAGATGATGTGCAGCCTAAGAACTAAGATGGATGAATAAGTGGTAACAATAAGACTCGTTGCATGTCAAAGCGTGAATCAAATTTTTGGATGTATCCTAATGGTAAGAAGATTAGAAGTAAGAGAAGCTAGACTGGAATTTTACTTAATGAAGGTTGGATAATAAATAATAAGTTGCTAGAATTTATTAGGCTGATGGACGAATTAAATTGAACACTCTTGATTAGACGAACAGTATTGAATTTCCTTGATTGGTTAAAGAAGGCAAGTTCAAGATAACACAAGGTTTTAGTAGATCAGTGTTGAAGGATGATCGGGTTTTCAGCCGAGAAATTATGTTGAGATTTTAATATACGGCGGATCGTCTTGAACATGAAAGTTTAGGATTGAGGTTAATGCTAAGGAGTTGCATGCTCCCCATTGAAGAGGTTCCTTCCACAAATATTATAGAATAGAAAGAGATCACCTCGTGTTGATAAGTTTTCGAGGGCGGTATTAAGGCATAGATTTGAATTGTGAATACAATAACGAGTTGCTGGAGGAATCTAATAGATCATGATAATGTGCAAAAGTTTAAGATCGATCAATCGGGGCACTCGAAGAAACGCAACCTATGTTGGGCATTCTAGAGAACCGGTAAGAGTTTGGATCTTTTCAGGACGGATTGTTCCGTAGAAACTCAAGGGTAACTTAAGGGACATGATAGAGCTAAGGAGACCAAAGTTGTCCCGGGAAGATTATGGATATGAAATCATTACGGATAAAGAAAGAGCGAATAGTAACAAGACTCAAATGAAAGGTATGAACCTTCAGAAGCTATAAGTGTTTTTAGAAGTTGCCACAAATGAATGTACATGAATTTAAGCTGCCTCAGACATACTTCCAGTCGGGTTTCTGCAATGTTTAATGATTATACATGAAGAGCTGACCAAGAGAAATGGTAACGTCAGACAAATTTGCTACAGTGATTACGAAGTGATAGAGTAAAATGATTGATCGATGGAATTTTATGTGACAATAGTGAAGTCTTCCTCCGATGCTAACTCGAGTGTTAAAATCAGAGTGGCGCAGCGGAGTGGTAATCCAAGAATGATATAATGAACAACGCTAAGCTGAGGCTTAGAGTATGAGAAGATGTTAAGTGCTTAATTCCTAATATACGGGATAGTAGTAAGTATAAGCGATTTGAACATATCATGAGTTCTAATGGAAAGTTATGGAAGTTAAGTTGATGAATACCTTAAACCTCGAAACCCATGAGGAATGAAATATTTGAATAGAGGCCTTGATTAGATACGACAATGCAGTGGCGAGTGAGTTTAATTCCATGTTGTAACCATGTCATGTTAACCTATATTAGCCGAAGATTTCGGAAGTTTTGAACTTAATGTTCACCAGTAAAGGAAGGAGAACTTTTACGTAGATTAAAAGTTATTCGTAGTCCACGGTAAAGGGCTGCGTAATTTCAGGTTATGACTAAAGGATTAAAGACTGAGTGTGCTTTTTGGGTAGCAATCGAGTAGAGTTTTCCGTTGAAAATAAGAATCTTGAATTTGACGTCCAGGACGAGAGATAAGTTTGTGATACCGGTGAATTGTAACCATAAATTTATATTATAGGTTGTTGTATACTTAAGAATAAACATGAGTAACATTGGCGGGGCAAACCTGGCAAGCCAGTTGAAAGGCAAATCCCGGATGTTACGAAATGAGTTAAGAGTAAGAAAAGATTCCCAATTGATGTGGTAGTGTCTCAAATATGTTAAGATTAAGAATGATGTCCCGTTAGTCGGACAAAGATGAGGTAATGTAAAGTGTACACGTGCTCGCTTATGTATGTAAGTTATATGCTATGAAATGTATTGTATAATGATATGTGCAACGACTTAAGCCACTCATCACTTGGACTAAACTCTTATAAGTTTGGGATTATCGGTGTAGAAAACATCTATGCTACGACAAGAAAACGAGAATAAGTTGTGACAAGAACGATGGGAGATTGGCAAACTCCTAGTATGAAGAATGATTTCTAAGTTATTAAGATAAGTAACGTCATAGATCAATTGAAGCAGAACGCGGGTAATCAGTAAGTTTTCGCGAGCCCTTGAGGAATTCCGTAGTGGAAGCAATGATTAAGATTATGGAAAGTAACACACCAGGATGCTTCCTCCTTGTATTTGTATAATGGAGGTAGTGCGGTAGTTTTAATCTCATTAAAGAATGGTATAATTATGGTAAAACCATATATATAGGATGCCGTTGTATAAGGCAAAGATCGAATATAAGAATTCAATGGAATCGTCGAGGATAATAAGAAAGTCCAATGTCGTCAAAGTAAGATTACGCGGACTATGACAGATTATAAGATTCAGCACAAGTGTTAGGATTTGATAACTCTAGTTTGGGTTTGCAAGAAGTGTATAAACAGGGATATGGTCAGCAAGTTGGATGCGATGGTTTAGATAGCCTCATATTCTACTACGCAAGAAAAGTGTAATGCACATCAAGCACTTCAGATAATGAAAAGATTGTCGAATACATTCGACTTATAGAGTTGAAAATCTAAGGGATTCCGATAAGTAAGACGAACTGGAGTCTTGGCTAATGAAGGAAGTAATATGGGAGATTAACTCATATAAGATAGTGGACTCTAAATTTTGAGGACGAAATTTCTTTAAGGGGGGTAGATTGTAATATCCCGCCTAAGACTCGAATATTTATTAATATTGAGATGATGTATCAGAAATGTTTTAAGCAAAGGACAATTTGGTAAATTGTCAGTTAATGGGTTTATTTATATGGCAAGTGTAATATTCCGCTTAAAGTATCAGTTATTAGCGTTAGAAACTTATGAAGCAAGCATGGCGATTTTGTAATATTAAGCAATGGCAATATAGTAATTCTTGGATAAGAGGGAGATTATTTTAAAAGGGGGAACAAGATATTTTCCCACACTATTCTCTTCTTCCCTTCACTCTCTCAAATTCGGTCCCTCCCCCTCACCCTCTCTAAGCACACGCCTTCCTCTCCCTCTCCATCAACTCATCAATTCTTAATCCAATTCTTGAGAGAAGTATTGCAAAGCAAACTTGGGTTGGAAGCTAGAACAAGAGAAAGAAACAAGGAGAATTGAGGAAGAATCAAGAGAAGAGGAAAGTGGAGCAAGCTAGGGTTTCAAAGTTGAGAACTTGTCAAGCACCAAGCACAACTAAGGTGAGCTCCCTAGGGGTTTTAGAACCCACTATGTTATGTTTTGATGAATATTTGTATATTGAACAAAGTTATGAACATTTGAACCCTAATCCTAATTTTGCTAGCAATTCTTGATTATTACATGTTGTATTCTGTTGATAAGCATTAGAAATTGTCTCTTTAAGCTGTATGATGCTTGGGCATGATTGGATAGACCAAAAATGGTGGAAAACATGTTTTGAACTAGCCCTATGCTGTCCAACTGCAGGTAAAATCGTGTCACGATTTTACCAGCATGTCACGATTTTATAGGCAGTGTAAAACACGATTTCTGGGCATGAAATCGTGACACGATTTCCAAATCGTGTCACGATTTTGAGTTGGACAGGATCATGTGATTTTTCATCTTTACTTGCACCGTTTCGGCTATCTAATACTGCTTCGGACTCAAGGAACAACATGTAATGGTTAAGCATTGCTATTAAGCATTTAAAGACCTATCCTTGAGAATGTTTAGATTATTATTATAGGGCACAAGTTTGAGAGGATGGATGCCTTAATCCATAAGATATTATAGAGAAGAATAAGAGCTAGTATAGAGCTTATCCCTTACTAGGCATTTCTCAAACATTCAATTAAGTACGAGCAAGCCAAGAACGATATAGTATTCAAGTTTAGAAACCTATTATAGGTTAAAGGGAATTAAGATGGTACTTATCATGTACTAAGCACAAGAATGATACTATGCTTATAGTTAAGAACCTCTAATAGGTTAAGCCTTAAAGAGTGCTTTAGCGAAGCACAAGGATATGAATGAATAAGATATACATACGAACTTAAGTAAGAACTTAATGATAAAGATTATACGTGTTCATCAGACTCCAGATTATGCCGGATGGGATTTCTCCGAAAGGTCTATACACACGTAAGTTATAAGAATATGTTAAACGTGTCCAGCAGGCTCCGGGATACGCCGGATGGGACTTCTCCGAGAGGATTGTCCACACGTATGTTAAAAGATTAAGCATGTCCAGCAGGCTCCGGGATACGCCGGATGGGACTTCTCCGAGAGGGTTGTCTACATGCAAAGTTAAGATGTGTCCAGCAGGCTCCGGATTATGCCGGATGGGGCTTCACCGAGAGGGTTGCCTACACAAAGATAAGAGGAGTCTGGTGTTAGCCTGATATGATAGGAATTTCACCGGTATGATGGGAGATGTACTTCGGGGTTACTCCACCCGGATGCACTCCGTAAAATGAACCCAGATAATATTGCTTGTTCAACGCTAATAGCTAACATAAAGACATGTATCAGTTAATATTTTATTATGTTATCAGACAGAGAATAATTATCAGACAGGAATCAGTTATCAGGCGGTGATCCTAGGTTTCCCCTCGATCACCCAGTTATCAGGATATAGTCTAGATCTCATGACTATTCAGTATCAGACTCAGATAGTGATCCTAGGTTTCCCCTTGATCACTATTTTAGCAGGATGTAGTCCAGTTTATGACTACACAGTTTAGCAGGACAGTCAGGTAGCCCTCTATGGGTAAGGATAAGACTTGGCGATCATAGGTATCCCCAAGATTGCCGAGAGTAGGCACGGCGACCCTAGGTTTCCCCCGAGGTTGCCAACAGTAGGTTGGGCTGGAGCTCACTGAGACGTAATGTCTCACCCCAATCCTTCTGGTGCAGGCTTACAGGTTAGCAAGAGGCTTTTCAGATGAAGTTCTTCAGGAAGACGCTGGATGGAGTGCAGTTGCTCGTTGCGGTCAAGCATCAGAAGTTTAACAGTATATGTTTAAGTAATTGTATATGATTTTGGATTAATGTATAAACGAGCTACTTGTACCCCTTTCAGATGTATTGTATGTATTATTATTATTGAAAATTTTAATGTACCCAGTATCAGATTAATACACATGCTAAATATTCTAGATAATTTAGTATGGGTGTTACACCTTCTGTCTGTGAGTGATGAGAAATGGGTGTGGCACAAAAGGCTGGGACATGCTAACTGGAGACTCATCTCTAAGCTTAGCAAGTTACAGCTGGTCAGAGGCTTACCCAGCATTGATTATCACTCAGATGCACTGTGCAGTGCATGCCAAATTGGAAAATTTTCTAAAACTTCTTTTAAATTAAAGAACATTGTTTCCACCTCAAAACCTTTAGAACTCCTTCACATTGATTTGTTTGGTCCTGTTGGAACAGCTTCAATCAATGGGAAGAAGTATGGACTTGTAATTGTTGATGATTATAGTAGGTGGACTTGGGTTAAATTCCTTAGAACCAAAAATGAAACATATGATGTGTTTTACAAATTCTGCAAACAAGTACAAACTGAAACTGATTTGAAAATTTTAAAAATCAGAAGTGATCATGGTGGGGAATTTGAAAATGAACCTTTTGAAAATTTTTGTGAAGATCATGGAATTCTCCATGAGTTCTCATCTCCTAGAACTCCACAACAAAATGGAGTTGTAGAGAGAAAGAACAGGTCTTTACAAGAAATGGCCAGAACCATGATCCATGAATCTAAAATTGCTAAATACTTTTGGGCAGAAGTTGTAAACACAGCATGTTATATTCAGAACAGGATCTATATCAGACCCATTCTGAATAAAATAGCATATGAATTGTTTAAAGGAAGAAAACCAAGTATTTCTTATTTTCATCAGTTTGGTTGTACATGTTACATACTAAACAATAAAATCTACCTAAAGAAATTTGATGCCAAGGCTCAAAAGGGTACCTTTTCAGGATACTCAGAGAGATCTAAGGCATACAGAGTGTATAATTCTGAAACACATGTTGTTGAAGAAGCTATACATATTAGGTTTGATGATAAGAAGCCTGGTAATGAAATACCAGAGCTGGTTGAGAGTTTTGCAGATGTCAGAATCTCAGAAGAACCTTCAGAAGCTGAACCGAGTTCAGAGTCTGAAGAAGGTTCAGAAGCTGAAAACAATGAAGAATCTGAGAAACTCTCTGATAATGACACTTCTCCTAATCCAAATCAAGACCAGCATGGTTCTGAACACATCCCTGATGGTTCTTCAGAAGCTAATCCACCCAGAACCTCATTTAAATACAAGTCTTCACATCCTGAGGAGTTGATCATTGGAAACAAGAACAGTCCAAGAAAGACAAGATCAGCATTCACTCAGAATGAGTCTATGCTTGGCCTGCTATCCATGATTGAGCCCACAACTGCTGATGAAGCACTTGCTGATGATGGCTGGATTGTAGCAATACAAGAAGAACTGAACCAGTTTCAGAGGAATGATGTCTGGGATCTAGTTGCAAGACCTGATCATAAGAACATCATTGGAATAAAATGGGTGTTCAGGAACAAGCTCAATGAACAAGGAGAAGTGATCAGAAACAAGGCTAGATTAGTAGCTCAAGGGTACAGCCAGCAAGAAGGAATAGACTACACTGAAACTTTTGCTCCAGTAGCAAGACTGGAAGCAATCAGGTTACTTCTTTCTTATGCTCTTAATCATGATATCATCTTATATCAAATGGATGTTGAAATTCCTGGCAACCTGACTTAAAGATGCTGTGCACAATGATGGCACAACTGTCCGAGCGCGTGTCTACTCAGAACAATAATTAAAATAGCGCAACGTAACAAAGCACAAATTAAAAGGAACACAGCGGAAAAATAAAGTACACAGTGAGTTTGTTAACCCAGTTCGGAGCAACTCTCCTACTCTGGGGGATACCAATCCAGGAATGATTCCACTATTATAGTTCTAGTGAAAAGACCAACGCAGACCCACTACTTGACTTTGCACCTAGACCCTACCAGTGGCAACTCTATCTAGGAACTCCTAGATATGAGACCCCGTCTCAATTCCTACCAACAACACAGACAGTGTTGTTATCAAACACACAAAACACAAAACTCAACCAAGAGAAACACACGCTAATAACACATACTCACTCCGTACTTAAAAGCTTAGGAGTAGCTTACAAATTACAACTCAAAACAAACTCAGTCCTTAGCTTGAATCAGGGTGATACAAGCAAGGCTCACAATTAACAAACAAAACCCTAAAAACCTTAAAACACACGCTTTACTAACACACACGGTTTTTAGTTACCCAACTAGGGTTTGCCTTCATGAATATATAGTACTCAGATACCACGGGTCTGGGCTTCAAAATAGAGCATGGACATTGACCGGTCCAGCTGAAAAACGATCTTCTAGAAATAATAAAAAGCTTCCAAATATAGAACAATATCTTGTGGAACAAATAGCAAGGCAAATAAAACTTCAAACAAATCTTCAATCAGATACACGCGCCTTGATCATCAAGTTAGAGGAAAATAAATCTTCAGGCAAATCTATGAAAGATTGCGTGCACAAATATAAAGCGCTAGCTGGCGCGAAAACACAACTCACGTAATGCTGTTCCATATGCTACCACATCTGTCCCAGCATCTGGCTAGTAGATGTTTTTGCAAAATGTAGCCAATCTACAAAAACCCAACAATCTCCCCCTTTGGCAAAATTTTGGCTAAAACACTCTAGAGCCAGTTCTTTGGGAGATACACAAAAAACTTTCCTTCACTTCAACGTAGGCACACAACAAGGAACGAAAATATCGTAGCATATTATGAGATAACTTCCAAGAGAGAAAAAATGGACAAGGATAACTTGCAAGTAGAATCAGAGGCATGCACCAGATAACACAAACATCTAGCCTCATAGGAACAACCAGAGAGAAATAAACTCTCATATAGTGGAATCACATAGATAAGGGAAAAAATAAATTTCCACACACCAAGAATAAAAACTCAAGAGCAGAGCTCAGCTCCCCCTCAAAACATGCATGTACCAACACTCCCCCTCAACATACTACACTCCCCCTCAACACATGTAACCATACATAATATAAGCTTCAAATCATGCACACAAGCAATAGATAATAAATCAAATTCATCAGCAATTCTACTCCCCCTTTTTAGCCAAAAATTCTGACCACCAACAGATAGGGCATACTCATAGAAAGTGCAAAGAAAATCAGAAATCAGAAATGGTTCAGAACAAAACAAGAAAATCAGAAATCCTCAGAATCATCAGAGGCATCCTCAGAGTCACCAGCAGAAGCAACAGCCTTATCTCCTCCTTCTTCCTCATCCTGCTCACCCTCAGCATCAGCTTCAGCCTTCAAAGCAGCAATGATCTTATCAATCTTCACCTTCCTAGCTCCAAGGGCTGCACTTGTCTCAGTAAGATCAGCTATCATCTGCTTTCTGGAGAGCACACCAGATGTCCGGACAGAAGTACCAGCTACATCAGCATCATGTGTCTCAGACAGCAAACTGCAATCCAAAGCCATAGGACCAGGCCTCTTGCAGGGCTCATCACTACTGATCAAAATATCAGGGTGTTGCTGAAGAATAATACCACACAGGAGGGTAGGAAAAGCAATTGGAAACTTGATAGCAAACGACTTGGCATGTTCCAAAACTTGATAAAAGATGTAGGCTCCATAATCAAAGGGAGACTTGGTCCCCACAGCATAAATGAACTTGGCCAACCCAGATGCAACAGAATTTGAGTGAGTGGTGGGAGTCCAATTTTGAGCACAGATCCTATTCAAGGCAGCATACATAGGAGACAATTGAGCAGAAGACAAATGCTTTGGCCAATGTCTAATCTTGTTATCAGTAATTGTCCTGCAGATTGTGTCCTCAGTGACCTCAAGCTCAGGGGGCTCCTCAGAAGACCTCTCAAGGTATGCATTGACCACCATAGGAGAAAAATTCACACACTTACCACGAACAAAAACTTTCCTATACTCAGGGTTTCTTGTGTCATCACACTCATCAGAAACATTCACCAAAAATTCCCTGACCAGCTTATCATAACAAGGACCCAAGTTTCTCACAGTCTTCATAAGACCAGCAAACTCCAACAAATCAACCAGCTTTTGACACTTAAAAACATCTTCTTTAAGATTTCTTTCAAGACCCAGTCTTCTGTGGTATATGAACTTCCACCTAGAGGAACCATTTTCCAAATGAAAGGAAACATTATCAAGAGGGGCAGGAGGAATAGTCAGAGGTATCTTCATACCCTTCATTGTTTTTCTGGAAGCCCCACCAGATGTGGCAGCTTCAGGCTCAGCAACCTCAAACTCAGAGTCACTGGAGGGAGGGTCTTTTCTTTTTAAGCTCTTCTTCTTGTGACCACTTTGAGCCACCTTCTTGCTTCCAGCTTTGGGGGGACCATACACAGGTCTCTTCCCAGCCTTTACAGTTTTCTTCTTCCTATCCTTTTCTCCTTCACTAACAACAGTAGCAGATTTTTCAGATTTGCTCCTTGTCCTGCGAGCAACACCAATAGCACCAGTTTCTGCCTGAGGTCTTTCTTCAGGCACAGCTTCCTCAACAACAATAGGGTCAGCACAGTCTAAAATAGCAGTCTCAGTAGTATCTATAACATCTTGAGTCTCAGTCCCTTCATCTTCAGACTCTGAGGACTCACTCTCAGCAATACTCACAGAACCAGAAATATTAGGAACCACCACATCAGGCTCCTCTCTAGCTTGTGACAAAGATGCGGGAGCATCTGTCACAGCATTCTTTGCTGAGGCAGGGGAATCAGCAGGTGTCTCAGACACGGCCTCATCAACATCATTCTTTTCACCAGAACCAGCAGTAACATCTTTCTCGATAGGAGAATTCGAAGAATCACCAACTAATTTTTCATCTACCTTAGGATTATCAGAACCTAGGGTTTCGGTCATGGCTACAGTACTCGCAACAGCGACATTTTCAGATTCAGTGACAGAAGGTTCAGCATGTGGTTCAACAACAGTCGATACAAAAGGGTTGTCCTTAAGGTACAGATCATCCATACTAAGACCTACTCTTTGAACAGCAGGAGTGGTAGAAGATTTACCTTTTGATTTTGATCTGGTGTTCACAGCGGTTGAGGAGGCAGCCTTGCTAGATTTGGCAGGTGTCTTTCTTCGTGGTGCAGATGCCCTAGTGCGACGCTTCTTTGTAGGAGCGCTAGGGATAGTGGTGAGAGGTTGCGCATCAGTGATGACGGCTTCAGCAGCTTGATCATGTGTAGTTTGGTGAGAAGAAGAATCAGCCATGGCGATGATTTGGAATGTGAGAGTATGAGAAGTGAATGAATTTTGAATGAAGGTGTGCGCGGTAAGAGAGGCAATGAGAGGTTGAGAGAAGTTAAGACAAAGATAATGATGATAACGTGCAAGAGTTTTGAAAAAGGCAAGTGTGCAATAACCTCCTTGAGTGACGTGCAATAAGCGGTTGACAAGGGAAAAAATAATAGCTGCACGCCCCTTGCACATTAATTGCTACAATTCTTCAACTAAGCATATCCCCAACTTCCGTCTTAATTTTTCAAATTGATTAGCATCAAGGGCTTTGGTAAAAATATCTGCTAATTGCTCTTCAGTTGAAACATGTTCAAGAGTAACAATTTTGTCTTCAACAAGATCCCTTATAAAATGATGTCTAATGTCAATGTGTTTGGTCCTGCTATGTTGAATAGGATTTTTGGAGATATTAATTGCACTCAGATTGTCACAATATAATGTCATAGCATCTGTCTTGACATTGTACTCACTCAGCATCTGTCTCATCCACAACAATTGAGAACAACTACTACCAGCTGCTATGTACTCAGCTTCAGCTGTAGACAAAGAAATGCAATTTTGCTTCTTACTGAACCAGGATATAAGGTTATTGCCTAGAAAGAAACATCCACCAGAGGTACTCTTTCTATCATCTGCACTTCCAGCCCAGTCAGCATCACAATATCCAAACAACACAGTGCTTTCCCCATGAGAATACAACATACCATAATCACTAGTACCATTCACATACTTCAGAATTCTCTTTACCTGAGTCAGGTGACTTATTTTTGGTTCAGCTTGGTACCTGGCACACACTCCAACTGCAAATGTAATATCTGGCCTACTTGCTGTAAGATATAGAAGACTTCCTATCATACTCCTATACATGCTTTGGTCAACATCCACACCTTTCTCATCCTTTGATAATTTTACATGTGTGGGAGCAGGAGTTCTTTTATGAGCAGCATTTTCCATCCCAAATTTCTTGACTATATTTTTAGCATACTTACTTTGAGAGATAAATATAGTATCCTCCATTTGTTTCACTTGAAGACCAAGGAAGAACTTTAGCTCACCTACAAGACTCATCTCAAATTCAGATTGCATTTGCTGAACAAAATGCTCTATCATCTGGTCAGACATCCCTCCAAAGACTATGTCATCAACATATATTTGAGCAATCATCAACTGTCCATTTTCATCTTTCACAAACAGGGTCTTGTCATTTCCTCCCTTCCTATAGCCATGGTTGATTAGAAACTCAGCAAGTCTCTCATACCAAGCTCTAGGAGCTTGCTTCAGGCCATATAGAGCTTTCTTCAATTTGTACACATGGTTTGGAAAACTAGGATCAATGAAGCCTTTAGGTTGTTCCACATAAACCTCTTCATTTAAGTACCCATTGAGAAAGGCACTCTTGACATCCATCTGATACAACTTGAATTTTAGTATGCATGCAATCCCAAGTAACAATCTAATAGATTCCAACCTAGCTACAGGAGCAAAAGTCTCATCAAAGTCTACACCTTCAATTTGAGAATATCCTTGTGCAACCAGTCTGGCTTTGTTTCTAGTGATAGTACCATTTTCATCAGACTTGTTTTTATAAACCCACTTGGTACCTATGACATTCACATTATCTGGTCTAGGAACTAGGTCCCACACATTACTTCTCTTGAACTGAGTTAATTCTTCTTGCATAGCATTTATCCAGTACTCATCAGTTAGAGCTTCCTTAACATTCTTTGGTTCAAGTTTAGATATAAAACAAGAATTTGATACCTCATCATGGTTCCTTCTAGTTGTGATCCCTTGGTTAGGATCGCCAATGACTTGATCTATGGGATGATTTTTCTGAACTCTGATAGATGGTCCTTTGTTGGGAGAAGTCTTCTCTGGGCCAGTTACTTCAGAATCTTGCTTATCACTTGCTTCATCTACTTTCTTCGCTTCCTGCAGGTCAGATGCTGCGTCAAATGTAGCATCATCTGGCATCACATTATTTCCTTCATCATCTACAACAACATTTATGGATTCCATCACTGTCTTGGTTCTGGAGTTGTATACTCTATAGGCTCTGCTGTTTGTAGAATAGCCTAGAAAGATTCCCTCTTCACTTTTAGCATCCATCTTTCTTCTTGGTTCCCTGTCAGCTAGAATATAACACTTACTACCAAACACATGAAAGTGCTTCACTGTTGGCTTCCTGTCCTTCCATAGCTCGTACAAGGTTGTAGATGTACCTTTTCTCAAAGTCACTCTATTATGAATATAGCAGGCTGTGTTCATGGCTTCAGCCCAAAAGAAAAATGGCAGCTTCTTTGCATGTAGCATAACCCTAGCAGATTCTTGCAAAGTCCTGTTCTTTCTCTCAACTATCCCATTTTGTTGAGGAGTAATGGGTGCAGAGAACTCATGAAATATTCCTTCAGAAATACAGAAATCAGAGAACTTACCATTCTCAAACTCCTTCCCATGGTCACTTCTGATTCTAACAATTCCACAATCCTTTTCTCTCTGAAGTTGTAAGCAAAGATCCTTGAATTTTTCAAAAGTGTCTGATTTCTCCTTAATGAAATTTATCCAAGTATATCTAGAAAAATCATCAACAACAACAAAAGCATACTTCTTACCACCTAAGCTTTCGACTTGCATGGGTCCCATTAAGTCCATGTGCAATAGCTCAAGAACTCTGGATGTGGACAGATGTTGCAGCTTCTGGTGAGGCATCTTGGTCTGTTTTCCTATCTGGCATTCTCCACATATACTTCCTTCCTGAATTTGGAGTTTTGGTAAACCTCTGATGGCTCCTTCAGCAATAGCTTTCTTCATGCTTCTGAGATTCAGATGTCCAAGCTTTTGGTGCCATAGCTTAACTTCATCTTCTTTGGTTATTAGACAAGTAGATAACTTTGCTTTATCTTGAGAGACCCACAAGTAGCAATTGTCCTTTGATCTAACACCTTTCATCAGGATGTCCCCTTCACTGTTAGCCACTAAGCATTCACTCTTAGTAAAGTTGACCTTCATTCCTTGATCGCATAGTTGACTAATACTAATTAAGTTTGCAGTTAATCCTTTCACAAGAAGCACCTTATCAAGTTTGGGTAGACCCTCTTCCACAAGATTTCCTACACCCTTTATTTCTCCTTTGGCTCCATCCCCAAAAGTCACAAAGCTTGTAGCATAAGGCTTAACATCAGTCAAGTAATTTTTATCACCAGTCATATGTCTGGAACATCCACTGTCAAAGTACCAATCATTTCTGGATGACACTCTCAGAGAAGTATGAGCAATTTGAGCAATCTCATCAGCTTCTGGTTCTATTTTTCTAGGATTCATAGTGTTGCTTGTGAAATTATCATTTTTCTGTTTCCACTGCTTCTTGGTGATCTTTACTATGGGATCAGGTCTTGGTGAATAGGTCCTGTCTGGGTAACCATGTAATTTGAAACAGAAAGGTCTGATATGTCCTTTTCTTCCACAGTAGTGACATACCCAACTATAATTCCTTCCTTTTGATCTGGGCCTATATCCTGATGCCTGTTGTCTCACCTGATGCTGGGGCATCTGTCTTGACATAGTATGATCATGAGTATTAACAGGTGGCACAAATTGTCTTGCTGGTAATTGTTTCTGCTGAGGCATGGAACTGTAGTCAAACCCAATACCTTTAGAATCTCCAGGTTTCTGTCCTATTTCCAAAATTTCGTCTAAAGCATCAGTACCTTTGTTCATCATCCGCAGTTGTTTGTTAATATTGCCAATCTTGGAAGTAAGTAAGATAACCTCATCATTGAGGTCTGAGTTTATTTTCAGAAGTTTGTCTTTCTCAGCTTGCAAGAGAGTAATGGTCCTCTTTTGTTTTTCTAAAGTTCTACAAACTTCCTCACTCTTGAGATATAGCTCCTTATAGGAATCAGCCAATTCATCATATGTTACCTCTTCATCACTAGATTCGTGGTCAGATGTGCACACTCCAGTCAAAGCATTCACATGCTTTGCAGTTTCAGATTCTTCTTCTGATTCATCCTCATCCGTCCAAGACACAGTCATCACCTTCTTTTTTTTCTTCAGATACGTTGCACACTCAGTTCTGATGTGACCAAAACCTTCGCATTCATGGCATTGCACCCCTTTGCTTTGATTGATTTTGTCATCAGTTCTAGGTTTCCTCTGATTGTTGACATTTTTAAAGATGCTGCGACTGTTGTCCGGAGCATTTGTCCTAGGGCGTCTGTCCATCCTCTTCACAACTTTATTAAATTGTTTGCCCAACAACACAATATCTTCAGAGATGCTCTCATCAGTATCTAAATTACTCTCCACATCATCTTCATCAGTGTTGGAGATGAAAGCAATGTTCTTGTCTTTCTTTTCAGATCTTTCATTAACCTTTAATTCAAAAGTTTGAAGAGATCCAATCAACTCATCAACTTTCATATTTCCAATATCTTGGGCCTCCTCAATAGCACAAACTTTCATATCAAATTTCTTAGGCAGGGACCTGAGAATTTTGCTTACCAGTTTTTCATCGGATATCTTTTCCCCCAAGGATTCAAATGTATTAGCATATTCTAGCACATTCATATGAAAGTCATGAACACTCTCTCCTTCCTTCATTCTCAAGTTCTCAAACTGTGTTGTTAGCAGTTGTAGCCTTGACTTCTTGACCTTTTGAGTACCTTCATGAGCTGTTCTTAGGATATCCCAAGCTTCCTTAGCAATAGTACATTGTTTAATCAACCTGAACATGTTCTTGTCAACACCATTAAACAAAGCATTCAGGGCTTTAGAGTTTCCAATAGCTGCAGTGTCTTCTTCTGTAGACCACTCCTCTTCTGGTTTCAACTCATCAGTATCAACATTATTCGCATCTTTTATTTTAGGAGGGACCCATGCCTTGATCACAGCCTTCCAAGCTCTGCTGTCTAGAGATTTCAAGAAAGCTGTCATGCGTGATTTCCAAATGTCATAGTTTGACCCATCCAACAAGGGTGGTCTGTTCACCAGTCCTCCTTCTTTATCCATTGAGCCAGAAACTTCTTTCCCTGGAGCTCACCCACACAGAACAGGGTGCCTGCTCTGATGCCAATTGAAATTCCTGGCAACCTGACTTAAAGATGCTGTGCACAATGATGGCACAACTGTCCGAGCGCGTGTCTACTCAGAACAATAATTAAAATAGCGCAACGTAACAAAGCACAAATTAAAAGGAACACAGCGGAAAAATAAAGTACACAGTGAGTTTGTTAACCCAGTTCGGAGCAACTCTCCTACTCTGGGGGATACCAATCCAGGAATGATTCCACTATTATAGTTCTAGTGAAAAGACCAACGCAGACCCACTACTTGACTTTGCACCTAGACCCTACCAGTGGCAACTCTATCTAGGAACTCCTAGATATGAGACCCCGTCTCAATTCCTACCAACAACACAGACAGTGTTGTTATCAAACACACAAAACACAAAACTCAACCAAGAGAAACACACGCTAATAACACATACTCACTCCGTACTTAAAAGCTTAGGAGTAGCTTACAAATTACAACTCAAAACAAACTCAGTCCTTAGCTTGAATCAGGGTGATACAAGCAAGGCTCACAATTAACAAACAAAACCCTAAAAACCTTAAAACACACGCTTTACTAACACACACGGTTTTTAGTTACCCAACTAGGGTTTGCCTTCATGAATATATAGTACTCAGATACCACGGGTCTGGGCTTCAAAATAGAGCATGGACATTGACCGGTCCAGCTGAAAAACGATCTTCTAGAAATAATAAAAAGCTTCCAAATATAGAACAATATCTTGTGGAACAAATAGCAAGGCAAATAAAACTTCAAACAAATCTTCAATCAGATACACGCGCCTTGATCATCAAGTTAGAGGAAAATAAATCTTCAGGCAAATCTATGAAAGATTGCGTGCACAAATATAAAGCGCTAGCTGGCGCGAAAACACAACTCACGTAATGCTGTTCCATATGCTACCACATCTGTCCCAGCATCTGGCTAGTAGATGTTTTTGCAAAATGTAGCCAATCTACAAAAACCCAACAGATGTTAAGAGTGCTTTCTTAAATGGTGTAATTTCTGAAGAAGTTTATGTTAAACAACCTCCTGGTTTTGAAGATGTTAAATATCCAAATCATGTTTTTAAACTTAAGAAGTCTTTGTATGGTCTGAAACAAGCTCCCAGAGCTTGGTATGAAAGGCTAAGCAACTTCTTAATTAAAAAAGGTTTTGTAAGAGGTCAAGTTGACAATACACTTTTTAGAAAAACTGTTAAGAAAGAAATCCTAATTGTTCAAATATATGTTGATGATATCATATTTGGTTCTACTAATGCCTCCCTTTGCAAAGAGTTTTCAAAGTTAATGCAGGATGAATTTGAAATGAGCATGATGGGTGAGCTGAAATTCTTTTTGGGAATTCAAATCAACCAACGCAAAGATGGTGTCTATGTTCATCAGTCCAAATACACTAAGGAGCTTCTGAAGAAGTTCCAGCTGGATGATTGCAAGCTGATGACAACACCAATGCATCCCACCTGCACCTTAAGCAAAGAGGACAATGGCTCCAAAGTAGATCAGAAGCTGTACAGAGGTATGATAGGTTCTCTCCTATACTTAACTGCATCTAGGCCAGATATTTTATTTAGTGTATGTCTGTGTGCTAGATTTCAATCAGATCCTAGAGAATCTCATATGACTGCTGTCAAGAGAATCTTTAGGTATCTGAAAGGAACAACTAATTTGGGACTTCTGTACAAGAAATCTCCGAATTATAAGCTAGTTGGATTCTGTGATGCTGACTATGCTGGGGACAGGATTGAAAGAAAATCCACCAGTGGAAACTGTCAGTTTCTTGGTGAGAATCTGATATCCTGGGCCAGCAAGAGACAAGCAACCATTGCTTTGTCAACAGCAGAAGCAGAATACATCTCAGCTGCAAGTTGAAGCACACAACTGCTCTGGATGAAACATCAATTAGAGGATTATCAGATTCATGCAGACAATATCCCTATTTATTGTGATAATACTGCTGCAATTTGTCTGTCTAAAAACCCAATTCTGCATTCTAGAGCCAAGCACATAGAAATAAAACATCATTTTATAAGAGATTATGTTCAGAAGGGTGTTTTAGATATTCAGTTCATTGATACTGATCATCAATGGGCTGACATATTCACAAAACCCCTAACAGAAGAAAGATTCAATTTTATTAAAAAGAATCTGAACATGCACTTTATCTCTTGAAAATGTGCTTGAATCTGAATGAAATCCTTGATTTTGAGTTTATCATAAGCTAAGACTTATCAAACACTCATGTTCTGAGAGTTTGAATAAAGTTAAACCTGAAAAACTTCAGAGTCTGAAGGATCAGAACCTGGATTTTCTGACTTTTGAATCTGATAAAAATCTAATGTTGGTCAGAATCTGATAAGTATAACCCAAGGCAATGATGATTAAAAGCTTTGAAAGTTTATACTCTATCCCTCCCAAAGTCATCAATTTAAAAATGTGATTTTCTGCTCTGATATTAAATGTTAAAATTGCTTGACAAACAATTTTCAGTTGGTATCAGTTTGTTCTTAAACTGTTTAGCACAGACACATTTTTCATATGCCCAAAGTGTATTAGACATGTTCAGTTTTTAGAAATATTTTAATTTGGTATCAGACTCTGAGATAAACCTTCATATTTTGGTATCAGGTTCTGATACAAGTTCAGCAGTCCTAAAACTGTCTTTTGGTATCAGGCTCTGATATAACCTTTCAGCTAGTCTATGATCTGAACTATTTTGTTTTAAAAATGAGTTAGACCTGCTCTGATCTGAACTATTTTCTTTAAACTAGCTCAGATCTGCTCTGATACCTTCTTATGTGTTTTGTTCTGATACTGAACCATTTATACTGAACAAACCATGTCTGAACACAGAATGCTCTGATCAGAAGCTCTGAATTTTTTTCTGCTTCTGAACAACATTCTATTTTCAATGCAATGTCATATACTCATTTTAAATCCAGTATGCTCTGATGATTATCTTTGCTGCTTGATTATCCATATGATTGCATAAATATCTCACATGTTTTTCAACCCCCCTCAATTCTGAACCTTTTTGAAATGTTTTCAAATTCTTTTAACAAGGGGGAGATTAAAATGCTCTGATACACATGTTTTCAAACTCTGTTACAAACTTTTTGTTGATGACAAAAGGGGGAGAAAGTAAAACAAGTATTAAAGCACCTGAGCTCAAAAATAAGTTAATTCTTGTCAGTAAGTAACTTATGAAAGGGGAGTAAGGTATAAAAGCCTGAGGCTCTAAACATAAGTTAAAGCTCTGATACTGATTGAACTTAACTTATGAGAACTGTTTCTAAACTATTAGCCTCTGAATTGAAATTTTGTGAGATACATAACTCTTAGTGAGTTAAAATGAATTTAAAATAACTTGGATAAGACTCAGGGAGCTTACAAAACTCATCCTGTGGATTATCAGACTTAGGGGGAGAGCTTACAAACCTCAGAACCTGAAGTCAACAAGTTATTTACAATTCTGAGTGTTAATTTCACTTTATTGTTTTAAGTTGAGTTTAATTAACATGGATAAGAATCAAGGGGAGCTTACAAACCTAACCTTGAGGACTGTCAGACCTAGGGGGAGCTTGCAAACCTCTCTTGAAGTCAGCTTGTTAATTAAACTTAACAACAATTCTGAAATTTTCACATTTGTGTTTTAAACTGAACTTATTTAACATGGATCAAACTCAGGGGGAGCTTACAAACCTCACACCCTGCAGTTAACTTGTTAATTAAGTTAACAACAATTTTCTGATTTAATACTTATGTTTGTCATCATCAAAAAGGGGGAGATTGTTGGAACAAAATGTGTTTAACAACTCTCTTATGAATTAAGGGGGAGATTGTTGAAACATTATGTGTAAACATATCTCTCTTTATGGTTTTGATGATAACAAAGTGTTAAATAGAAAATTGGTTATTTGCTAATGCTTTGTTCAAGTGATTTCAGAACCATGTGTTTAAAGACAAGTATTTGAGAATTGGTTATGAAAGAACAAGCTTAGAGCAAGAAAGGAAAGCTAAGAAGCAATGTTGCAGAGCTGGAATAAAACTGGGTGCTTCTGAAGTGCTCCTGAAGAGTGCTCCTGAAGTGGTGCTTCTGAAGTGAGAGTCTGAAGCCTGCGTCTGAAGGCAGCTTCTGAAGCCTGCGTCTAAAGGCAGCTTCTGAAGTCTGAGTCTGAAGGTCAACGCAAAAGTCAGCGTCTGAAGAAGTCAACAAAAGTCAACTTCTGAAGACTAGCTTCTGATCCGTACAAAGGCAGCTTCTGATGCACTGTTCACGCAGAAGCTTCTGAAGGCTGATGTGGCTTAAAAGCAACTGGTACTGTGCGCATTTAATGCCTGGATGTGTCAGAGCAACCCAATGGAACAGTTGTCTCCCTGACTCAAACATTCCCCAGCTTTTAAGGTAGGCCATTTCAAAAATGGCTGCTGCTCTGTTTTACTGAAAAAGTTCAGCACACATTTGCAGAAAACCTAGCTATCAACTTGCAACGGCTCTTTCCTTAATTCAAGCAAATCTTCAACAGCTCTATTTCCTCTATAAAAGGAAGAAGATTTGAAGAAGAAATTTGTCTAAGACTCTTGAAACAAATTGCTGAACCTGTGCTCTGTTTTCTGCCGTAAAATCTCACAAGTTCAAAATCTCTTAGAAATTCTTTAGTCTTTGTAACTTAGAATTTCTTAAGGTTAAGAGTCTTAACCTGTGTTGTATTAAGAGAACACCTCTGATATTTTATCAAGTGTTCAACCCAAACTCATTTATTTGTAAACCAGTTTGGTCCCTAAAGTCTCAGTCTGTATACTGAGCATTTGTAACCTCATTCCTTTGTGGTCTGAGTCAGAAGTCTCTTGACTTAGTGTCTTGAGCATTGGGAAGTCTCTTGACTTAGTGTCTTGAGCATTGAGAAGTCTCTTGACTTAGTGTCTTGAGCATTGGAAGCCTCTTCCTTTGTGGTTGAGCATTAGAAGCCTCTTTCTTTGTGATTGAGCAATTGGAAGTCTCTTCCTTAGTGGTTGAGCAAGTGTAATCTTCTGATTATAGTGGAACTCTCTTGTTGGAAAACAAGGGGACTGGACTACTTCTCACATTGAGAAGGAACCAGTATAAATTGTTGTGTGTCTCTCTTCCCTTCTCTATTTACTCTTTAATCTGCTGCATATACTTCTGATAACAGTTCAGAACTTGGTTCTGAACTAGTATTAAGTTTTTGAGAAGAAAAGAACAAGTTTTTGAGTCACACAATTCAACCCCCCCTTCTTGTGTGTGTTTTTCTCACCTTCACGCACATATCCCAAAAATGATGGTAAAACTCAGGATTGAAACCATCTGACCCCGGGCATTTATCCGCTTGCATTGAGAAAACAGCCACTCAAAATTCTTCAACAGTAAAAGCTTTGGTTAATGAAATATTATCATCCATTGTAATCGAAGCATTTATTTTGGACATAACATCAGTACGAGTATTTGGCAGCTTAGTGAAAAGATGCGAGAAATAGTCTCGCGCAATGGTTTGAAGTTCTTCCTCTTTGCGGCACACCGTACCATTTGTATCTTCAAGATGTTCAATTCGATTAACCTTTCGTCTAGAAGTGGCAGCAGCATCAAAAAATTTGGTGTTCAAGTCCCCATCACGGTACCAAAAAGTCTTCGCTCGTTGCTTCCAATAGAGATCATCTTGCACAAGTAGCTTGTCCAACCTTTTGCAAAGTGCAGAATAATGATTAAGGTTTGAGGCATTGACATTGATTCTGATCTTCTCGAGTTTCTTCTTAGCTTGACTGGTATCATGCCTTAATTTATTGTTGCTGTTACTCCACTAAAGGAGGTCATTAGCGCAATTGCTCAATTTCTGCATGATATTACAGTCTGTATAGCTATGTCATTGCTGTTGAACTAGTTATTTGAAGTCCGGTTCAGCCAACCAAGCATTCTCAAACTTGAAGCGTTGTGGACTTCTTTGTAGATTGTGTGTCAGTTTGCAATTTAGCCAAAAAGGATAATGATGAGACGACGAAGTGGTGAGGCATTCTAGTGTTGCGTCCGGGAATAAATCGCACCAGTTGGAGTTCACAAGTGCCATGTCCAGCTTTTCTTCAACAGCCCTTACTGTACCCAAGCTTTTAAACCAAGTAAAATTATACCCTCCCATATGCAAGTCAATCAGTCCGGCATCTAAAACCGCTTGGTAAAAACCACGAATCAAACATGGAGCTCTCTCTGATCTACCTTTCTTTTCTTCAGATGATAGGATGTCATTAAAGTCTCCTATGACACACCAAGGTAAAGGAGATAATTGTGCTAAGTTATGGAAAAAAATTCATGATTCTTTCCTTCTTCCTCTTTCCGGCATTCCATAAAAACCCGTTAACCGCCATTTTCATGTTAACATATCTTCCACCTCTGCATCAATATGATTTTGTGAAAAATTTGTAATATTGAGGTTTATTGATTTTTTTCCACAAGAGAGCCAATCCTCATCCTATACCAATTCTATCAACAGTAAAGAAATAATCAAAAGACAAAGTGTACATTAATTCTTCAATTTTATTTAAAGCTCCCATTGTCTCAAACAGAAAAATTCCTCCCGGTTTATGGTCAGGATGAGGTATTTGAGGTTAGGAACTGTACTCGGGCTACCTAATCCCCGACAGTTAAATGATAAGAAACTCATTTTTCTCGGCGGGTCTAATTTTCAGTACCCACCGTTACATTAGAATTTGCTGCCAAAGCAGGCTCATGCATTACAACATCAGAAACTTCTATAACTGTACTACAATTTATCCTATTCAGATTGGTGGCAGTCTTCGCATTCTGTTTTACTGTAGCACTTTCTTCACTATCCTCTAACCTTAGACGCTTCAATTGCTTTGGACCATTAGGTTTATTATGTTGCATCACTCCATTGTTGTTCACCCGTGGTTTAGCACCTTAAGGCAGTTTTGTATGCAATATATGTGCTAAGGACGCAACTAATTAAGAGATAGGCTGCAGAGCATTCACAATATGTTTAGGCTCCAAAGGAGTATTCATTACAGTTCCAATCATAACCGTATTCTTGATCCTAACCTCTTGTATCAGGCGCACAATTCGCACATCTTCTCCTTCTAGCAGCTGAGTTTTCGGTGCTTCAGTGCCTGCAATTTGCATGCTGCTATTCAGAATCGTACCCGAACCAACTGGTTGAGCAGCATCTGGTGTTTGAGCAACGCTCTCAACATTAAAGAGCTCTCATTCATTTTAGTCATATATGTTGGAGTAAGCCCTAATAGCCAATCTATTTTGATTGGATTTGGCTTTGTATCATGACTTATATATATATATATATATATATATATATATATATATATAAGGCATTTATTTATTCTTTTGTTTAGTTTCAAAATAATAAATTCCCTAGAATAATTGGTCTGTTTAATGGAGCATTAAGTGTGACTTAATCGTGAGACTCATTAAAGTATCTGTAGTCAAGCTTTATTGTGAAATGGGATAACATTAAAGCATAGAGACTATTATGTGGGTAGACTAATGATCACATCTCACGGATCACAGATAAAGAGTTATCAAGTCTTCACATAGGTATAAATATTAGGAGTAATATTTATACTGGATTGACCCGCCCTGAGAATACTACATAGTAAAAGTTATGAAAAGTGTCATAAGATATTCTCATAGTGATAGTGGTGTATTCCACCCTTTGACCTGAAACCACTATGTACCCTAGATGTAGGAGTCGAGTGCTTTATCACCATTCAAACATTGTCTGTAATAGGATGACTATAAAGTTGGTTGATGGGTACTCCATGAATCATGCTAAGGGACATGAGTGACCTAGATGGAATTTGCCCCTCCTACATAACAGGAGAAATGTCTATGGGCCCAATATTGAACTAGACAAGGATGACACGGTCTATGCCTTGTGTTCAATATAGACATGAGGGCAAAGGGGTAATTATACACATGATCATTATCATAGAAAGGTTTCGTCAGATCACATGACATTCTCGTCACTTGGGTAGCAGTGATGTGTTGCTAGATACCGCTCACTGTTTATAATATTAAATAGGTGATTTAATATTATTGCCAACATTACGGGAACCTATAGGGGTCACACACAAAGGAAAGATAGATGAGAGAAATAAATAAGTAAGACTTATTTATAAAATAATAAGTAGGACTTATTAGTAATTAAATAATTAAGTATGACTTATTATTTAATTTATGAAATAGAGAAACGCGGTCCATCGTAAGGTACGTTGTGTTTAAGTGAAATATGGTGCACCGTAAGGTACGGTGTATTTAAGTGCTTTACTTGTTGACCACACAAGTGGTTCTATAAATAGAACCCTTGTGGTGAAGCACTATAGTTTTTTTGTTGAAACACTTAACCTAATTCACAAAAGGTGTGAAACCTAGCCGCCGCTCTCTAAACCCTATTCTCTCTGAATCTCCGTTGAAATTGGCTAGCACCGGTCATCGGAGAAGGTCTGTTCGTGTGGACTGAATAGAGGCTGTTGAGTATTTTGGTGTTGGCTGCATATTTTGGCAAATCCAATGTGTTGAATAGAAGCATCTCCATATTTAGAACAAGTCTTCAGTTGCAAGAAAATCCATTTGAAGCTGTACAGAAGCTGTTTTGCCCTTCAGAAGCAGAAAATTCCTTCAGACGCAGAATCCTGAGTTTGAAGCATCAGACGCTCTGTAGCAGAGTTGACTTTTGTTGACTTCTTCAGAAGCTGCATTTTTTCAAGATATTCTGCATGAATCTTGGCGAGATTTATCAAGGATATATCCTCGCATATTACTTCTAGAATGCTGGTTGATTTGGTGAAGATTTTATGAAGATTTGGTTCAGTTTTATGAAGTTCGTATTTTTCTGCAGAATCTTTATAAAGATACATTGCAGGTTTATTTGTTTCCTTATTGGATCATTCATAATTCATAAACAAATCTAATTCAGAAGATTGGCTCATATTTTATGAAGATCGTATTTCCTGAAGGAATCTTTTGCAGATACATTGAAGATTTATATGTTTCCTTTTTAAGCCTTGCATAATTCAGAAACATATCTATTTGAGAAGATTTAATTCAGATTAATGTTGCTTGCTGAAGACTATATAAGGAGTGCTTTGCTGCTATTCAAGAGACATGATTTAGAGAGAAAAAATCAGAGATATTGAGTCTTAGTGTGTAAGCTTTTTAGCTTTGTTTTGTGCACCACTCATATGTTTTGAGTTGGTTTAGGTTTGTTTTGAGTTGTAATCACTCTAAGCCTGTAGGTATGAGTGCTGTCTTTATGTATTGAAGTTGTTCTTCAAAAACAAGGGAGTTTTGTTCAGAACTAGGTGTTAGTTCAGGTTTGTTCAAGTGACTGGGCTGTTGCTTGAATAGGAAGTTAGTGGACTCTAATACTCATGCGTGGGTAGAAATCTGACTAGGTGGAAGTTGATTGCTTAGGATAGGAACTGGGGGTCAGTGTCTGAGTCTTAAGGATTAATTCCAATAGTGGATTTCCTTCCTGGATTGGTATCCCCCAGAGTAGGAGGTGTTTACTCCGAACTGGGTTAACAAACCTGTGTGTTCTGTTTATTTCTGCACATTTAATATCTGCTGCTTAACTGTTTTAATTGTGCTAAGTATTAGGTTCAGAACCAGTTTTTAATCAGAACCAGTTTAACCTCCTTACCAGTTGCTAAGCCAGAAATTTCAATTGGTATCAGAGCAGGCACCCTGCCTGTAATTTGGGTGAGATCCAGAGGTATTTATGTCTGGCTTTATGGAGAGAGAAGGAGGCCCTGTCAACAGACCACCCCTACTTGATGGCACCAATTATGAGTACTGGAAATCCAGGATGTGTGCATTCCTGAAATCCATTGACAGCAGAACTTGGAAGGCTGTGATTAAAGGCTGGGATCATCCTGTGGTTATAGACAAAGATGGTAATAAAACTGCAGTTTTGAAACCTGAAGAAGAATGGACCAAAGCTGAGGATGACCTGTCTCATGGGAACTCAAAGGCCCTGAATGCAATTTTCAATGGTGTGGATGACAACATGTTCAGACTCATCAAGCAATGTACTGTGGCAAAGGATGCTTGGGAAATTCTGAAAACCACTCATGAAGGAACCTCTAAGGTTAAACTATCCAGACTTCAGTTGCTCACAACAAAATTTGAAAACTTGAAGATGATGGAAGATGAATCCATTCAGGATTTTTACATGAATGTGCTGGATATGGCAAATTCATTTGATTCTCTTGGGGAGAAGATGTCAGATGAGAAGTTAGTGAGAAAAATCCTCAGGTCCCTGCCCAGAAGATTTGATATGAAGGTTACAGCCATAGAGGAGGCTCATGATATTACCACTATGAAGCTTGAGGAGCTGATTGGATCCCTTTTGAATTTTGAAACTGCCTTTTGTAAATAGCCAGATAAGAAAGGGAAAGGAATAGCTTTTGCTGATAAGTCTGAAGCTGATGATCAACAAGAGCTTGATGAAGATGAAGATGAGTTATCAGAAGCTGTAGTGTTAATGGGAAAACAGTTCAATAAGATTCTGAAGAATATTGACAGAAAGTCCTGAACCAAAGGTCAGAATCTCAGACTCAAACAATCTGAAGAAAATAGCAAACAATCAAAGGTTGTGCAGTGCCTTGAGTGTGAAGGCTTTGGACATATCAAGGCTGAATGTCCTAATTTTCTCAAGAAGCAGAAGAAAAGCCTTGCTGTATCTTGGTCTGATGAGGATAGCTCAGAAGGAGAGATTGAAAGTAAGTCAGCTAAACATGTTGCTGCTCTTACAGTTTCAGAAGCTTGTTCAAAATCTGTGGTCTATTTAGAGTCTGAAACTTCATCAGAAATTGAAACTTCATCAGAATCTGAAGCCTGTGATGAAGAATTGATTTTTGAGGAACCAGCTATGTCTTATGAAGAATTGTATCTCAGAAATCAAGATTTGATCAAGTTATTAGAGACTGAGAAGGAAACTGTGTGCCAGCTGCAGTCTGAAAGATGTGCTCATATAGGACAGATTACTGATCTTAATGAAGAAGTAACACTTTTGAATTCCCAACTTGATCAGATGAAAAAGCAAGTTAGGATGATGAACTCTACTATTGATAAGTTGGAGGAGATTCTAGATGTCCAGAAGCAAGGAAAAACTGGGTTAGGTTATGTTGATCAGAGTCTGAAGATCAAGGAGAAAAATCATGTTAGTCAGTTTGTTCCTGCTACTCAAACTCATGATTCTATGGTTGGAACACCAAAGAGGAGACCTCAGAAACAAGCACAGATGCAAGGTCAGAAGCCAGCTCAAATGATACCTCATAAGCAAGTTCAGATGCTGCCTCAGAAGCATGCTCAGATGCATTCCCAGAAGTTTAACAGAAACAAAAGAAAGAATCAACCTTGGGTCTGTCATCATTGTGGTAAAAAGGGTCACATTAAACCTTTTTGTTACAAATTGCATGGTTATCCCAAACATTTGCAACACAGAAAAGTTGAACCAGCTGTGAACAAGAGCAAAATCAAGAAAGTTTGGAGACCTAAAAGTGAAGGTGTTGCTCAGAATCTGAACAAAGGAAAAGGAAAGGCTGTTGCTGATGACAGCAAGCCAATTCCTGTAGCACAGAAGAATTCTAGTGCTGGACCATCCAAAATCTGGAGCAAAGTTCCTGTACCTGATCAGAAGGTACTATTTTCTTGTGAATCTGAAGAGGCTAGGACTTATGTTCAGAAAAGAGTTGTTGGGAGGAATGTTTTTGGTTATGGTTCTTCAAATGTTTGTCAACATAAGGATTTATAGCAATTATTGCAAACTGGATGTGAGGAAGATAGAGTACCTGCCAGTTTTGCTAATGCTGAATTTGTATCTGATCCTGGGTCTGAAGTTAATGCTGGGACTGATTCTGATGATGTATGTGCAGTTTTTTAAACCCTATGTTAAGTCTGAAGTTTGTCATAATTTTGTGGCTAAAAAGGGGGAGAAAAACCTATGTTTAAGATCAGACATGAGCTGTGTAGAGGGTGAGCTGTCAGAACAAAAAACCTATGTTTAAGATCAGACATGAGTTGTGTAGAGGGTGAGCTGTCAGATTGTACTTTGTGCAGTTTTGTGGCTGTTGGTCAGAATTCAGATGCAATGCAACATGAGCTGTGCAGTTGTGATTATAGGGGAGTGTGTGTCTCAGGGGGAGTACAAGGTTATTATATTCCTGAGTGTTGGTGTATTCCTGAAGTATGTTACTTGTCTCACAAGTTACTGCAGTTCAGTATTAAGGGAGAGTTTTTGTATGGAGTAATGTTGAATGCTGAGTTGCAGGGGGAGTGTTGTGAAGCTTCAGGAGTGTTTGTGATGATCAGGAGTTGATCAGTAACTGTGTTTTGTAAGCTTCAAGTGTATCAGAAGCTGTTATGTGTGTATCAGTGTTCAGAAGCTGAAACTGATTGGTTTATAATGTTTAACATAGCTCAGAGAGTGTTGTGTCCGCTTCCTATCTCTTTGATATGTTATATAATTGTGGAGTTCTTCATTGCTGAGTTAATTTGATGGGAGATTGAAGAACTTGAGTGTGTGAACATTGGTTTTAGCCAAAAATTTGCCAAAGGGGGAGATTGTTGAGTATTTTGGTGTTGGCTGCATATTTTGGCAAATCCAATGTGTTGAATAGAAGCATCTCCATATTTAGAACAAGTCTTCAGTTGCAAGAAAATCCATTTGAAGCTGTTCAGAAGCTGTTTTGCCCTTCAGAAGCAGAAAATTCCTTCAGACGCAGAATCCTGAGTCTGAAGCATCAGACGCTCTGTAGCAGAGTTGACTTTTGTTGACTTCTTCAGAAGCTGCATTTTTTCAAGATATTTCTGCATGAATCTTGGCGAGATTTATCAAGGATATATCCTCGCATATTACTTCTAGAATGCTGGTTGATTTGGTGAAGATTTTATGAAGATTTGGTTCAGTTTTATGAAGTTCGTATTTTTCTGCAGAATCTTTATAAAGATACATTGCAGGTTTATTTGTTTCCTTATTGGATCATTCATAATTCATAAACAAATCTAATTCAGAAGATTGGCTCATATTTTATGAAGATCGTATTTCCTGAAGGAATTTTTTGCAGATACATTGAAGATTTATATGTTTCCTTTTTAAGCCTTGCATAATTCAGAAACATATCTATTTGAGAAGATTTAATTCAGATTAATGTTGCTTGCTGAAGACTATATAAGGAGTGCTTTGCTGCTATTCAAGAGACATGATTTAGAGAGAAAAAATCAGAGATATTGAGTCTTAGTGTGTAAGCTTTTTAGCTTTGTTTTGTGCACCACTCATATGTTTTGAGTTGGTTTAGGTTTGTTTTGAGTTGTAATCACTCTAAGCCTGTAGGTATGAGTGCTGTCTTTATGTATTGAAGTTGTTCTTCAAAAACAAGGGAGTTTTGTTCAGAACTAGGTGTTAGTTCAGGTTTGTTCAAGTGACTGGGTTGTTGCTTGAATAGGAAGTTAGTGGACTCTAATACTCATGCGTGGGTAGAAATCTGACTAGGTGGAAGTTGATTGCTTAGGATAGGAATTGGGGGGTCAGTGTCTGAGTCTTAAGGATTAATTCCAATAGTGGATTTCCTTCCTGGATTGGTATCCCCCAGAGTAGGAGGTGTTTACTCCGAACTGGGTTAACAAACCTGTGTGTTCTGTTTATTTCTGCACATTTAATATATGCTGCTTAACTGTTTTAATTGTGCTAAGTATTAGGTTCAGAACCAGTTTTTAATCAGAACCAGTTTAACCTCCTTACCAGTTGCTAAGCCAGAAATTTCAGAGGCATCGCTACGTTGCTTTGCTCGTGATCAGAAACAATTCTGCCACAAAGGTTCTGCTCTTCAAGAGGTAAACACATGAATCCTTAAAGTGTTTAAGTATGTGTTCTTATGATTTGTGATTAATGATTTAATCAAGATCCGTTTCAATGGGATTTGTTCCGCTAAGAGGATTAAATTTTTTGAAAAACCCCTCTTAAATCCCTTCAGTGGTATCAGAGCTTTTGGTTCTGATTAAATCATTGAATTCAAATATGTTGGTTCTGTAACATGATTTGATGCTTTATCGGTTTTAATATGATTGAAATTGATTAGCATATATGGACTGTAGATCTTACCATTTAGGCCTTTAGGCCCCACATTTAAGGGCTTGTACCCTTAGAATCAGGCTGGGCGCTCTACAGAGGGGTACAACGCCCACCTGACAGTCACAAATAGCCCTAGGTGACCTTCCCAAAGGGCACCCTCTGGGGGAGCCCTTAGAAGTTTACGAGGGCGCCCTAATCATGGTTTTGGCCCCTTACGATTTGGGCCCAAAACCATGACCGGGTAGGCCCAAAAGAGGCTACAAATAGTAACCTTGGGATCATTCCCAAGGGACGCCCAAAACACAGCACAGAAACCCTAGTTTCTAGAGATTGTAATCACTGACAGTACAATTGGCGCTAGAAGGAGGGGTGCACAGCTAATTCCTTAACCCTAAAAAATGGCTCTAAGACGTCGTGTGCTAAAATGAGATCGCCAAACCCCAGCGAGGGTTGCACACCTAATTCCTTAACCCTAAAAAAGGGCTCTAAGACGTCGTGTGCTAAAATGAGATCGCCAAACCCCAGCGAGGGTTGCACACCTAATTCCTTAACCCTAAAAAAGGGCTCTAAGACGTCGTGTGCTAAAATGAGATCGCCAAACCCCAGCGAGGGTTGCACACCTAATTCCTTAACCCTAAAAAAGGGCTCTAAGACGTCGTGTGCTAAAATGAGATCGCCAAACCCTAGCGAGGGTTGAACACCTAATTCCTTAACCCTAAAAAAGGGCTCTAAGACGTCGTGTGCTAAAATGAGATCGCCAAACCCCAGCGAGGGTTGCACACCTAATTCCTTAACCCTAAAAAAGGGCTCTAAGACGTCGTGTGCTAAAATGAGATCGCCAAACCCTAGCGAGGGTTGCACACCTAATTCCTTAACCCTAAAAAAGGGCTCTAAGACGTCGTGTGCTAAAATGAGATCGCCAAACCCCAGCGAGGGTTGCACACCTAATTCCTTAACCCTAAAAAGGGATCTAAGACGTCGTGTGCTAAAATGAGATCGCCAAACCCCAGCGAGGGTTGCACACCTAATTCCTTAACCCTAAAAAAGGGCTCTAAGACGTCGTGTGCTAAAATGAGATCGCCAAACCCCAGCGAGGGTTGCACACCTAATTCCTTAACCCTAAAAAGGGATCTAAGACGTCGTGTGCTAAAATGAGATCGCCAAACCCCAGCGAGGGTTGCACACCTAATTCCTTAACCCTAAAAAAGGGCTCTAAGACGTCGTGTGCTAAAATGAGATCGCCAAACCCTAGCGAGGGTTGCACACCTAATTCCTTAACCCTAAAAAAGGGCTCTAAGACGTCGTGTGCTAAAATGAGATCGCCAAACCCCAGCGAGGGTTGCACACCTAATTCCTTAACCCTAAAAAAGGGCTCTAAGACGTCGTGTGCTAAGCTTCTGAGATCGCCGCCTAAATTCCTTAACCCCAAAGAGGGCTCTAAGACGTCGCGAGCCGAAAATGAGACCGCCACCTAACTCCTTACCCCCAAAAGGGGAACTATAAGACGTTGCGAAAATAGAAGGGTTCATGTAAAAGGATGCCCTAACAAAACAATAACGGTGAGAATAAAACGGTTTGATAATTTTTAGCAAGTCGCGAAATAGACAAATAATAGTTACCGCCCAGGAAACATCGTTAGCATCGCCATTAAAATGAAGAAATTCAAGCAACATAGTACAAATAATGCATCACTACGAATTCAGAGAGTTCACTAAGATCAAAGCAAAATTAACAATTACAACAAAAAATTATGATTCGTCCACCAAGGCGCCGTCTACAACAGTCTTAAAGGAATCAAGGGCGGAAATGTCGACGCCAGGATGGACAAGGGCGACTTGAGCCTGAACACGTCAGCGGGAGCGAAAGGACGCCTCATATCAGCCGTCGGATCCCACTAAGGCGCGTCCTCAACCTGAGCCTTCAAAAGGGATCACGCCCACGTTTGGGTATCTCCGGCGTGGCGATCTAGTCTACTCAAAGGAACCGTTTCTACACATAGTTTAATCACTTCGCCTTATCCCAAGACTCGTGCTTGTTGGGCTATGAATACTCTCGTCGGGCTAGCGCCCATTAAAGCACTCAAAACAGAAACATGGAGCTAGTACCCATGTTGGGCTAGTCCCCGTGTTGGGCTAGTACCCACGTTGGGCTAGCACCCGTGTTGGGCTAGCACCCATGTTGGGCTAGCACCCGTGTTGGGCTAGCACCCGTGTTGGGCTAGCGCCCGTGTTGGGCTAGCACCCACGTTGGGCTAGCACCCACGTTGGGCTAGCACTCGTGTTGGGCTAGCACCCATGTTGGGCTAGCACCTCGTAATTCAAAATTTTTCACATAGTTTCACAACCAGTAAGTCTCACTTGCTAGGCAAGAAGTCATATACAAATAATTCCCCGGCAACAGTTTAATCACTTCGCCTTGTCCCAAAGCTCGTTGTCGCGTCGAATTTCGGATATCAAGCTATTGGGAAGCGTTGAATCACTAATTTTAAGTCACGACTGAACTTTTAATTTTTCGGGGAGAAAAGGAAAAAAGTTCGAAATTACCTTTGAAAAAGAGATTTTAGTCGAAAGTCGATTATGCGAGGGGAAGGTATTAGCACCCCTCACATCCGTTGTACTCAACGGGAACCTCTTAGTCGGCTTAGGCTTAAAATGTTTCCAAAGTTTTACTTGCGTGTTTGAATATATAAAAAGGAAAAAAGAAAATATGATATAAAAAAAAAGATAAAAACAAACGAAGGGGAAGAAAAGAAAGTTTTATTAATGGGCTTGACAAGATGTCGATCTTGCTCCTACGTATCTCCCGGTAGTCGGAGAATTCAAAGCGTACGTAGTTCTTTGGTAGAAAAAATTTGTATGTTGGTTCGTTTTAATAATAAAAAATTTGACGACGCACAGAGGCGTAAAATGTTTAAATGATAAAGACAAACGCACGGAGGCGATAAACTCGCGCAAGGCGTAAAGGTTTTAAAATAAAAGGACAGACGCACAGGGGCGTAAAAAGTTTAAAGATAAAAGACAGACGCACAGAGGCGTAAAAGTTTTAAAGATAAAAAGGACGAGCGCACAGAGGCGTAAAAAGTTTGAAAATAAAAGGACAGACGCACAGAGGCGTAAAAAGTTTGAAGATAAACGTGCAAAGGCGCGAAAGGTTCGGATTGACCACGCGGGCCAAGAAAAGGTTAAAAATGGCCACGAGGGACCAAAGGAAGGTTGAGCGTGCTAGACGCGTCAAAGGTGGAATGACGATTGCCCGAGCGACGAGACATACGTCACGCATTTGTGCAACCGAGGTTTGGGGAGACATACGTCAAGCCATTCCCGTTTCATTCAAGTTTTGTTTTGTTGAAACTCGGAGAAATCTCAAAGGGAACCAAAGCACTTGGTTAGGAAACTTAAAGAAAAGAAAACACGAACAAATTTGTTGTTCGGGTTTATTGAAAATCATGAACATCATTTGTTGCTTAAGTTATTGAAACTCAAGAACAAGTGTTTGTTCAAGTTTGAAAGATGAATAAATCATGGAAACATGCATAAATTTGAAAAATGCACAAGTTCGGCTTGATTTGAGTTTGGTTTAAAAGGAGTGAGCAAGCTCGGCTCAAGTTCATGTTTTGATTGAAA
This sequence comes from Medicago ruthenica, assembly GCA_018208015.1. Classification (NCBI taxonomy): domain Eukaryota; kingdom Viridiplantae; phylum Streptophyta; class Magnoliopsida; order Fabales; family Fabaceae; genus Medicago; species Medicago ruthenica. Next base: position 46,426,406 of record CM031376.1, on the reverse strand, counting down.
ATCATGAACAACATGGTTGTTCAAGTTTGGTTTTGAAAATAGAGAACTTAGCTTATTGCTCAAACTTGATGTTGAAAATTTAGGAACATAACTTGTTTCACAAGTTACTCAAAATTAAATGCACGAACTTGTAAAAATTTCCAGAGTGGTGCATGATTCTTGATGTGTTTGAACAAAAAATGCATTTTAACACTCTTTAGGTTCTGAATCAAGGGTTGGAACCCCAAAAATTTGGCATTTGGAAGCCTGATTCACATTCTGAGTTTCACATACTTCGCAGAGCAACCAGAACTTGGCTCTGCGAAGTCAGGTTCTGATGTGGTCGCACTGTGAACATACTTTGCTCTGCGAAGTATGCGAAATTTTGAACTTAGAAGCTGTTTCTGAACAGAAGTTCAGGAACTGCTTCTAAGCAAGCTTCAGAACCTAAAGGGGGTTAAAAAGCTTTGCAAAATTGGGAAAAAAGGAGTGTAAAAACTCAGTTTTAATGCTTGGTCACTTTGAGATTCCTTTTGAGTTTCAAAAGGGGTTTTTGTGCACAAAAATGAAATTAACCAAAACAAGAGATGCAAACAGCAAGAAAAATGAAAGATAAAGATTATAAGAGACTTACAGAACTCCTGGCAATGCTTGTGCAAGAGGTTGGAAGTGGCTTGCTTGATTGGTTAGAGGTTATGGACAATGAACTCTAATTTGCTTTGGTTTGGGTATGAACTGTTTTGATGCTGCAATGTGATGGATTTTGGTGTGAATTTCGTGTGTATATGGCTGTTTTTCTGGTGTATCAATGTTGTTTCTCAGTGTCTATTAATTGTGTTTCAATGTGTGAAATCCTTGTGCCTTGGCATTCCTTTTATAGGCCAAAATGCAAATCTATGCAATGATGGAAAATCTCTAGATCCTAGCTGGTTTGTGGGCTAAATCCAGGCTAAATCACTTTGCATTTAATGCTAAAGGATAGAAGTTGCTTGCCTTGTGCCAAGGGTCAAGACCTTGACTGATTTCAGCCACAAAATGCAGCTGATTCTAGAAGGTAATGATGGAAAAAACTGAAAAACAAGGCAGCTTGAAATTGTGTGATTCTTGGGATCAATCCTTGCAATCTTGGAAGGCCAAGCAATGAAAACGTGTACTGCCATGTACAGAGGGATTGGGGGAAGCCAAATGAGCATGTGGGTTGGTGTGTGGGAGGAGAAATCCAGCTGAAAACAGGGCAGCACAAACAGCTTTTTTGTAAGCAAAACCACTTGTGTTTGATTGGTTTTGGTGGAGAAATAAGGGAGGAAAGGGATCAAGTAGCTGGTTGGCAAGCTCAGGTTGGATGATAGGTCAATTGGGAGGGACAAGAGCTGACCAAGGGCAGCCAATTTGATTGAGCACATGTTAGGTTGGAAGAAAATCCTTCTTTCCTTTACCTTTAATGTCACACCTTGATTCTTGCTTTGCTGCATTAAATCAGCCACAATTGGCAATAACAATAATAATAACAAAGATAGAGAGTAATAACAATAGTTAAAATGAAAACAAAAGCAAGAAAAATCAAAAAATTAGAAATCTGCAGAAAATTCGCAGGAGTCGCAGTGTGAAGGTCACTTCGCAGTGCGATCTCCTGTTTTTTTGTATTTTTTGTTTTGAAATAAAATAAAAGGTAAAAATGAATAAATAATAATAATAATAATAATAATAAGGATAATGGCAATAATAGTAATGAAAATGATAATGAAAATAAATAAAAATAGTAATGAGAATAATAATGAAAATGATGATAATAAAAATGATGAAAAAGCTTAATAATATTAATTATAATAAAACCTTAATAATAGTAAAAGATAATAATGATATTATTAATGAAAACATAATAATAATAATAATAATAATAATAATAATAATAATAATATTAATAATAATAATGATGATGATGATACTATTAATAGTAATGCTAATGGTGATAAATGCAAATAAAATTTAATGACAAGAATGAAATAATAAAAGGTAATAATAAGTGATGAAATAATAAAAGATAAAACAAAGAAAAATATGAGTCAAAAAATGGGGTATGACACTCGTGCTTGTTGGGCTGTGGACTGTAGATCTTACCATTTAGGCCTTTAGGCCCCACAAACAAGGCCTTGTACCCTTAGAATCAGGCTGGGCGCTCTCCAGAAGGGTACAAGGCCCACCTGACAGTCACAAATAGCCCTAGGTGACCTTCCCAAACGGCACCCTCTGGGGGCGCCCTTAGAAGTTTACGAGGGAGCCCTAATCATGGTTTTGGCCCCTTACGATTTGGGCCCAAAACCATGACCGGGTAGGCCCAAAAGAGGCTACAAATAGTAACCTTGGGATCATTCCCAAGGGACGACCAAAACACAACACAGAAACCCTAGCTTCTAGAGATTGTACTCACTGACAGTACAATATAGTTTCGTTTTTGAAAGGAAACGTGATATTGGATATCACTAAATCCAGCGCATGAGTCAAACTAATTAAAATCGATAAGGGTTATTGATTTAATTTTGAAATAAAATCAGAACATATTTTGTATATATGTGATATGTATAAATAAATGTTTCATATTTATTTTGAAATTAATCTTGTAAAATTATTTTACTAAATATTAATTAAAACTGATTGATCGATATCATATATGTGATATATGATTCTGATACGACATCAGTATATGTGATATATTGATTGTGTCATTCGTTCAATAGGTTTTATATGATTGATTGTGAATTTGTAGACAATTCGTGAGATTGAGCTTCGATATCCGATTCTGGTGAAGCATCAAAGATCCGGTTGTCCATACTGAGCAAACAATTGTTAAAACTATTGATGTTTGATCGTCGTATTAGGTTACCTAACTATACAAGAGTTGTATTATTATGGTTGTATCATTCGTCAATTGTTTTCAAAAGATTGTTGTGAATTTGAACAATTCGTGAGATTGAGCTTCGATATCCGAATCTGGTGAAGCATCAAAGATCTGATTGTTCATGCTAAACAAACAATCCTTGAAACTATTGATGTAGTGTGATCTGTGTAGTGTGATCGATCATAAGGTTTAATTAACTAATTCAATTTGGAGAAAGGTAGATTTAAAAGATCATGAATTTGAAAGAGTTTCAATATCAGGTATGGTCTTTTGAATTTGGTAATTAAAGATTTTCATATCTTTAGTTTAATTCATTTCCAATTTAAAAGGATCATGATTTTGAAAAGTTTCAATATCAGATATGATCTTTTGAATTTGGTAGTAAAATATTTGCATAATTTTTGCACCATAATTTGTTTTGGAAACAGATTGATTGCCTAAATAAAGTAGATTTAATTATAATAATTATTGAGTGTCAATATTACTATAATTAAATAAATAAAAATTCTACCTTTTTGGATTGTTTTTCAAAAGTTGTTTGAAATGGTAGTAAACGATCCTTATTTGATAGTAAATTTAAAATGTCATGATTTGAAATAGTTTCAATGTCATGTATGATTTTGAATTTATTTAAAAGATTTGCATGATTTTTACATAATTTGTTTCTAATTTAAAAGAATCATGATTTTGAAAGAGTTTCAATGTCGGATATGATCTTTTAGATTTGGTCCTAAAATTTACATATTTTAATTTTATTTATGACCAGATTGATTTTGAAATAGTTTCAAATATATAAATATATATATGAATCAATTTTATATGGCATATATATCGGTCAAAATATTATTTCAAATCTTGATTGACTTTATAATTGTTTAATGATAATAATAAATAGTAATTATTATTTATCATTAAGTTTAAGGTATATGGTTATGACCTTAGTTTACTTTGGCGTTTACTCATTTAAATAAAATATGACATGCGTGTCATGATTTATTTTATTTAAATACGGTATGCGTGTCGTGATTTATTTTATTTAAATACGGCCTGCTTGTCGTGATTTATTTTATTTAAATACGACCTGCATGTCGTTTCATTTATTATTTTATTTAAGAGTTAAATATTGTAATTGCTTCAAGAGTTGAAGAGAAGACGACGCCAAAAGATGATTCTAATGGAGAAACTTTTGAAGCTTGCTCGTGGGTCAAAGAATTGTAATAAAGTAGTTTATTTAATTCTTACGCGTTAGGAGGTCATAACCATACTACCTAATTTATTTTATGTATGTGATGCTTAACATGTTTTAGATAAATGTTAGCATCTATGTTTTAAATGTTTTTATATACTTGCTATCCATGAGCATGAATGTCATGCATCTTAAGAGACATGTGTATGAGATACACATGTCGATGAGATCAAACTTAATAAAAATCCTTCAAATAGAATTGAAGTTAATTGATTTCCAAAGTATAACACCCTTCAAGACTAATATCGAAATGTGTGGGTTCGCCTCTGCGAAGTGCACTTTCTATACTAGTATGTTGAGGTGCGGTAATTCTATTTACCCGACTGTTATTCTTTGGGTCTAACTTAACTAAGTTATTTTAATAAGATTAAAAATATATTAACTTCAAATAGAATATTAAGTTAATTGCTTTCCAAAGGATAGCACCCTTCAAGTCTAGTCTCGAATAGTGTCGGTTCGCCCTAGCGAAGTGCACTTTCTATACTAGTAAGTTGCGGTGAGGTAATTCCATTTACCCGACTGTTATTATTTGGGTCTAACTTAACTAAATTATTTTAATAAGATTAAAATATATTTAGAAGCAATGTTTGGGAACATCTATATGATAGATTAGAGTAAGGAGTTACTCGCCCAAATGGTTTGAAAGTTGTATGAGATACAATTGGAAGGAGTTCCTACTTAAATAGCTAAGTTTTGGGGGATCAGCCCTCGCTGACTCAAAATGAAGTAAAATATGGATTTCAACCCACTAGAAAATCTTCCAATGAGATTTTCCGAATCAAATGTTGAAGGTCATTTGTTTTGAGTAAAATAGTGGGAGCATATTAATTAAAGACCTAATTAAATATGTTTTAAATCATGATACATTTATTTTATTTTCTGTATTTAGAATTTCTTTGGCATATGCATTTTATTATACTGTTAAATGTTCATATAAAGAACAAAATCTTCAGAAAGGAGTTTCTGAATTGGTACAAGAATTGAGAATTGTTCTCAAGTACAAGAAAAACTGTTAATGTTTTGAAAAGAGTCAAAATATAAGAAAGAGGTAAGACTTCTTCTTTGCCCATATGGTTATATAAGGTTAAATTTCTACTTCTGCATCATAAGTATATGATACTTGATGATTGATCTCATATTTGTTGAAATATAAAGTTTTTAAGGAAATAAGACATTAACTATAAGTGAAGTCCACCTATGTCTAGAATGGAACAAATTGTTTCATTGACATAGAAGCTAATGTTTGGACTTAAATTTAACTTGATATGGAACCAAATAATTGTTATTAAATTCCATAAAATAGAAGCATTAAATCATATATCTTGTATCGACAAGAGAATGATTGTGTACTTGAATAAAAGACAAACATTGTCCTATTATCCAAATAATGTTTTCTATACAAGTGTGTTAATCAAGTAATGGACTTGAGTTCCATGATCTTGATAAGCTGATCTATAACATATGAAAAAGGATCAAATGAGATTTGAACTATTTGTATATTATTAGCATTATTGTTTAGTACAAATAAGTTTGATTCACATTTCCAGATTCCATGAATATGGACTATTGGACTCATTTGATTTTATATCATTTGAAGGATGTGAGTTTCCCCTTTTGGAAAATATTTTAGTGTATTAATCACCAACCAAGGTGAAGAGACATCTGATCTATTTGAACCAAAATACATATAAGATGTATATGGACCACTGAACATATTTGCTAGATATACTTTATTTCTCTTACTTCGTTTACATTACTAATTAAATTAGTATATGTGAGTGTGTGTGTTTGACACGAGTTAGAAATCTTTGAATTGGTTCAAAGAATTCAACGATGGAGTAAAGGAATAATTTTGAAAAGTATAAAGACCATACGAGTATGTCGTGATGGTTAATACTTAATTAAGGAGTATATTGATAATTTATATCGCTTCATGTTTGACATGACTCGATCTAAAATAGTTTGATTATAACTCCTTGACTCTTGAAATTGATTAAATTACAGTTATTCTTCACCCACAATAAGTTCCAATCGAGGTAATCATAAAGACACCATATTAAATATGGAGGAAAAACACCTATTTTGACTTTATGAAAATTTGGGTTATGATGTTTATTAGATAAACAAAATTCCAAACTAGATGAATGTATACTTGTGGAGGTATCCTTAAGAAGCTAAAGGATACTAATTCTACATCACATGACAAAAGTTGTCTGTCGCTAGAACTGGAGTATTCCTCTTGAAGGAGTATATCTCTGCAGGAGCCAGTGGGAGTGATGTAGAACTTGAATTAAGTCAAGTACCACAAAATACATGTTTCTCTAAGAATGGAACATGAACTGATTCAACAATGGGTTGTTGTTAAATCATCAGTTCGAGTAGCACAAGATCTAGATGAGTCTGACATGTCATATCACTAGGATGAGAAACATGATTTTGTCATGGCTCAACAAGGTGATATGATGCTAATGGAAGATGGGCGCCTGACTTACTAGAAGGGCGTAAATGGCCTGAATTCTGAGAAATGGCTAGATGCTATGGGATCTTATATAGAGTCCATGTACACAAACCATATATGGATATTGGTTATATCATCCAATGAGTACGACTCATAAGATGAATGTGGGTTTTCTTATATAAAACTAACATGGATGGTATTATGAATACCTTTAAGATATGATTTATCGTAGACGGTTTCGTGCAAAATCATGATGCAAATCGTGATGAAACCATTACATCATGATAATTCTTAAATCTAACGATTCCATTTGCCATTGTTTTATAATACACATTCTGGAGGATGGATAACGAGGTTGCATTCCTTAATTGGAATGACCTTATATATGTATTTGACATATATGTAGGGTTTCGTTAATCGGATGCTAGAAAGGTACATATATTACAAAATTCATGTATGGAATGGAGCAAGCTTCTCGAAGTTGAATTGTTTATTATATTAATAGAGTTTTATGAAAACTTAGATTAATAAAAGAACAAATTTAAATCTTGTGCACACAAGGAGATTAGTGGGAGCATTGATATTAGTTTGGTGGAGTATGTGGACAACATACTAGTCACCAAAACAATTTATCTACACATGTGAGACATGGTTAGAAAATTATTTCTAATTTGTACCAAAATTTATTCTAATGTTCGACACTAGAATACTTTCAAGAATATCCTTGGATGTCTTAAAGGACTTAGGATTGTTTCTTGAACACGGATGAAAAGGAACATCGTAAAAGAGTTACAATGATCACAACTTTCATATCAGTGTACAGTATATCCAGATCGCAATCTGGAATAAATGTGGACCGTAGATCTGACTGTCTAGGACTTGAGACCCTAAAGCCAAGGGTGTGAACCTTTGGAATAAGGCTGGACGTCCTCCAAGAGGGCAGAGGGCCCATTTTACAATCACAAATAGCCCTTTGGGGGCGCCCTCAGCAGCTGACGAGGGCGCCCAAGTCATGGTTTTGGCCCTTTTACGATTTAGGCCCAAAACCATGACCGGGTAGGCCCAAAAAAGGCTACAAATAGTAACCTCGGGACCATTCCCGAGGCATGACCTAAACACAGCACAGAAACCCTAGTTTCTAGAAGTATTGTACTCACTGCCAGTACAGTTGGCGCCCACCGTGGGGCTACGGTAAAACTGACCTAGCCACCGTCTCCAAGAAAAAAACGATCGATCCACGGCCCCTGAAAGTCATCAGAGCGCCGTGTATCCACCGTATTTCCCAGAAGCAACCTTCGAATCCGCCGTGATTCAACCCTAGACCTACCCCTAACTCCACCAAACGACTGACCCTCATCTGTTCGGAAAACCCTGCTCTAAACCTGGGATTCGAGGTTTGGGGTGCGAATCTCTGACCACCAGTCATAAACTCAACATACAAACTCAAACTACCGTCGTCGCCGGCGCGATGGCAGACCCAGCGGCCTTAGAGGCTCTACAACAACAGATCCAGCAGCTTCGCGACCACAACGAAGCCTTGCAAGCAACCATGGAAACCATCCAACAGCAGCAACACGCCGAAGGAAATGGGTCTCAGCAAGATGAATCGGCCGACCCCGATCCTCAGCCACTTTCCGCCGAAGTTTGGAACGCGCCAGTGCCAGAGAATTTCAAGCCACCATCTCTTTCCTCTTTCGACGGGAAAAGCGACCCAGTAGAGCACGTGACCGCCTTCAACACGCAAATGGCCGTCATCGGCGCTGCCGATTCTCTCAAGTGCAAGTTGTTAGCAGGGACCCTTAAAGACGCCGCCCTGAGGTGGTATATGAACCTGCCTCGATTTTCCGTCGTCAGCTACCAGGACATGACGCGCAAGTTAACGCACCAGTTCTCAGCAAGCCGCCACCGCAAAGTCTTGTCTACCAGCCTTTTCAACGTCCGTCAAGGACCCAACGAGACTCTCCGCGAGTATCTTGCACGCTACAATGACGCCACCATCAAGGTCATTAACCCTAACCAAGAGTTGTTTGTGGGAGCCTTCCAGAACGGTCTCCGCGCTGGCCAGTTCAACGAGTCGTTGGCGCAAAAACCAGCAGACTCCATGGAAGAAATCATGTCCAGAGCAGAGTGTTATATAAAGGGGGAAGAAAGCAACGCCGAGAAGAAGGCAAGAGATTCCAGGGAGCGTGCTCCCTACGGATATGATCATCGACGCAATTATTACCCATCCAGTAGCAGAGACCGAGCGCCATACAAACGCCAAGGTCAGGATAGGCGCGCACCCCCCCCCCCAGAATCCTTCACGGCCCTCAACACCCGCCGTGAACAAATCTGGAGAGAGGTTTGCCATTCCAGAATCATCCCTGAACCTCAGCCGCCGAGAGGAGCAATCATGGGGAACGATAAGGACGCCTGGTGCAAATATCACCGCATCAAGGGACACACTACAGACGATTGTATACATCTGAAAAGGGAAATAGAGAAGCTGATTCAGAACAGCAGATTGAGGGGATATGTGAAGGAAGGTAGAGGAGAAGACAGGCGCCCCCACGAAGACCCCCAGAGAGAAAAAGATGTGGCGAAAGAAGGAGAGCGCCACACCTTGAACACCATATCTGGCGGTTTTGCAGGAGGCGGGGAGTCCAGCACATCCCGGAAGAAATATGTCAGACAAATAATGTTGCTTGATGACCACACCAGGAAGGGATCAGAACGCCAGGTGGATATCACTTTCTCAAGTGAAGACCGTGGGGGGGGGGTAATTCCTCACGATGACGATCCCATGGTCATCACCGTCCAAATCTTCAACTGGGATGTCAAGAGGGTATTGATTGATCCCGGCAGTTCTGCGGATATCCTCTATTATTCCGCGTTTGAGAAGATGGGTCTAGACGAGGAGCAGTTGCAGCCTTTTAAAGGGATACTGGCCGGCTTTACAGGGGAACAGGTGCACGTCCGGGGATACGTCACGCTGAAAACAACATTCGGCACAGGTAGTAATGCTAAGACCATCAGGATTAGATACTTGGTAGTCAACTCGCCCTGTTCCTACAATGTCATCGTAGGCCGCCCGTCTTTAACGCCCTCGACGCCTACCTTTCCACCAAATTCCTCGTCATGAAATACCCGCTGGATGACGGGCGGGTTGGTACCATTAGAGCAGACCAGCGAGCAGCCCGAGAGTGTTACCACAACAGCTTGAAGATTCAGAAGGAGAAGAAAGGAAGCAGTAACCTAAAAGCGCACCGAGTGAACCTCATTGTCTCTAGCCTAGAAGAGAAGATTCATGTCCAGGAAATCAAGAAGGTCGAGGAAGAAAGTACTCCCTTCCTGATACTCCAGTTGAAGTCAGCCAATTCAAGTACTAATGTTGAAGAAGAAGATACGGAGCCCGAGGAGATCGAGAGGGTCGAGGAAGAAAGTACTCCCTTCTTGATACCCCACTTGAAGCCAGTCAATTCGAGAGCCAATGCTGAGGAGGAAGATGCAGAACACGGAGAGTCCAGGAAGGTTGAGGAAACGAGTACTCCTTTCCTGACGCTTCGCCCAAAGCCGGCCAATCCAATTCTCAGGACCAGGAAGGAAGAAGTAGAATCTGATGAAATCAAGAAGGAGTTGATATTACAGGCAGAACCAGCTAACCGCAGTATGATGAAAAAGTCGAGCACAGTGCAGGAAGGAACTCGCCATGACAACTCAAGGGCGAGCTAGAGGGAAGACAAAGCCATTTTAGTTCTTACCGTTTTTTATCTTATAAATTTGCTTTTTGTACAGTTAAGTAGTAAGACAGTAAGGGGCACTCTTTTCCCCCCGCAGTAATGGGGGTTTTTTAACGAGGCCCCGGTTTTTTATTAATGTTATGTATATATTGCTTGTTCATCTTACTCTCATTGCATTTAGCAGATCGCCATCGCCAAATCTCAAATGAGCTCGCCGTATGATACGTTAACCACAAAGAAATTGCCACCTAATTCCTTAACCCTAAAAGACAGGGCTCTAAGACGTCGTGAGCTTAAAAAGAAATTGCCACCTAATTCCTTAACCCTAAAAGACAGGGCTCTAAGACGTCGTGAGCTTAAAAAGAAATTGCCACCTAATTCCTTAACCCTAAAAGACAGGGCTCTAAGACGTCGTGAGCTTAAAAAGAAATTGCCACCTAATTCCTTAACCCTAAAAGACAGGGCTCTAAGACGTCGTGAGCTTAAAAAGAAATTGCCACCTAATTCCTTAACCCTAAAAGACAGGGCTCTAAGACGTCGTGAGCTTTAAAAGAGATCGCCGCCTAATTCCTTAACCCCAAAGAGGGCTCTAAGACGTCGCGAGACGAAAATAAGATCGCCGCCTAATTCCTTAACCCCAAAGAGGGCTCTAAGACGTCGCGAGACGAAAATAAGATCGCCGCCTAATTCCTTAACCCCAAAGAGGGCTCTAAGACGTCGCGAGACGAAAATAAGATCGCCGCCAAAATTCCTTAACCCCAAAGAGGGCTCTAAGACGTCGCGAGCACAAAACAAGATCGTCGGGAAAACCTTATAAAGGAACCCTGTAGCATCAAGCGCTAAAAGAAACACGCCTACAACGGTCGACGCCGTTACGAAACAAATAGAATCACCGCCCAGGAGAGACCTTCCGAAATGCTTAAATTTGCAGGAAAATAACAAGTTTAAAAGCGGAGATGATACATCACGAACACAAATTCAAAGCAGAGTAATGAATTTAAAAATAAGTCAAGGAGTTAAAATTACAACAAACAAAATTAGGGTTCGTCCACTAGGACGCCATCTACAATGATTTTAAAAGGATCAAAAGCGGAAGTATCGGCACCAGGATGGAGGAGGGCAAATTGTGCCTTGGCCCTTTCAAAGCCAGCATCAAAGTTCAGAGCCAGCTCGCCCTTCGCTTCAGAAACTTCGGCCTTGAGTTGAGCCTCCCTTTCTGCTCCAGCCGCGACATCGTTTTGTAGCTTGGCGATGACACCGTCCTTTCCAGCAAGATCTGCCGCATAACCAATCTTCAGATCGGAGATGCGTTTCTCAAACTCAAGCGTCACCGCCTCCCTAGCCTCCCGCACTTCTTTCTCCCTAGCATTCCCGGCCTCCTCCAACTCTTTCTCCAACGCCCTCACCGTAGCTTGAAGGGCCTCCTCATTCTGCACCACTTCCTCATACTTGCGATCAACCGAGTCTATAAGCAACATAGTCCGCAGACAATGGATCCCCATATCCTTCATCATAAAAGGCACAGCGCCCTGACATCCCGACTCTGCATCCTCAGGATTAAATACCAGCCTCTCCTTCACGTAGGCACCATAGTCAAAACCTTTGTCCCAGAAAGACGGCACCGAGCTGCTGGTTTTGACGGCGCCAATCAGGGAAGGAGAGGGCGTCTTCTTCCCTTTTTTCTCTGATACTGCCTTCCCTTTATTATCTTTTCCTGGCGACCTCCTATCGCGCGGAGCCGCCGGAATGCTCTCAACTGGAACTTCGATCGGGTGATCAGCTTTCCTCTTTGGTTTACGAGTAATAAGCCCCGCGGGATCAGTAGTCGCCGTCCCCTCAGCAGCCTTCTTTGCTTTCATCTCTTCAAGATATCTTTTCCTCTCTGCCGCAGTCATGGGCGCCATGTCCTCTACAGAAAATAAAGCAAAAAGTCAAGGGACAGACAATATAAATACAAAACATAGGCTTGAGTAAGTGAATGTGACTCACGTAAATACTCGTCTAGGCTATCTACGTCCCCTTCCCTGTTCAATAACTCCCGGATATTCATAGGCAACATCTTGTCCAAAAAACAGACGACGCCCTGGTCATACGCGTCCAACTTCTCATATTCAAAGCCCATGATGGACGCTGGAGCACCCGTCCAACATGTCGGAAACCTCAGCTTACCATCCACCCATACCGCGGCTGCCTCACAACCCTTTCGCCCCCGAACCCGAAGGAATGTTTGTCTCCAATTTTTGTAATGAGAGGCGTAGGGCGGGAACAGCCTCTTACCAGGGTGCGCGCTGACAGACACCCAAGACTGCTTATCCACCCCCTTCGTGCCATAGAAAGTAAAAAAGGATCCAATCGAGGGCTGGAAGCCCAATCCTTCACAAATAATCTCAAAAGCGCGGATAAAAGCCCAGCTATTCGGCTGCAGCTGAGAAGGCGCGACATTGAGACAGTTGAGTATGTCAACTTCAAAAGGCGTGAAGGGATACTTCACGCCCAGATCTTCAAAAACGGCGGTGTACATATGGAACATCTCACTCTTCAAACTCTTCGGCCTCTGTGCGCACACTTTCTCGCCCGGGCGACAAGGTTCCAAAACCACGTCCTCCTCAAACCCCGTAGAAGACACGTGCAGCTTACTCCGGAAAAACGCCACCCGTTACGAGTCCAAATACACAGACTCAGAACGAAGCACCTCGTCGGCGAAACTCTCTTGTTCTGAATCACTAGAAGACGCCATGTAACAAATCCCCTTCCTACAGAACGGACCTGGGCGAACAGAACGAACAATAGAGTCAGATGAATCCCCACTAATACTTCCCACTTCACCCCTGTCCAAACCACTCAAAGACTCCGTCACAAGGGAGTGGCCATAGTAGGCCTTATGGAACACCACCCAATCCATGGTTCCATCAGAGCGTCTCGCATGCCTAACGCTCTCCCCCCACAACCTACACCTCTCCTCCGAATTAGCTGGGGATAACTCCCTACCCGCCGCATCGCACTCTCTAATCCTCACCATACTACGGATGTTAAAGTAAAAAGAACGAGATCAAGTAAGGGTACCTGGATCTAGACAAATGGAGGGCTTGAGAAGCGAACAGTAAGCTGCAATTCCTCCACGAACAACGCAACCGCTTGAACGAGAAAAAGAGAACGAGTAGGAAGGAAAAGACGGAGACAAAGGAGGAGAAAAGGATAAGGAGAATCTGAAAGTACAAGGGAAAGTAGATCTGTTTCAGTTAAAAGCGAAAAAGCCTGGGGAAACGCGCAGATGACGTCACTTAAGTTGGCACGATTTCCGAGAACCGCTACGATTCGGACACGTCAGCAAGAGCGAACGGTCGCCTCACGCCAGCCGTCGGATCCCAGTAAGAGGCGTCCTCAATACGTGGTCTAAAGGACGCGGCGAGCTATACGCAGTTTAATCACTTCGCCTTGTACCAAGACTTGTGCTTGTTGGGCTAGCATAAATATTCCTGTTGGGCTGGCGCCCAACACTCTCGTAGGGCTAGTGCCGCCCACTAAGGTACTCAAAACAAAAAATGGAGCTAATACCCACGTTGGGCTAGTAATCGTGTTGGGCTAGTACCCACGCAGGGTTTAAACACCCACGTTGGGCTAGTACTCATAAAAATTTTTCACATGGCTTCGTGACTAGTAAGTCCCACTTGCTGGGCAAAAGGTCATAGACAAACCCCCTGTAAACAGTTTAATCACTTCGCCTTGTACCAAGACTCGTGCTTGTTGGGCTGTGGACCGTAGATCTGACTGTCTAGGACTTGAGACCCTAAAGCCAAGGGTGTGAACCTTTGGAATAAGGTTGGACGTCCTCCAAGAGGGCAGAGGGCCCATTTTACAATCACAAATAGCCCTTTGGGGGCGCCCTCAGCAGCTGACGAGGGCGCCCAAGTCATGGTTTTGGCCCTTTTACGATTTAGGCCCAAAACCATGACCGGGTAGGCCCAAAAAAGGCTACAAATAGTAACCTCGGGACCATTCCCGAGGCATGACCTAAACACAGCACAGAAACCCTAGTTTCTAGAAGTATTGTACTCACTGCCAGTACAAAATGTTATGCTTGGATATCAACTATGAAATTTGTAAAAGTACAAGCTTCAGATAGTTGTTGTTTCTATTACAGATGTCAAATATATGATTTGGATTGTTTAGCTCATAGCTGAGCGAAAACATGTGTTTCTTGCGTTGCGGATTCCATTGATCCCGTCTGAGGTGAAATTGGTTTAATCTTGTGAGAAATGAAAACTAGATCTCACCAATGATTCAAATGTATATGTTGGCACTTCAATTTCCTTTTGATAGAAGATCAAAAGTGGAAATTGAAAGAAGTACAACCTACCAACATAGGAAAGGTTCCTTATCTGCTAGTAAAGTATCTTGCCCATAGTGTGCTTGATGCTAACATTTGACCAATAGATATTGAGTTAATATTTGATTGGCTTTTAGTGCTAGTGGGAGATTGTTGGAGTAAGCCCTAATAGCCAATCTATTTTGATTGGATTTGGCTTTGTATCATGACTTATATATATAAGGCATTTATTTATTCTTTTGTTTAGTTTCAAAATAATAAATTCCCTAGAATAATTGGGCTGTTTAATGGAGCATTAAGTGTGACTTAATCGTGAGACTCATTAAACGAAAGGACATTATTCTTAAAGTATCTGTAGTCAAGCTTTATTGTGAAATGGGATAACATTAAAGCATAGAGACTATTATGTGGGTAGACTGATGATCACATCTCACGGATCACAGATAAAGAGTTATCAAGTCTTCACATAGGTATAAATATTAGGAGTAATATTTATACTGGATTGACCCGCCATGAGAATACTACATAGTAAAAGTTATGAAAAGTGTCATAAGATATTCTCATAGTGATAGTGGTGTATTCCACCCTTTGACCTGAAACCACTATGTACCCTAGATGTAGGAGTCGAGTGCTTTATCACCATTCAAACATTGTATGTAATAGGATGACTATAAAGTTGGTTGATGGGTACTCCATGAATCATGCTAAGGGACATGAGTGACCTAGATGGAATTTGCCCCTCCTACATAACAGGAGAAATGTCTATGGGCCCAATATTGAACTAGACAAGGATGACACGGTCTATGCCTTGTGTTCAATATAGACACGAGGGCAAAGGGGTAATTATACACATGATCATTATCACTGAAAGGTTTCGTCAGATCACATGACATTCTCGTCACTTGGGTAGCAGTGATGTGTTGCTAGATACCGCTCACTGTTTATAATATTAAATAGGTGATTTAATATTATTGCCAACGTTACGGGAACCTATAAGGGTCACACAAAAAGGAAAGATAGATGAGAGAAATAAATAAGTAAGACTTATTTATAAAATAATAAGTAGGACTTATTAGTAATTAAATAATTAAGTATGACTCATTATTTAATTTATGAAATAGAGAAACGCGGTCCATCGTAAGGTACGTTGTGTTTAAGTGAAATATGGTGCACCGTAAGGTACGGTGTATTTAAGTGTTTGACTTGTTGACCACACAAGTGGTTCTATAAATAGAACCCTTGTGGTGAAGCACTATAGTTTCTTTGTTGAAACACTTAACCTAATTCACAAAAGGTGTGAAACCTAGCCGCCGCTCTCTAAACCCTATTCTCTCTGAATCTCCGTTGAAATTGGCTAGCACCGGTCATCGGAGAAGGTCTGTTCGTGTGGACTGAATAGAGGCATCGCTACGTTGCTTTGCTCGTGATCAGAAACAATTCTGCCGCAAAGGTTCTGCTCTTCAAGAGGTAAACACATGAATCCTTAAAGTGTTTAAGTATGTGTTCTTATGATTTGTGATTAATGATTTAATCAAGATCCGTTTCAATGAGATTTGTTCCACTAAGAGGATTAAATTTTTTGAAAAACACCTCTTAAATCCCTTCAATATAGGGCTCCAATGTGTCTATAAAATACCAGTCCTCTAGTAACCGCGTCTCTTCCAATTTTAACTCTACCTAACACACGATGGAGGTTAGTGCATTCAGCAGCACAAGCCAAGCCTCTCCTTCCCTTATTCCTACCATAATGTAGACACGAATTCTCAACCACTCCTCCTTCTGGACCAATGTAATAAGACCGCAGATATGGTCCCCATTGTTGTTGTCCTTCGACAAAACCTTTTTCAAACCGCTTTGAGCAGGAACCATTTGTATGACCTATCAAACCGCATTCATAACAAAAGTTTCCCAGTTTTTCATAACGGAAATTCACCTTTACAACAGCACCATCCTCCAATACAAATTCAAAACTCTTCTTCAGTGGTTCTTTAACCGACAAAGATACCCTTAGCCTCATGTATCTTCTCCAGTCCATAGTTGTTCTCATAGTCATGTTTCACTAGTTTTCCCACATGATTGCCCAGCAGAAGTCCCATAGTCTCCGTCATGAATCTGAATGGGAGATTATGGACTTGCACCCATAATTCAATCGAGTCTAGGGGCATAGTGAACAGATCTTTTCCATCAATAACTTTGCTCCAAATTAGAGGGTAACTGTCAAACAACCAAGGACCTTGTTGTATGATTCGTTCCATATCCACATAGTTAAAGAACTGAAACATAAAGCGATTTGGTTCCATCATCGACCTGATGTTTAGGCTACCATAGAGTGGACATGCGAGTTTTGAAGTTGTGGAAACGGATAGGTTTTGTAGTTAGAGGTCTGCCAACAAGACAATAGTCAAGCGTGGCAGAAGTGTAGGGTGTTGGATGGCTATTTTCAGTGGAGTTAGTGTTTTGAGCAGAGTTTGAGGATGTGGACATGATGAAAAGCAAAGCAAGAAACAAATAGAGCTTATGTAATGTATGGGGGTTGTAGAACATTTGGTGATGAGAAAAGACCTGCACATTCTTGCTATTTATAGGATTAAGGCCCTGAAAAGATGTTAGCAAAAACTCATACGAATTAATGCATTTTGCCTTAGAAGGAAGTTCCTTGCACATAGGGTAGAGCCATAAAATGTCTTCAATGCTGAAAGTCAAAATATTTCCATATCTGAACCATATTTCGCGTAACTGTGCATCAGTTTTCAAGTAATGCAGGTGCCATAATGCGTGGTGTAGAGACCAGTCTATCACCAGTTGGATTTGTATCGTGTTGTGTTTCATAATAGGAAAGGAAATCAGCTCATACTCATCATTTATCAGTTCAGAATCAATCTGTATCAATACCTCTCATAACTTTGCCTTGGCATAAAGTGTACGCGTCCAACATTTAAAATCTATTATTCTGAATTGATCTCTTAATTGAAAGGCTAATAATTTACCATTAAACAAAAAATATAGGTGCCACTAATTACTCCTATCTCCTATACCTCCTTGCACTCTATTAATTGTTTTAATGTAAATTAGCCAATAATTAAGGGACTGTATATGATGCTGGTGTTGACTTGGAATACTTCCTATGATCATGGCAGCAGTGTTGTGATCTGATAGGAAACAGAAGTATAAGAAGCATAACTGCGTGTTGACAGCATTGTAGTAAAGAGTGTGCCATAGAAAAGAGAAAAGATCCAATGATGGAAGCAGATTATTAGTTTCTGTTATGAGCATATGTTTGAATAAAAAAGCATCTTCATGAAGCAATGTGTAGCTTGTGCCAGTCCTGAAACCAACAATAGTACTCCAGATGATTTTTATAAGAGAAAAATTGAGCCTCCAAACTCCCCCATGCATCCGAATCTCCTTGCTCAATTTTCCACAGAAAAAATCACTATTGTACTGATACATTGTTCATAACCGTTTATGTTTTCCTGAATCTCTAGCCACTGATTATGAGTCATGTTGTAAAACTCATTAACAATAAAACACCTAAGAGACCAACCATCATGGTTTACATTATGAGCTGTGTAGCATAACATATCTTTGACAGGAAACTGCCCCTTTAGCAACATTATACTGGAAAAACAAAAACTACAGACCTACCATTATATCATCATCATACTTATCCATCATGAAAGAAAAGGATATATGCCATGATAAAAGGAGAAGAAAAGACTCTCACAATAGGTTTCAGATGGAACAATTTAAGAAGAGAGAAAACCTAGGAGAGAAAAGGATATTTATTAGGCAAATAAGGATATTTATCAGAAAATTGTGGTTTACAAGTTAGAATGCTACTAGTACCCATACTTCATTTTTATTCTTATTTTCTTAGGTTATGTTCTAATTTTTGTATTTAAATGCTTATTGAAGGTTGGTGCCAATTGGGATAATTTTATCATATTATTTAAGATGCAAACATTTCTTTTACATACACACGTCCCATATTCATGTCATTAAGCTATAGTATGCTCATTGATAATTACTAATTTACTCATAATTATTAGTAATTATTTTTACTGCATATACACGTCCTCCAAAACGTGTGGCGCAGCCGCGCAACCCGTGCTCAGCACGTGTATGTCAACTAGTTTTTTTAAAAAAAGATTAAGCGAGTATATTAATAAACCAAAAGAAGTCTCTCTAACACAAGATGTACCAGAGAAAACTTAGAAATTCAGTGATTACACCAACCAAATCACGCTGCAACAAGTAGCCAAAACCCAAAAATTACATAGAATTACAAAACAGACTGCACAACATAAGGTTCAATCTTCAAGTAGAGTAATCAAAATCGAATAAAATGTAATACGATTTTAACCACCAGAAGAGATTGAAGTTTAATCTATCACCAAAATATGTCACCTAAACAAGTTATCCTTTGTAGCTAGACGATTCATAAACAAACGCCAGATAGAAATGTTAACCTTTAGCGGTACCACCTTGATCCACAACACATGATTGAAACATTCGTTGTGAACAACTTCGCCACCAATCAAATTATTGTAAACACTTTTAACTGTATACCGTTAGGAAGAATGATATGCTTCCAAACCCACCAGTCTGCCACTCCAACCTGCAAAACAACATGGGACAACCGATCCACACATTCCCTCACCAAACCCTCCTCCCACGCAAACAGCCTTGTACGCCATTTTCACGCCTCACCATTAACCTCCCAACCTAAAATGTGAATCTCTACTACAGTGGCTATAACCTTTCAATATAATTCTATGTTGATACTTTATCACTAACATTATTTTTTATATATATATTGATGTTTTTGTAGCTTTTGCTTGGTTGAAGTATGAAAAAGCTTTAGGAGACCGTCATTGTTATGAGGTTCTCAAATCATTTAATATTACAGACCGAGCTGGTTACTTATTTGGTAATGATCTTAATCGTTATGTGCGTCTTAGCTTGGTAAAGAGTGAAGATGACTTTGATTTATTATTAAGGCAAAACAAGAAACTAGTTGATGAAGAAAATGATGGTAAACTTTTAACTACAACTTCAACTGAATTAAGTCAAAGCAATGAGACAAGGATGATGATGAATGTTAAATGTCGTTAGAACAGTTCACAACATATGAGAAATGAAATCAATAAACCAAGTGATTGAGTTCAAGTGGTTAATGAACCCTCTAGAACGAATTGTTTGGGAGAGCTCAGGTTCGATTACTGGTGGAAACAATTATTGACCAGTCTTTATTTACCTTCCGACTAAACTATGGATTAATAGGACCTCTTTTCACTAGGAATCAGAAGATTAACACCAAAAAAAATATGAAATCAGTACATAATTTGAATTCCCGCATATTTCATAGATAAACTTGCGGAATGTGCACAATCTTTATTCTACACTATTTCTTTTGTAAATTACTTGCTTGGTCTCCCTTTTATAAATCCGTTTTTCATTTTTCATATATATTTTTCATGGTCAATTATATGGTCAATCAATATATATACTTGCATGGTCAATTATATGTTGCACGGTATTTCTCATGGCTTCATTTTCCTCTCAACTTTCTCCCTTTATCTTCCCCTCTTCCAAGTTGCTTCGAAAATTTCTCTTCTCCCAACGAAATTTCCTCACTCTCATACAAACATGTGACTTAAGTCACGCAGGTTATACACCAGCGTGACTTAAGTCACGCTCGCTATATCCACGTGACTTAAGTCACGCTGAGTAGTTACAAAAACAAAAAAATTACAAATTACAAAACAAAAATATTATTACTCAATAAATTTATTATTACATTACATTACAATTCATTACTTTGAACAAAAATTTATTATTACATTACATTGCAATTCATTACATAAATTAAAGGAATTTTTTTAAAAAAATCGATTAATCATAATGACCAATCTTCTTGGGGTAGGGGGCCGGTAGACGAACCCGCCATAACCACCTCTACCGCTAGCGGGAAAACACATTCAGGCCGAATTCTTGTCGATTAATCATAATGATCCTAACATGACTCAAAAATTCCCTCGTCGATTAATATAATCATCTCAATCGTCGTCATAAAAAAACAGCATAAGATCATTATGATTAATCGACGAAGGAATTTGAGGCCGTTTACGCCTATAGTAATAAAACTTAAAAAAAATATTTTAGAGAAGAGATGGGAGAATAATTGAGAATGAGAAAAAATGAAAGAAAATGTTTCAATATATAGATTTTTTGCTTGAATCTATTGGTCGAAGGAAGTAACTGCTCCTCCCTGATTGACCACCGTCCATACCACCGCCCAACCTACGTGAGTTAACTCACACTGGACTTTAACCTGCGTGAGTTAACTCACGTTTACCACCGTCCACCTGCGTGACTTAAGTCACGCTCGGCTACCGGTCAAAATAGCGAGCGTGACTTAAGTCACGCCCATTACAGGTTAGCGTGAGTTAACTCACGCTGGCTTCTGGTGTAGCAGGAAACAACATTCATCTGTCATAGAAGTCATTAATGACCCCAAACCAATACAAACTCTTAATTGATCCAAAACCAATACACACTCATAACTGATCCGGGTGTCTAGTAGAGGTTGAAGCTTGTGAGCGGGATGAATTGCCTAAACGTGCACTTTTCTTCCTCTTGGAAATGTTGTCTTGGCATGTGAAGATTGACTATCAGGATTTTGAGAATCAACACGCTCCCATGTAGAGAAGATTCGACCTGTGGATGACTCTTTCGGTGTACACCTCGCCCTTTTAGGTGTTCCCTTGGTTACCACCTTTCTTGGAGGTGGAGACAACATTTTGTCTTCCGGAAATGCAAGTTGACACATCACCTCTTTGATATGGAGTTTCATCTTGTAAGGGGCTTTTTTGAGCCGTTCTTGAATGCCATTCCACTCCTCCATCACCGAAAAGTCATCATAAACATCTTCTTCGCATACGCTTAACCTTTGCCAATGAGGCTCTATTTCATCCAATCGAATATGCAATTTTTCTTTTCTCTTCATGGAAATAATACATGCACAAGGCAAGTCGTACGATATCTTTTGAACACAACTGCAATCTTTCTTGGCAAACCCGAATGTCTTGGAATGGTTTGCTTCGTAAAATATAAAGCATAATGCGGGTCTAGATACATAGTTGGTCTAAATAATTAAGTCACGCTGAGCTAACACCTGCGTGAGTTAACTCACGCAAAGCTCCAGCGTGACTTAACTCACGCCCAGGTCGTGTCCCAGACTGCTAAATATACCACAAAAACCAACAAAATCAAGAGAGCTTAGATGATACATTACCTGATCTTTGACGTTTGATGAGCGTAGAAACTTGCTTCCTGACAATTTGCAATGATTTTGGCTCAAGATTTTTCACCAAAAATTCGCACTTTTGGGTTTTTTGGAGGTGAAGAGGGAAAGAAATTGTGTTTTGAACTTGGAACTGCTGGGTTTTGTCTTAAAACAGTAATGCATTGCAGCGTGAGTTAGCTCATGCTGGAAAGCAACGTGACTTAACTCACACTGCATGCAGCGTGACTTAAGTCGCGCAGAAGATTCCAAACGTGACTTAAGTCACGCATGGGTATTTTCGTCTTTTTCTGTGAAAGTGAACAAATTTGTTTATGAGAAGAGCAATTTTCAGTTGCTTCCTCTCATGGACTTATCTACCATTGGGCCCGGCCCAATAACAGCAGCTGAAATTCTTCCCAAGCCCAATTACTCCTAGCTTGTAAGATATGTAATCCATTAATCCTTCCACACTTAGGATCATCTTAGTGTGGATTATTCTTATTCGATCACAAAACCAAATATAAATAGTATAAATTTCTAGACACACTTATAAAATATCATCTTTGAAGGGAGGCTTGATGCATTGCCATGATGGTTCCAATTAACAATTCATAATTGGACATTGGTTATGGTATTTTAATAAAAGATTTTTATGCTATTTCTATTTTGAATATACTTTATAAACATCACATACGACTATACAAATATTATGGTAGGAAGAACCATCACAAAGTTACATCCTACTGGTGTAGTTTGATCGGTTGTATACGTAAAAAAAAAATTATCCCATCTCTCAAAATAATTGTATCTTTAGCATTTTTTCTCTATCTCAAAATAATTGTCATTTTAGAAGATCATGCAACATTTGTTATTTTTCCATTATTATATCATTATTTATTAAATTTCATCCAATTTAATTACTCAATTAACTACAATTAATAAATGTATTTTAATAAATGATAATAATTTTATCGTTAAAATCAACACAATTAATCATTTCCTTAAAAATCGTGTACAAACCTTAAACGACTACTCCCTCCATTGTCAATTATAAGCAAATTTTGATATTTTAGTTCATTCAATTAATGATATATGTGGTCCATAATATAATTCATATACATCATTAACCTAAAAAATCAAAATTTGCTTATAATCGACAACGGGGGAGTATTATTTTAAACATGAGGGAGTATTATTGGCCATTGCCATCACTAACATCCAATCAAAACATAATCTCAACCCTAATGATACTCTTTAGACTAATGATGACTAAAGACAATTTCCTCAACTTTAGGTAAACAAAACCAAAGTCAAGTTCCACTCTCATTACAACACTTGTTTCTCACTAACTCATACAACCACCTGAAAATACTCTCTCTTTCTCTCCACTTCAACCACCACCACTTCCAAGTTCCAACACAAACACAAACTCAAAAAAACAACAAAACCTTAATAACCCCAAAAACAAAACACAAAAAAAAAACATCATTGTTTTTAGTTTCAATGGAACCAAACAACTTCACAAGAAAACCACCACCAATTATAATTGACTTAGAAACCATGCCGCCATCACGTGGGACCCACCACCGCCGTTCTCACTCCGACACCACCTTCCGTTTCGCAGCAAACTTCGACGATCTTCTCACCTTCGACCCATCCGACTTCGATATCTCCAACCTCCCTCTTCCCTCCCCTGACGCTGTCCCGATGGACTCTGATGAGTCCATCGGGAAGTCGGCGTCTGAGGGACGGCATCTCAGGAGCTTGTCTGTTGATTCTGAGTTTTTTGATGGGTTAGGGTTTGGTGGTGAGGGGGAGAAGGTTGAAGAGAGGAAGGTGAGTAGACATAGGTATAGTAGTTCGATGGATGGGTCGGAGATGGGGTTGTTTGAGGGTGGTGATGGTGTGAAGAAATCTATGCCGGCTGAGAAACTTGCTGAACTTGCTCTTATTGATCCTAAGAGAGCTAAAAGGTTCATCATCATCATCATCACTAGCAAATTCACTTTTTATAATCATTTTTTCTATGTTATTTGAAGTTTGTTTTGGAAGAAATTAATTTTATTTATCTACTAGATTTAAGGTTCTTGTTTTTCTTTTTATGAAAAAAAAAATATTTAGTTTTTAATTAGATTCTATATAAGTTTAATGAATATGTGGTATGATATATGATAGAACATTATGGCAGTGTTTGATCCATGAAGTTGACCTCAGATAGTGAGATAAGGCTTACTTGTGTGACTCAGTTGGTTAGGCAACACTGATTTTTTGGTGGGGGAGAGGGGGGACTGAGGTTTGTTGGGACACTCTAAGGTGTCTCTGGTTGCCAAAGACCTATTCACGATGGTCTCTTAAAAAAAAATTGTATGTGTTTATGATCGGCTTAGGGGGGTTGGGGTATGTGGAGAGAAGACCCATAGATTTTGTAGTTAGGATGGTATATTAGATGGAAGGTTGTCAAATCACTACAAGTAGAGGAAGACCTAGAAAAACTATAAGAGAAGTTATTAAGAAAGATTTAGAGATTGATAGAACATTATGACATTGTTTGATGCATGTAGTTTACCCCACTTAGTGGGATAACACTTGATTGTTGTTATTGGTTAAGCGACACTCAATTTGTGGTGGGGGGAGGACTGAGGTTTGAACTCAGTAGAGAGATTAGTCTCGTACTGAAGTTTGTCGGGATAATCTGAGGAGCATAATACCCTAAATTATATATATGTTTAACAAATCTGTGAGTCAGTTAGTTAAGCAGTGCTGAGTTTGTGGGGGGAGGACTGAGGTTTGATCTCAGAAGAGATTACTTTCGTACTAAAGTTTCTTGGGATAATATGATGAGCATCTGGGTGTCAAATACCCTAATTACGATGGTTTATTAAAACAAAATTAATGTGTTTATGATCGATTCTAAGTTTAGAAGTTTAGAAGCTACAATTCAGAACAGTGAAATGACTAAAACCAATTGTGTTGTGAATTTGATCTTGTCATATATTTGTTTTAGTTTTTTATGTGTGTTTTATTTTGTAATGGATAATTCGGAAAGCAATTAGATTAAAATTTGTTTTCACCCTTTGTTTTAAGACGATTTTTCTTCACAAAAAGATCATGTTTGTGTTAAATTGTTTATGTTTGTGGTTGATTCTAAGATAAGGGGTTTGAATTTTGGACCTATATTTCAGATGGTTAATCCTAGGACCAACATATATAGAAGTTTTAGTCAAAGACTAAAAACAATTGTGTTTGTGTGTCTGATCTTATCAGAAATTTGAATTTGAATTTATATATGTGTGTTTTATTTTGTAATTGACGATAACATGCTTTCTAATTGTATGATGTAACATGATTTTTTTAATAATGAAAAGTAAGATGAAAGGGTGTTTGGATTATGTTGAATTTGGTTTGATGCTTAAAATGTCGTATGTTTGTTTACAGGATTCTTGCTAATAGGCAATCTGCTGCACGATCAAAAGAGAGGAAAACTCGATATACAAGTGAGCTGGAGAGGAAAGTGCAGACGCTTCAAACTGAAGCAACTAACCTCTCTGCACAACTTACAATCCTTCAGGTATGTTATTTCCTTTTCATTTCACTGTTCTGAATTGTAGCTTTCAATGAATAGATGTGAATTTGTTTGTAACATGTTCTTGTTGGTGGTTGATGGAGCCCTCCATCTTTAACAATGATGTAGATTTATTTCTGTCTGATTTTGAGTTGTGTGGTCACAACTGTTTATCGAACCCACATAATACCAAGGATATGCATGTATGCATGTGTATAGGTACTAGGTAGGTATTTATGTCTATATGGATATATGTGTGTGTATATGTACACATATACATACATACATACATACATACATACATACATACATACATATATATAGTTTGGTGTTTAAATTTAATTACTCTATTACATCCTATATATTTTTGCGTTACAACCTATGAAGCATGAACACTCCTCAGGTTAGGCGTGTCTCGGTGCCAAACATGCGTCGGTGTCCGACATTGACACATATGATTACATTGAATTATGGCATTTTCTTAAATTATTATCGGTGTCGACGTGTCAGTGTATGTGTCGTGTCCGGTGTCTGAGCTTCATAGGTTACTCTATACTCATAACTCTGAACTGCCTTTGAAGCCTACATATCAAGTGAACTTTTCTATAGATTTTCACATTCCTCTTTTATCAAAGTGGTATTTATTTAATTTAAATTTAAAAAAGTTGCGATCTCTGTAATTTTACGCTTGAATTTTTTTCTCTTATCGATTATCATACAAATCTTTTAAGTCTTATCTATTAAGTGTTCTATGAAATGGGGCTGTTTTGATCAAATTTCCACTGATTCTGATTGTGAACCATTAAACCTGAGACTGCTTAATCTGAAACAAATTATAGACCTCATTTTGATTATGATTGCATTATCCGTCTTCTGTTTTTGTGGTTTAGTTCATTATTCACTATAGTGTCATTAAACATCTTCCCTACTTTCTACGTTTTCAAAGTAATTTCACTATAAGCAACTCTTTTGTGAGCTCTGCCAATTTCGTGCTTGTATTTCCACAAAATTTTATGTAGATGGTCCTAGGCCAGGATAAAAAGGAGGTTTTTTTTTCTAAAGTCCAACCAATCCTATTTTCCTCGATTTAGCTGTGCAATCATGCTTACGAAAAATTGTTTTTTGATGCTGTCACTGTCCATGTTTTCCTAACTAAAAGATGTGCTGCAGTGTGTAATGCAGTGTGCAGTGATCTCATAATTTTCATGCATAAATATAAATTGAGCCTTCACCAAAGTAGGTTGGTTTATTTTTGGATCCTTAATCTGGTGGCACTCCTTTCCAAGTTGCAGCGACATGAGTGCCTAGTTTTCCGAAATAAAATCAAATTTATGTAACAACTAACTGTAGTGGAAGCTACTGGATGCATATCTTCGCATAGATAGATGACATGATTGCTCCATAAATTAATCACAGTATCTTGTTGTTAGGATTTAGATGGATAGGTGGTCCAACCACTCCAACTCATCAAATATGCTCTTCTGATCTAAATTTTTATTGACTGAATTAATTTAAATGTTATGCCACTCGCACGCTGTTAATTTCAATTTGTGTAAATTTACAAAATGTGCAAAAGAATAAAAAGGAAGCAAACTTATCATTAAATCATATGATGCAGAGAGACACCACTGATTTGACTGCTCAGAATAAGGAGCTCAAAATGAAGTTAGATGCCTTCGAGCAACAAGCACAGCTTAGAGAAGGTATGCATCATTTCATATTTCTTGATCCATAAAAAAGTGGATTTGTGCTTCCCCCTTTATCACATCTTATTGAATTGGACTGGAAAAAGGCTGAATCATTCATTTGTTTGTGTGCGAAAAAGATCTCGTGAATCTTCGTTAATATCAATTTTACATCTTTTTAAAACTATGCTAAAAAAGTTGGCCTAAATACAGTTTTGGTCTTGCTATTTTACATCATTTAAGATTTTGGACCCTTAGTTTTGAAAATATCCGATTTTTCCCTCTCTAATGTATTTAGGGATGATTTTATAATCGAGATACTTATGTGACAACTGATTTGATGACATCAAAATGAGTTATTAAATGAGAATCCACTTAGACAATGTCATACTTAGAATTTAGTTGCTTTTGAGATATAAATCAGTGTATATTTTGGTGAAATGGGAATTAATTCCAAAGAAATATCATTGCTTGAAATTTGACCATTTTTGCAGATAACACTTTTGCTTGTTATTAAGTTTTACCATTTAAATATGAACATGGCTACACTCTGTGATTGCAGATCTAAATGAAGCATTGAAGAAAGAACTTCAACGCCTTAGGGCGCAAAAGAATCATTTGACTGCCGTCGCCGGTAATCCTTCATTTAACGGGATGTTCTCGCAATTTGCTACACAATTAACCATGCAACAGATGAGTAATCCTCAACCCCAGTACACGCAACCTGGCATGCCGCCTTCTCGTTCTGATCAACCCTTCAACAGTCGTGGCCGCCCTAACTTCATGGACTTCAATCACCAGAAGTAACTCATATACAGCATCAAAGTAAATGATTTGGTTATATAATATATTCATCCCAAGTAACATGTTGTATATATATGTATGTATTACATATATCATTGTCCTATGATGTTTTATGTATCTTCTACAGTTTAAGGTAGAAACATATCCTATTATTTTGTACTTTCTGCAGTTTTAGGTTAGAAGAACACCCTTTGAAATTTGTGTTATAGTTCTTTGCTGGAAACATAGTTAACATAAAGATTTAGAAGAACTAATTGATTATAGATGGTGGTTATGGAACCACATAACATGTTGTAAATGTTTGAAGTTAAAGGATCTTTTTTATTGCCTATGTTTTAAGATTCTGAGTCCAAAACTGATTTAGAATACACCTGCTTAAGATTCTGTGTTTTATTGCCTATGTTTTAAGATTCTTTTGATATCCATATCGAAATTAACAATCTATTTCATGAAAAATGAAAACAAAAATATCCATATAACTATCATGCTTTCTTAAATCTATCTAAGGCTTTTGACATTGTTTGATTAAAAACAAAAGACTGCCTTGACATTAGACAAATAATGCCATAATTTTCTATCGAGCGGCTGACATATTTCCAACCTTAGTTTTGTTCAAGAATCCTAAGTTTGGAGCAAACATGTTAAATTCGTCCTCTAATAATTTTTCTACACTTGTGGCACCTGTTAATTCAATCCACGATCAAAATTATGATTAATTAAACTACATCAATAACCATAATTTCATAATTTTCAACGTGATCAAAATCAACCATATGCTCAACTAAATTAAACATAATTTTCTATATGATTAACTATGTGTCACAGATATAGAAAAAAATGTGTCATGAAACATTTTTGTATTAGTATAATACAAGCAAATTGTTATGCAAGACATGGTTTACACGGACGGCAAATAGAATCTCTGTTTGTTTCACAAATGTCACAACATAAATTAAATGCATGAATAGATTAACTTGTGTCACAAACATGGGGCACACATAATTTTTTTTTTAATGAAACATTGTTAATTTTTGAATAAATCACTATTGCATCGTGTAATTAGTCTTTATTGTTGGAAACAAACATACCTTAATTCGCCAAAATTTGTGTCATCTTATCGATTAACGTCATGATACTAACAAGAACATAGAAGTTATAGATTATACCAAATAATTATTTTTTATTTACTGCCTCAAAATGATCGCTTACACAAGTAAATTTCGTTACTTTCACTATATACCATTGGCCTGCAGTTTAATAAATTATAAATATAATCATACTATAAGCTAAAAAATATATATAATCATACTATAAAATTAAGTATAAATACTAGGCAGAGTCTTAAATTTGTAACATATGTCTTAAGCACAAGGTGCTAAAGATATAGAAGAGATAGATATACCACAAAAATTCAACTTTGTTATATATATATATAAGTGTTTATTTAATTAACTAATAGAGTTATTTGCTAGTTGCAATCATTAGGAATAAATGGAGTTGATCAATATGTTACTTTGTTTGATCTCATTGATCTTTTTCTTCGTAGTGTTATCAATTCTATTGTTGATGTATCTGACTCGTTCTCCTAGAGAAATGGAAGGTATTCCTGGTAATCTTGGTTGGCCTATTGTGGGAGAGAGTTTCAAATTCCTCTCTGATTTTTCAAGTCCTTCTGGAATATTTAGCTTCATGAACAAGAGACAAAAGAGGTAACAAAATCATCAAAACTTGGAACATTTGGCAAAATTATTATAGAAGTTCAACTTTAGTTTTTAAAGATGTTTTATTTTTAGTTCTTGTCAAAATATAAATTGTTTGTTACTGTGACTCGATTGCGTGCACTCAGCATTCACCTTAAAGCATTAACACAAACAGTGACATGTCGACACCAATAATAATTTGAGAACATTGAAATATTGATTGTAATCACATTAGTGGACGTGGAACCGAACAATCCTTTAATCTAAATTGTCGATGCTAGCCAATCACTAAATTAAGCTAATAAAAGACTAGTAAATTGAAATTTCAAAATTGTAGTTACCTTTCAATATTTTATATCAACGACTGAGATCGGAGTTACTACTGATTGTAGGGGATCCATTTCCATGCTTTTATCCACTTGTTTTAAAAAAATAATTTGAGGAAGAGAATTTCTATTAATAATAGTGAAATAAATGACAATTTTACAACCAACTTATATGAAATTAAATTCCATCTGTAGAGATTACAAAATCAAGCTCTTACCGGCGAGTATGACACATGTGTGCCAATAGACTAAAAACTCAGATTTTGTTAAATATAGATAATGCATAAAAAAATTGTTTGGACCGAAGTTAGAAGTAATGATTTTACATGACAAAAAATACTTTTAACCCTTGACTGAAAAAAAAAAAGAAAAAAGAAGTTTTAACCCTACATTATATGTAGGGGTGGGTCAACCGAACTGTTTGGATTTCGAACTGAACCGAACTGTTATTATTGGTACCATTGAAAAAAATATAAAAAAAACCAAACAAAATCGAATTTTAGAAGGTAAAACTGAACCGATTTTTTCGGACCGACCGAACTGTTTTGAACTGAATCGAACTGTTTTAGTTCAGTTCTAGAACTGTTAGTAATGGTTCAGTTTTTTTTTATTTGATTCGGTTCAGTTCAGCAGTTCGGTTTGGTTTTTTGGTTTTTTTGCCCACCCCTAATTATATGCTAGGTCCTAAAGAGTTTCAAAAAGAATTTTTCACTGATTGTTTTTATTTTTCTGGCAGATATGGAAAGGTTTTCAAGAGCTTTGTCTTGGGAAGATTCACAGTCTTCATGACTGGTAGAGAAGCAAGTAAGATATTATTAACTGGGAAAGATGGGCTTGTGAGTTTAAACTTGTTTTACACTGGCCAACAAGTTCTGGGGCCCACCAGCTTGCTTCAAACCACTGGTGAAGCACACAAAAGGCTTAGAAGACTAATTGCTGAACCTTTGTCATTAGATGGTCTCAAAAAATATTTCCATTTTATCAATACTCAAGCAATGGTAACATTAGATCAATGGGAAGGAAAGAAAGTACATGTTCTTGAAGAGGCTTCTACAGTTGAGTGCCACTAGATATGAATGAAATTTGATTCCTCGCAGTCGGAAATTTGACGCATTCACGGGGTTTGTATAACCATGGTCGTTGGATTTAGATCAAACGATTTAAATCTTAATGTAAATTTTGACTTTTTTATTTAAAAATAAAAAATACCGAGCTTGAAATCTGAACCGTTCAATCTTTATCCAACGACTAAAAATAGGTTAACAGTGTGAATGCGTCAGATTGCCGACTACAAACAAACCTGCTTCGATGTGAATATCAAACATTGAAAGTTTCATATTCTTATATATTTTATTCAATGCTAAGTAAGTTTTTTTAACATTGTAGTTTACACTTAAAGTGATTGGACACATGATCATGAGCTTAGAGCCTACAGGAGTGGAACAAGAAAAGTTTAGGTCAAATTTCAAGATCATTTCTTCCTCATTTGCTTCATTGCCTTTTAAACTTCCCGGGACAGCTTTTCATCGCGGTATCAAGGTAACAAAGTAATTCAAATCGACTAAGAATTAATACAAATCCTATATATTTTTCACGTTCGTAGGAGTAACTTGGTTTTTCTTTTTTATGGATATAATATCTATGAAGCGCTGACACTGACACGAACACAAGACACGACACCTATACTGACACGTAGGCAGGACTCTTAACTTCTTTTTGTTTTATGCATTATGTGCAGGCCCGCGATAGGATGTACGACATGTTGGATTCTGTAATTTCGAGGAGGAGAAATGGCCAAGATTTTCAACAGGATTTCTTAGAGTCATTAATTATGAAACATAGCAGAAAATCAGATGGACAAGAAGATGAAAATAAACTTACTGATAAACAATTAAAGGACAATGTATTAACTCTGCTTGTTGCTGGCCATGATACCACAACTGCTGCTCTTACATGGCTTATCAAATTTCTTGAAGAAAATCAAAAGGTTCTAGAACAATTGAGAGTAAGCGCCTGTTTGGCATGTCCATAAACTATTTACAGCTTTTTTTCATTAGCTCTCCATGATAACTTTTGAAAACAGATTATAGCTTATACTGGAAGATTCTGACTTTATTTTTATCTTTTTTTTTTTAATATTGAAATAACTTATATTAAAAACTTCTGTTAAAAAGACTTATATATAAGCGCTTATATAATAAGCAATTAATTAAGTTGTTAATCTAAACATGTCCATTATTATTATTATTATTTTTTTGCAGGAGGAACATAATGAAATTATTGCAAACAGAAAAAGTGGAACAGATCTTACTTGGTCTGAAGTTAATAACATGCCTTACACAGCCAAAGTGAGAATCAACATATAAGTTTCTAATTCTAAGTGATTTCAATTTTTTCACATATCACTAAGATTATTGGTCATTTGATTTTCAGGTGATTATTGAAACACTCAGAAGAGCCACAATACTACCTTGGTTTTCAAGGAAAGCAGCCCAAGATTTTGAAATTGATGGTAAGCCAAAAAATATAAAATGGCCAATTTAATATTTGGCTAAAATATGCAAATATGGCTCGTTTTGCTTTTGGTCCTTGGTAAAAAAAAATTTTTAAAAACACCCTTGCAAAATTTTCTGTCTTTTAAAAAAGCCCCTGACCCCACTTAAGTGATGATATGGCATGGTTTTCGCCACGTGGCAGTTGCTGACTGTGCAACTTTTGCCACGTGGTGATGACGTGGCATGCCACATATATAAAAAAATAAAAAATTAATTTTCGGAAGATTCAAAGATTCAAAGCATGGTCGATATAATCAATAATCAGAAACACCAACAAAAGAAAAAGAAACTGATTTCAGATCGTAATTCATTCAATTCAACAAACTATGAATCCACTAAAATCACATTTTTTTTTCTCATGATTGAACAAATATGTTGTTTCGAGGTTGTATTGTAGCAATAGAAATCGAATCGCAACAACCCATAAAAAATCCACCGGTATCAAAGGCGGCGATAGAGTCAATACCAACAGTTGAAATCATCAGTTTAGAAATCGAATCTGAAATTCACTGCGCAGTTTGCAAAGAACAATTCGAGCTAGGTTCTTAAGCTAGTTTTTCGACACGGCTACAGGAACTCCGGTGCAGGTGCAGAGAACTCCGGCGTGGTGGTTGCCGGCAAAGTTACTCCAATCAAGCAGTAAGTTTAGGGGTTTTGTTGAGGTTGATATGGAGACGAAAATGGCTGGTTTAGTTTCTCAAAAAGAGGATCATAGTGACAAGAAATTAAGAGAGAAGGTGATGAGTGGGGTTTTTCAAATCTAACCAATCTATAAAATAGATGGATGGTTTTTGAAGAGGGGGAAAAGGGGAGTTTAATGGTGGTGATGGGGTGGTCATTCGACATCATATGGTGGTTGTTCAGCCTTAGAAAGTTGGGTAAAGTGGTGGCCATGGGAGAGAAGAATGAGTTCTCTCTCTCTGGTTGTCTTGAGTGAGAAAATGAATGGTATGTGAAAGAGAATGAGTTCACGTGAGAGAAGGAAAGGCAAGAAAGGAATAAGCCAATTATTAAAATCCGAAAATTAATTTTTTATTTTTTTATATATGTGGCATGCCACGTCATCACCACGTGGCAAAAGTTGCACAGTCAGCAACTGCCACGTGGCGAAAACCATGCCATATCATCACTTAAGTGGGGTCAGGGGCTTTTTTAAAAGACAGAAAATTTTGCAAGGGTGTTTTTAAAAAAAAATTTTTACCAAGGACCAAAAGCAAAACGAGCCATATTTACAGGGATGAATGCATATTTTAGCCTTAATATTTTGTGTGTCTTGTTGAAAAATTTGTATAGCAAAGCACTTTTTGTTTTTAATTTGATTTATGACTTGAAGCTTGGATTACTTTCAGATTAGTAGATGATATGTTGGTTATGATTTTGCTATGTCACTTGGTTATACTTTGTCATATTTATATTGGTAATGTATCTTACGATTTATAAGAACATTTTATTCACAATTCAAAAAGTAGGTATTCCGATTCACAATTTGAATATCGATTTGATATATCTATTGTTGATACCTATAAATGGCTTGATGCAGCCACTTGTACTCGTTCAATTAAATAACTATTACACACTCTTCTCTTTATCCTCTTAGGGTTTGTTTAAATTAACTTATTTTAGCTTATCTGTTAACATAAAACTGGTGAGACTGTTTACAAGAGCTATGAAAGCAACTTTTCATGTCCCTCGGCTGTTTTTAGCTTATTTTCACAATCTCTTTAGAATGTCATATGAAAACAATTTATAGTTTATATAGCTTCACGTATGAAAACAGTTTATATATAAGCACTTATATGATAAACTCTTATGTTATAAGTACTTAATTAAACTACTTATCCAAACACAACCTTAATTCTCTCTTTTGAACAATGTTTTATTATGACAACAAAGTTGATGTTGAATTTTGCAGGATACCAAATTAAGAAAGGTTGGTCAGTGAACCTAGATGTTGTTTCAATACACCATGACCCTAAAGTTTTCCCAGATCCTGAGAAGTTTAATCCCTCTAGATTTGATGTAAGTTTCTTCTTGACACGAGACTCCTAATTAATATTAACATTTCAATTTAAATGCAAACAAAAATTGATAAACTCAATCAAATTCAGGAACACTTGAAGCCTTTCAGCTTTCTTGGATTTGGTAGTGGACCACGTATGTGTCCTGGAATGAACCTTGCTAAGGTTGAAATTTGTGTCTTCATTCATCACCTTGTCACCAGATACAAGTAAGATGTGTGGACAATTTGTTTTTGTTTGTAAAATATGATAATTAATTTTATTTTATAAGAATTAAATTAAGATACCAACGGTAATTGAGTCTAACAGAAATGATTAGACTTTCACAACGTGACAAATCAAAATTTAAATCCTGACTAGAAAACATACCCACATTTTATGTTTGACAATGCCTCAAAGTGGATAACTAAAACACAAAATATTGAACTTTGTTAAACTTTATAAAAACAGCTAAATATACCATTATTCATATTTATTTCACCCTTTTTCTCTTATGTTATCATTTTTGCTTGTTTGAAATAATTTTTCTAATGAGTGTAATGAAAATTGATGTTACAGATGGAGAGCCCTAGAGAAAGATGATTCTGTCCAACCAACACTTGTGAGGATGCCAAAGAACAAGTATCCAATTATAGTTGAGTCACTATAAAAAGATTCATCAAGGAACCATAATTTCAAAACAAGACATATAGAGAAGGAAAATAAGAAAGAAGAGTGATTGTATGTGATATGAAACTTTCCTTATGTGAACTGAATTTAGTGTCTTCTTATTGCTACTAGCTATGGGATAAATCAAGAAACCATGGTTTATATCCTCAATAAATAATTGCATTTTCTTTTTCAATATATGTAATTAAGGTAATGCAAGTATGTAAAACAGCTAAACAAATATATAACTTTAAACTCAGAAGTGCATTCTACCTTCATTTATTTTCCCTCATCATCAACAAATTATTGCATAATGTCACTATTAAGTAAAAGCAAAACCGTTACTACAAATACATCATTCTCAGAAGAGTTTCCATCATGATGCATATATATTTAATTGGCACTGTATATGTTGGAACATTAGTGTGAAGTTGGAAGGAAATTGAAAGATTAAACACCAAGTAATAAGACTTTGAGCTAGTGTGATGTGAATTGAAAAAATAGAGAGTGGGGGTCCCACATAAAATAGAACACACACATTAGTAGTGTTTAAATTGAGGTATTTAATTTTAAATACTTGATAATGATAAAAATAATAGTAATTATTATTTTTATTCATTAATATCACTTCCCATAATTTTAGCTTATGTTGGTTGTGATAAGAATAAGAATTCAACTGAGTTTCCTATATTTCCTTCATTCATATCCAATGAGTTTGTTTCCTCCACTTTTGTGGATTTGTTTCCTTTTGATGTAACTGCTGCCGCAATTTTAGCTAAAACAGTTACAAAATCTCTATATAAATAGAGGACTCCTCTTAGTTCAAAAATCACACCAAAGAGTTCTATTGAGTTGTCGAGAACTCTTTCTCTCTTCTCCCCCGAGCTTGTGTTAACGAGCTATTCTTCTCCTTATCTCATTTTTCTGTCCCTTTGGAGTTAAGAGTGTTCTTAAGACCTTAGTCCCTATTCGGTATAATGTCCCTTCAGAATTAAGAAAGGTCTTAAGAACATAGTTCCTTCGATAATATATGTCCCTTCAGAATAAAGTGTACTTTTAAGATCATAGTCCATTTTTGGAATAATAATGTCTCGTCGGAATTACGAATGATCTTAACGGTATATATAAATACTCTTTCGATATTTTTCTATTTTTGGAGAAGTTAAAGAGTTAGAACGGTGGTATCACCGTATTGAGTGGTCTTAGTATCATATTGATATTTTGGAGAGCTTAAAGGTTAGAATGGTGCTAACACCATATTTGAGTGGTCTCAATACCATATTAGAAAGTGGTTTCAGTATTAAAGAGTGGTCTTAGTACCATATTGGAGGTGTAAATCTCGAACGGTTTTCTACAGTGCAGTAGTTAACCGCACAGTTGTAGCTGGGCTTGTTTTATCCGGGAGGCGGCGTGGTTGATAGTCTGCCTTGCACAATTTTGGGCAGTACCACGAAACGTCTTAAAGAGAGCGACCTGGTCATGACTCAACCTAGTAACAACTTCGGTAGATATTCTATTTCAAAATAGAATTTGGAAATCCAAATACAACAATTTGGAAATCCAAAACCAACAATTTTAAGACGTTTCCTTCTGCCATGTCTACCGAAGAACTTACTAACTCGAAATTTATTGTCCCTAAATACAAGAAGGATAAAAAAAATCTCTAGAAATACATCTCTATATTGAACACAATGAAGTGCTTGTTGCTATAACAACAACACTAAGAAATTCACATACGCGACTTTGAATCTGTTTGAAATTTATTTTAAAAAATCAGAACTGCACTGTGAATAAGTAACTCTAACTGCCAACAGAATAGGAACCCCAAAATGGTCCTAAATAAAAATCAGCAGCCACCATCAAGAAATGACACTGGTTCACAATTTATTTTTAATACAATTGTGAGAAACCATGTCATATGTCCCGCAAGTATATGAACAAGTAAATTGTTGCTCCGCTGCCTAAGTTAACTAAAAAGAAATTCACTGATATGACTAGTTAAATCAATCTAGTTGGTGAATTAAGTGAATGGTGGATAAACATTAGCGTTTCGCGCCGTGTTTGCTATAATTATGATATGTTCAAAAACATATGCTACTGCTGTAAATAAGAAAGTGTTGCTAGAATATTATAACACCATTAAATTCGTTGGCATTGGAGATGTGAAGTTGCAAATCACGTTCGAAAAAAATTATTCTCTAGGACGTGATGCATGCTTCAAAATAAGAAAGAATCTGAATTTCAGATTTGTACTGAATAAGACTGAGTTGACTCAGACTTAAAGAGAGACTTGTGCACCATGCATTCTTGTGGGAAAAGACTGCACCTTTGATGATATACTCAAAATTAAATTCTCCTTCTGTTTTACAAGTTGTGTGATTTTAATATTTGACATGTCAAAATTTATCATATGAACAAACGTTTAATTTTAAACTTGAGTAACTTGGACTTAATTCCAAAGTTATATGACTAGAAAATTTTATTTTTTGCAGTCAAGATAAATGAACCAAAAGTTCATATAAATCAGTGTTTAGAGAATTTGAACCTCTAAACTTAATAAATTATGATATGTGCGAACTTGATGGCACATAAACTAGAAATGATAAAATAATATATATTTTATCATATTTATTGATGACCGTAAATTTTGAAAAATAAAATTGATATGCTTGATATGTTCAATTTTTATAACAAAAATTGAAATTTATGTTGAATAGAGTACCCAAGTCTAAGAACAAAATTTCTAATTAAGAAGTTTTTTGAAGAAAAGACAACCCAACTTGTCTTATTTTTGAACTTGGGATTGTCTGACCTATGTTCGGATTTCGGACCCCAAGAGAGTTGAACTCACTAGTAGAGCCTATGAATGTGTATTCATTGGGTATGTTATAAATATCAAATCATATAGGTTTTATGACCTAAATGATAAAGTGAGCATAGAATTAAACGATGTTGATTTCTATGTAAATAAATACCCCTTTAAATAAAGAATAGTGGGGGCACTAGTGAGCGTGCTAGTGAAAGCAGACCGTTAGTGGGGGCAAAATAAATTTTTGAGAGCTAGTGGGGCCACTGCATCTGATTACATTCCAGTAATCAGAAACAGTTATGAAAACATCGTACGAGATGTTATAGAACCTCAAAGAGGTAAGAAAGTTATAAATGCTAAAGAGTATAAACCTAATTATATGGTTTGTATATTGGAAGAGGATTCATCTGGCCTTCAAGAAGCTTTGTCTTCATTGGATGCTAACTTTTGAAAAAAAAACAGTAAACGATGAAATGGATTCTCTAGAGTCTAACGAAACACGACTCTTAGTTGACTTGCCTCCTGGATGCAAACTAATCGGTTGTATTTGGATTTTGGAAAAAGAAACTAAAACCTGATGGTTCGGTTGCTAAATACAAGGCTCACCTTGTAGAAAAAGGTTTTAGGCAAAGAGAAAAAAATATAGATTTCTTCGACACTTAGCCACCAGTCAATCGAATCATATTCATAAGGGTGCTATAGTCCCTTTAGCCGCTGTTCATAAATTGATAGTACACCAAATGGATGTGAAAGTTGCCTCATTAAATTGTGAACTAGAAGAAGAAATCTATATGGAACAACCAGAAGGTTTTGTGATTCAGGACAAGAAAATAAGGTCAGCAAGTTAGAAAAATCTTTGTTTGGTCTAAAAATAAACTCCTAAGAAATGGCATGGAAAATTTTACAACCTAAAGATATCGAATGAGTATAAAGTGAATGAAAGTGAGAAATGTATTTACTACAAATATGGAAATAACATTTGCACGATCATATGTCTCTATGTTGACGACTTGCTCATATTTGGTTCAAAGATCCATGCTATAATTTATGTGAAATCATTGTTTATCAACAACATTGATAAGAAAGACCTAGACAAAGTTGAAGTAATTCTTGGTTTCAAGATTACTAGATCAAAAAAGAGAATTTTTTTTAATTAATCTCACAATGTTGAGAAGATCTCAAGAAATGTAATTATTTGACTATAAACTTGCAAGCACACCTTATGATCCAAGTGTAAAACTCTTCAAGAACACTTGAGGTGGTGTTGGACAAATAGAATATGCGAGCATCATTGACAGTCCTTAGATATGTCACTGAATGTACTAGACCCGACATTGCCTATGTTGTGGAACTCTTGTGCAAGTTTACTAGTAGACCAAGTGAGAAGCATTGACATGCTATTGAAAGAGTCATAAGGTGCCTTAATAAGACTATGACTCTAGGATTACATTATGAGCAGTATCTTATTGTACTTGAATGGTACAATATACAAAATAGAACATCCTTCAGATGGTTCTTAAGCGACCAATGGCTACACATTGAGGATCACTGGAGGAGTTGTTTGTTGAAACATATGATATTGACTCAATCCACTATGGAATGATCTGAGATGAGAACACTAGAAAAAACTAGAGGAGAAGCAAGTTAAGAAAATGCTTGCTAGTTGAGATCCCCTAGTGGGTAAAACCGTTGCCAGGAGTGTTAATTCATTGTGATAGTACTGCAGCTATTACAAAATTGAGAATCGTTACTACAATAGTAAGAGACAATAATTAAGGCACGAACACATAACAAATTAGAGAGCTAGCTACTCTCAATAGGAACGGTTAAAGTAGATCATGTACGTACTGATATAGAATTAGTCAATCCTTTGACGAAAGGAAAAACTAGAAAGAAAGTCATAAACACATCCAATAGGATGGGACTAATGCCTAAAGATCACAAGTGATGGTAACCCGACCTAAATGACTGGAGATCCCAAGAAATAGGTTCAATGGGTAATAACAAGTCATGAGTGATCGAACATGCTATGAGAAAATTAAGAAAGCATGAATCCTGCAGCGACAGAAGGATGAGATAATAGAAACTCTTAATGACATCTATACTCTATGTTGAGTGGAGTACATATCTACAGGAGTACTCTTGATAGACTCACCTATACGAATGTGGAATTGAGGCCGGTTCCGATGGAATTTCGGGGCAGGATACCTAGAGCGTTCGTTAAAACTGGGATAAACGTGCAGGGCCATAAACGCACGGGCTTTTAGAATACACCGTAGGAAAAGGTTTGTGTACGGACTCTATGTCTGAGATAGAGTTCAATGCTGTAAGCAACTTTTGTTGAATTGGAATAGTTTTCGCTATGCAAAGGTTCAAGTTGTAGGCGACACCTTTGTTTATTAGCAACCTTATAGAAACGTTTTGACGTTACTATTGAAACCATTTTTTAAATTCAAGTGGGGGATTGTTGGAACATTGGTGTGAAGTTGGAAGGAAATTGAAAGAGTAAACACCAAGTAATAAGACTTTGAGCTAGTGTGATGTGAATTGAAAAAATAGAGAGTGAGGGTCCCACATAAAATAGAACACACACATTAGTAGTGTTTAAATTGAGGTATTTAATTTTAAATACTTGATAATGATACAAATAATAGTAATTATTATTTTTATTCATGAATATCACTTCCCATAATTTTAGCTTATGTTGGTTGTGATAAGAATAAGAATTCAACTGAGTTTCCTATATTTCCTTCATTCATATCCAATGAGTTTGTTTCCTCAACTTTTGTGGATTTGTTTCCTTTTGATCTTATCCACAAGTGTTATTGAACTGATTATTGATTAAGTTTCCTTTTGATCTTATCCATTAGAGTAACTGCTGTAGCAATTTTAGCTAAAACAGTTACAAAATCTCTATATAAATAGAGGACTCCTCTTAGTTCAAAAATCACACCAAAGAGTTCTATTGAGTTGTCGAGAACTCTTTCTCTCTTCTCCCCCGAGCTTGTGTTAACGAGCTATTCTTCTCCTTATCTCATTTTTCTGTCCCTTTGGAGTTAAGAGTGTTCTTAAGACCTTAGTCCCTATTCGGTATAATGTCCCTTCAGAATTAAGAAAGGTCTTAAGAACATAGTTCCTTCGATAATATATGTCCCTTCAGAATAAAGTGTACTTTTAAGATCATAGTCCATTTTTGGAATAATAATGTCTCGTCGGAATTACGAATGATCTTAACGGTATATATAAATACTCTTTCGATATTTTTCTATTTTTGGAGAAGTTAAAGAGTTAGAACGGTGGTATCACCGTATTGAGTGGTCTTAGTATCATATTGATATTTTGGAGAGCTTAAAGGTTAGAATGGTGCTAACACCATATTTGAGTGGTCTCAATACCATATTAGAAAGTGGTTTCAGTATTAAAGAGTGGTCTTAGTACCATATTGGAGGTGTAAATCTCGAACGGTTTTCTACAGTGCAGTAGTTAACCGCACAGTTGTAGCTGGGCTTGTTTTATCCGGGAGGCGGCGTGGTTGATAGTCTGCCTTGCACAATTTTGGGCAGTACCACGAAACGTCTTAAAGAGAGCGACCTGGTCATGACTCAACCTAGTAACAACTTCGGTAGATATTCTATTTCAAAATAGAATTTGGAAATCCAAATACAACAATTTGGAAATCCAAAACCAACAATTTTAAGACGTTTCCTTCTGCCATGTCTACCGAAGAACTTACTAACTCGAAATTTATTGTCCCTAAATACAAGAAGGATAAAAAAAATCTCTAGAAATACATCTCTATATTGAACACAATGAAGTGCTTGTTGCTATAACAACAACACTAAGAAATTCACATACGCGACTTTGAATCTGTTTGAAATTTATTTTAAAAAATCAGAACTGCACTGTGAATAAGTAACTCTAACTGCCAACAGAATAGGAACCCCAAAATGGTCCTAAATAAAAATCAGCAGCCACCATCAAGAAATGACACTGGTTCACAATTTATTTTTAATACAATTGTGAGAAACCATGTCATATGTCCCGCAAGTATATGAACAAGTAAATTGTTGCTCCGCTGCCTAAGTTAACTAAAAAGAAATTCACTGATATGACTAGTTAAATCAATCTAGTTGGTGAATTAAGTGAATGGTGGATAAACATTAGCGTTTCGCGCCGTGTTTGCTATAATTATGATATGTTCAAAAACATATGCTACTGCTGTAAATAAGAAAGTGTTGCTAGAATATTATAACACCATTAAATTCGTTGGCATTGGAGATGTGAAGTTGCAAATCACGTTCGAAAAAAATTATTCTCTAGGACGTGATGCATGCTTCAAAATAAGAAAGAATCTGAATTTCAGATTTGTACTGAATAAGACTGAGTTGACTCAGACTTAAAGAGAGACTTGTGCACCATGCATTCTTGTGGGAAAAGACTGCACCTTTGATGATATACTCAAAATTAAATTCTCCTTCTGTTTTACAAGTTGTGTGATTTTAATATTTGACATGTCAAAATTTATCATATGAACAAACGTTTAATTTTAAACTTGAGTAACTTGGACTTAATTCCAAAGTTATATGACTAGAAAATTTTATTTTTTGCAGTCAAGATAAATGAACCAAAAGTTCATATAAATCAGTGTTTAGAGAATTTGAACCTCTAAACTTAATAAATTATGATATGTGCGAACTTGATGGCACATAAACTAGAAATGATAAAATAATATATATTTTATCATATTTATTGATGACCGTAAATTTTGAAAAATAAAATTGATATGCTTGATATGTTCAATTTTTATAACAAAAATTGAAATTTATGTTGAATAGAGTACCCAAGTCTAAGAACAAAATTTCTAATTAAGAAGTTTTTTGAAGAAAAGACAACCCAACTTGTCTTATTTTTGAACTTGGGATTGTCTGACCTATGTTCGGATTTCGGACCCCAAGAGAGTTGAACTCACTAGTAGAGCCTATGAATGTGTATTCATTGGGTATGTTATAAATATCAAATCATATAGGTTTTATGACCTAAATGATAAAGTGAGCATAGA
Source organism: Medicago ruthenica (assembly GCA_018208015.1). Taxonomy (NCBI): domain Eukaryota; kingdom Viridiplantae; phylum Streptophyta; class Magnoliopsida; order Fabales; family Fabaceae; genus Medicago; species Medicago ruthenica. Next base: position 46,383,327 of record CM031376.1, on the reverse strand, counting down.
ATTAAACGATGTTGATTTCTATGTAAATAAATACCCCTTTAAATAAAGAATAGTGGGGGCACTAGTGAGCGTGCTAGTGAAAGCAGACCGTTAGTGGGGGCAAAATAAATTTTTGAGAGCTAGTGGGGCCACTGCATCTGATTACATTCCAGTAATCAGAAACAGTTATGAAAACATCGTACGAGATGTTATAGAACCTCAAAGAGGTAAGAAAGTTATAAATGCTAAAGAGTATAAACCTAATTATATGGTTTGTATATTGGAAGAGGATTCATCTGGCCTTCAAGAAGCTTTGTCTTCATTGGATGCTAACTTTTGAAAAAAAAACAGTAAACGATGAAATGGATTCTCTAGAGTCTAACGAAACACGACTCTTAGTTGACTTGCCTCCTGGATGCAAACTAATCGGTTGTATTTGGATTTTGGAAAAAGAAACTAAAACCTGATGGTTCGGTTGCTAAATACAAGGCTCACCTTGTAGAAAAAGGTTTTAGGCAAAGAGAAAAAAATATAGATTTCTTCGACACTTAGCCACCAGTCAATCGAATCATATTCATAAGGGTGCTATAGTCCCTTTAGCCGCTGTTCATAAATTGATAGTACACCAAATGGATGTGAAAGTTGCCTCATTAAATTGTGAACTAGAAGAAGAAATCTATATGGAACAACCAGAAGGTTTTGTGATTCAGGACAAGAAAATAAGGTCAGCAAGTTAGAAAAATCTTTGTTTGGTCTAAAAATAAACTCCTAAGAAATGGCATGGAAAATTTTACAACCTAAAGATATCGAATGAGTATAAAGTGAATGAAAGTGAGAAATGTATTTACTACAAATATGGAAATAACATTTGCACGATCATATGTCTCTATGTTGACGACTTGCTCATATTTGGTTCAAAGATCCATGCTATAATTTATGTGAAATCATTGTTTATCAACAACATTGATAAGAAAGACCTAGACAAAGTTGAAGTAATTCTTGGTTTCAAGATTACTAGATCAAAAAAGAGAATTTTTTTTAATTAATCTCACAATGTTGAGAAGATCTCAAGAAATGTAATTATTTGACTATAAACTTGCAAGCACACCTTATGATCCAAGTGTAAAACTCTTCAAGAACACTTGAGGTGGTGTTGGACAAATAGAATATGCGAGCATCATTGACAGTCCTTAGATATGTCACTGAATGTACTAGACCCGACATTGCCTATGTTGTGGAACTCTTGTGCAAGTTTACTAGTAGACCAAGTGAGAAGCATTGACATGCTATTGAAAGAGTCATAAGGTGCCTTAATAAGACTATGACTCTAGGATTACATTATGAGCAGTATCTTATTGTACTTGAATGGTACAATATACAAAATAGAACATCCTTCAGATGGTTCTTAAGCGACCAATGGCTACACATTGAGGATCACTGGAGGAGTTGTTTGTTGAAACATATGATATTGACTCAATCCACTATGGAATGATCTGAGATGAGAACACTAGAAAAAACTAGAGGAGAAGCAAGTTAAGAAAATGCTTGCTAGTTGAGATCCCCTAGTGGGTAAAACCGTTGCCAGGAGTGTTAATTCATTGTGATAGTACTGCAGCTATTACAAAATTGAGAATCGTTACTACAATAGTAAGAGACAATAATTAAGGCACGAACACATAACAAATTAGAGAGCTAGCTACTCTCAATAGGAACGGTTAAAGTAGATCATGTACGTACTGATATAGAATTAGTCAATCCTTTGACGAAAGGAAAAACTAGAAAGAAAGTCATAAACACATCCAATAGGATGGGACTAATGCCTAAAGATCACAAGTGATGGTAACCCGACCTAAATGACTGGAGATCCCAAGAAATAGGTTCAATGGGTAATAACAAGTCATGAGTGATCGAACATGCTATGAGAAAATTAAGAAAGCATGAATCCTGCAGCGACAGAAGGATGAGATAATAGAAACTCTTAATGACATCTATACTCTATGTTGAGTGGAGTACATATCTACAGGAGTACTCTTGATAGACTCACCTATACGAATGTGGAATTGAGGCCGGTTCCGATGGAATTTCGGGGCAGGATACCTAGAGCGTTCGTTAAAACTGGGATAAACGTGCAGGGCCATAAACGCACGGGCTTTTAGAATACACCGTAGGAAAAGGTTTGTGTACGGACTCTATGTCTGAGATAGAGTTCAATGCTGTAAGCAACTTTTGTTGAATTGGAATAGTTTTCGCTATGCAAAGGTTCAAGTTGTAGGCGACACCTTTGTTTATTAGCAACCTTATAGAAACGTTTTGACGTTACTATTGAAACCATTTTTTAAATTCAAGTGGGGGATTGTTGGAACATTGGTGTGAAGTTGGAAGGAAATTGAAAGAGTAAACACCAAGTAATAAGACTTTGAGCTAGTGTGATGTGAATTGAAAAAATAGAGAGTGAGGGTCCCACATAAAATAGAACACACACATTAGTAGTGTTTAAATTGAGGTATTTAATTTTAAATACTTGATAATGATACAAATAATAGTAATTATTATTTTTATTCATGAATATCACTTCCCATAATTTTAGCTTATGTTGGTTGTGATAAGAATAAGAATTCAACTGAGTTTCCTATATTTCCTTCATTCATATCCAATGAGTTTGTTTCCTCAACTTTTGTGGATTTGTTTCCTTTTGATCTTATCCACAAGTGTTATTGAACTGATTATTGATTAAGTTTCCTTTTGATCTTATCCATTAGAGTAACTGCTGTAGCAATTTTAGCTAAAACAGTTACAAAATCTCTATATAAATAGAGGACTCCTCTTAGTTCAAAAATCACACCAAAGAGTTCTATTGAGTTGTCGAGAACTCTTTCTCTCTTCTCCCCCGAGCTTGTGTTAACGAGCTATTCTTCTCCTTATCTCATTTTTCTGTCCCTTTGGAGTTAAGAGTGTTCTTAAGACCTTAGTCCCTATTCGGTATAATGTCCCTTCGGAATTAAGAAAGGTCTTAAGAACATAGTTCCTTTGATAATATATGTCCCTTCGGAATAAAGTGTACTTTTAAGATCATAGTCCATTTTTGGAATAATAATGTCTCGTCGGAATTACGACTGATCTTAACGGTATATATAAATACTCTTTCGATATTTTTCTATTTTTGGAGAAGTTAAAAAGTTAGAACGGTGGTATCACCGTATTGAGTGGTCTTAGTATCATATTGATATTTTGGAGAGCTTAAAGGTTAGAATGGTGCTAACACCATATTTGAGTGGTCTTAGCACCATAATAGAGTGGTCACAGTACCATATTAAAAAGTGGTTTCAGTATTAAAGAGTGGTCTTAGTACCATATTGGAGGTGTAAATCTCGAACGGTTTTCTACAGTGCAGTAGTTAACCGCACAGTTGTAGCTGGGCTTGTTTTATCCTGGAGACGGCGTGGTTGATAGTCTGCCTTGCACAATTTTGGGCAGTGCCACGAAACGTCTTAAAGAGAGCGGCCTGGTCGTGACTCAACCTAGTAACAACTTCCGTAGATATTCTATTTCAAAATAGAATTTGGAAATCCAAAACCAACAGTATAAGACAATCAAATATCTAAAATCTTATAACAAACGATACTTAAAATCTTATTTATTTCTCACTTCTTTATCTCTATTAACATTTTTTTTACATATTTCTCTCTTCTGACTTTCTCGTCCACAACCAATCTCACCTAAAGTTTCTCCGATCAAAGTTCAAATGCAACATTGATTGCTTTGTGATGTAAGAGCCCGCCCAATCAGTAACCAACATGGTTACTCTTGATCAGGTCGCCTCATTTGTCTCTCTTGCAACAAATTAGTGAGGTTTGTCTTCCGTGAGACTTGAACTCGATTCTTAGGTGAGTTTGACAAAAATATTTTGACAACATGATTTGACTAAAGCGCCAAAGCATTTTTTTTTTCAAAAGTGATTTTACTAAAGCGTCAAAGTATTTTTTGTTTCAAAAATCATGATTCCCAAAGTAATTTCGTCAATTTCACATCCGATATAATAATAGATTTAACCTATTCCTTCTATTTTAACAGAATTTGATTAGATACAATCAAGATTGAATGCTGACAGCATCTTGAGGTCGTTTGATCAAGATCTGACGATCAAGATCTCTAGACAATTTTTACTTTTATTTAATATTTAAATTTATGAGATTAAAATTTGAACCGTCATGTACTCCAAAAAAAAAATTGAACCGTCTAATCTTAATCAAACAACCTCGAGTTTGTCAGTTACATGCCTGAACCATATTTCAACTAGAGTGAAACCCAATCGTATTTTGACCTTCATACCTCCTTTTCAAAGGATTCACATAATTCATGAGGAAGAAAATAAAAATCTTATTGAATGAATCAATCAAAAAGTGTACAAGGGTTTCCTTTTAAACAATTGGTAGTTAGATTTAAACTAACTAACTATGCAGCTCAGCAAATAGTAAACTAGCATAACTAACAGTAACAAACAATCTTACAATAAGTAAGCTAATACACTGATGTTAATCTTCTAAGTTTGATACTTTTCAACTCTATAGTCTCTCTCTTCCCCATTTTTGTACTGTGTATGGGACCACTTCATCTATGACACATCTCCCACGCCTCCCCCACGCGTAAACCAAAACAAGGGACAGAAGAGTAAACCCAATTTAAAAAGGAAAACATTAACTAGTGTCCCAGAGCACTTTTAATACTTTTAAATAATTTTTTTATGAAAATATGTGTAATTAATATATTGTAAATCGAAATATTTGACTTTTTTATAAAATATTTTTTTTTGAAATCCTTAAAGAATGCCTCGGTGGCACCCGTTAACAAGACCTACTAAAAAATGGTCTTGTGGGACAATTTTAATGATTTTTAAATAAAAAATTATCTTTAAAAAATTAAATGTTTCAATTTTAGTACATTAATTACACACAATTTCATAAAACCTTACTCATTCGGTCTTAAATTAAGTGACATCTTTTATAATTTTCTTTGTATCAAATTATTGCCCTTTTACAATATCAATATAACATTTATTATTTTTTTCCACTAACATACTTTTATATATTGCATTTCAATCATCTATAACTATTCTACTAAATATAATTAATAATTGTGTTTTTAAAATTACATATATTTTACCATTAAAATCAACATTATTAATCATTTATTTAATACTCACGTAATACTCAAATGAGACACTCATTATTATGAGACGGATGAAATACTATTTATAACCTTTAAAAAGTGTTTCGAAGACACTCGTTAACATTTTTCTTAAAAAATTTAGCAAAACAAAAATAGAGTAACTATAAAAACATCCAAAGACAACTCGACAAGTCAATACATACAAAAATAAAAGAGAATACACATTCCACAGCTTTGAAAAAGTAAAGAAATTTTATTTTATTTCTAAAAAAAAATAAGGCATCCTTACCCATTCATTCTCCCATCAAACTTCATCACCACAACTCAACTCAACCCAAATCACAACCACACAAAAAAAAAAAAAATGGAACAACAACAACAAGAAGAACCCTTAATCTATAACCTCCCACAAGACACACTTCACCAAATCTTCTCTTCCTTACCTCTCCAACAAATCATCATCTGCCGTTCCCTTTCCAAATTCTTCAACAATCTCCTCACCACACCTTCCTTCCTCCACCTCATCTCCACCACTCTTCCACCTCTCAACCTCCTTGCCCTCCGCCACAACAACCACCACCACCCCTCCTCCACCATCCACCTCTTTGATCCAAATCTAAATCATTGCCTTCATTTTCCTCTCAACTTTCTTCCTTTTTCTTCTCCTCTTCCAGTTGCTTCATCTCATGGACTCATCTACCTTTGGGCCCAGCCCATTAACAACAGCCCAACTTCTCCTCAAGCCCAAGCCCAAGCCCAAGCCCAAACAACTAAATCACTTATTGCTTGTAACCCTTTAACCCGAAAATTCCGGATCCTTCCTCATTTAGGATCTGCTTGGTGTAGACATGGTTCTGTTATAGTTGATTCAGTTAACCGAGTAATGGTTTTAACTGAATTAGCTGCTTTTTACTTTTCTGGTCTTGATGACGATAATAAAATTTCTGGTTGGCAGAAATTTTCGTCAAATTTACCGTCAAAGCCGCGGAGCCCAGTTCTTATTGAGGACTGGGCTTACGCGCTTTGTGAAGTTGGCTCCCCGTGGAGGAGCCAATGGAAATTGTTTTCGTGCTGCTTTTCTGCGACCACAAGTGGTAAGTGGTCGCAGATAGAGCGGCAGGAATGGGGTGATGTTTTTGATATTTTAAAGAGGCCGCGGCTTGTTCGCGGGGTTGGGAATAGGATTTTGATGATTGGTGGTTTGAAATCGTCGATTTCGTTGAATTCACCTTGTTCGACGATTTTGATTTTGAGGCTTGATCTTGGGACGATGGAGTGGGATGAAGCTGGGAGGATGCCGGTGGAGATGTTTAAGTGTTTTCAGGAGGCGGGGAAGTTTAAGGTGTTTGGAGCTGGTGATAGGGTTTGCTTCTCGGCGAAGAGGATTGGGAAGTTGGCATTGTGGGATCATGGTCGAGAGAAGGGAGATGAGTGGCGGTGGATTGATGATTTGCCTGGAAATGGTGATGGACTCTATAGGGGATTTGTGTTTGAAGGGAGGCTTGATGCATTGCCTTGAGGGTTCCAATTATGGATTCATAGTTGGACATTGATTATGGTATTTTAAATTGAAATTATTTATGCTATGTTTATTTTGGATAAAATTTATATGAAGGGAAATTTGATTTACACATGCATTCAATCACCATACAGATATATAGATATTTGTGTAGATATCTACAAACGAACAAAGATTACAAAGTTACATCATAGTGTAATTTGATTGGTTGCACATGTAAAAATAATCCATGTTGTAAGTGTATAACAGTCAATCTCTTTTATTTTGTTGTATGGTTGAGTAGCATAGTTTTGAACCATCTTGTGATGTATAATATCATTGGTTTTTCAATGCAATATTGAAGGAGTCTGCAAATCAACAATGACTTGCTATATATAGATTTTGTAGTCGTATTTTGGATTGCAACTTGCATTTCCTAACCTCAATTTGGAGGTTTGTAAATCAAGGTTTCTCACAAACAATTTGTTTGACAAAAACAATTTGAATGAATTATATTTAAACATGATTTTGAGTGTTTTAAAACCATGCTTTAACTAAAAGCAAAAAAAAAAATTAATTGCTTTTCAGTTGGATCAGACCATGTTAGATGTCTAGGGTTGCTTGTAATTTCAGTTATATAAAGTTATCATTGCATTTTTGTGAGGGCTGCTGCAGAAAGGTGTTGATGGATTGAGCTCTGGTCGTGTTCCAGAGGTAATACAGCAGCCATGGAAAAATAGAAGTTTTGATTAGAAGGGTTTATATGTGTACTTGATAAGCCTAATTCTGTAGAGTTTAGAAAGATAGCAATTTACTGTGGTAGTCCATTGAATTTATCATGATTGGTTGTGAGAAGTTACTTTGTATGAACAGTTGAGTGCATTTTCTTCAAGTTAGTCCCAAATCTGATTTATTTTCCCCTTCATAATGGATTCACGGGAGCATATAATTTACGCTACCCTGTGTGACTGTAGTCTGCTATCCCATGTAGCACAAACACTTTAGGTTAACGGTGTGTCCGAGTGTCTGATAGTCCTAAGATACGGACACATGTAATTACATTTAATCACTCAAATGAAAGTTGAAGATTGCCATTTCAACTGGGTTTTTCACTAGGAATTCTAAATTATGAACAATGGATCATAGTTTTGGCATATGATATAAAGGGATCAGTGAAATGTTCGTGTGGATTTATAGATTAAATAAGTTGAAATCAATTTGGTCTTTGTTACATGTTTTCATAAATGTGATGTATGTCAATAATATTTACTTCACAGAGAGGCATAGCTGTTGTGTTTTGCTTCAAGTTTACTTCAGATAGAGGCATGAATTGGTTTGGATTTCGATTTCGCCTCTATGAGAATCTGGAATATAGGCTGCCACAATGTGCAGAGAAATTTCAACTTTAGTTGGCCTTTAATTTCGCAAATAATAATGTGTTGTGTGCTCTCTAAGAGATGTCTCTAGGTTATCTAATGCAGTTTTACTGTCTAATACACTATGCCTATATACACTTCCATATTGACTACCTTGTAAGTGTAAATCATGCTTTGAGTAAAAGCAAGAAAAAGTTGCTTTTCCGTTTGGATTGTACCATGGTTTTCAATCCAAACATTCCCTAGGTTCAATGCTGGTACTTGGTATGTTAATCTATCAATCGATTATTGAATTCATGGTTTAACCATTATTGGATGGAATTACACCTCCATTGCTAGTTGTAAATGTATACTTTAATTGAGCAAGGGTTGATTGTAGTTTCAGTCATGTAAAGTCGTTGCATTTCCATGTGGGTTTCTACAGAAAAGTGTTGATTGATGGAGCACTTGAACTGGTCCAGAATAAGCATGAAAAAAAATAGAGCTGAGTTTTTATTAGAGGAATGGTTTATATGGCGAAACCCGATAAGCTGAATTCTACATAGATTTTAGAAAGATAGATTTTACTGTGGTAATCAAATGAATTTATCATGAAATATAAAATGTAACATTGAATGCATTTATACACAAAAAAACTAATTTAATTATAGTCACACACATTTCAGAAAAAATTATTACTCCAACAATTTTTTTGAATACTTGTGATTTTTGTGACATGGTTTTATAAAAATGGAAGGAGGGAGAATTATACAATAATTTCATGGCACTTTATTTTCCCACCCTATTCTCTACTCGTGTACTCTATTCGGATTATAAAATTAGAAATGTTTTAATGTATTTTGGAGAGATTTGTAGGGTGTTTATGTTGTTCCGATTATAAAATTCAAAATTCATAGCGGTGGAAAAAAATTAATTGGTGGAAAAAGAAAGTGCCTAATTTTATTACATGGGGATTAGTTCATTCTTGTTTGACCACTTTGAGGTTTACAATGTTGATTTTGAATTGGTCATTACTTTTATCATCCTATGAGTTTCTCGTGCGCCCTATTCGGATTCTAAAATCTGAAATGTTTTTACGTGTTTTTGGAGATTTTTATGGGGTGTTATATCGTTCGAATTTTATAATCTGAATTGTATAAGGCGCACGAGAAACTCATAGGATGGAAAAAGAAGCAGTCTTTTGGATTGGGATGGGGATGAAGGATAGAAAGAGGGGCCAATAGAAAAATGGGAAGGAAATGGACACCCATGCCTTACTTACCTTTCATGTATCCTAAAAGCAAAGGCAAAAAAGAAGTGAAAAACTTGTCAAGACACACACCATAATGTATTTTCATTTCATTTCATTTTTTATGTATTTTCTATTTTGACTCCTAATAAAATTCTTATCTGGAAAATGCATACATACTCCCCAATTTTTTCCCCAAAAGAAAAATAACGTGAGAAGTTGAATAACATTTTTCCTTCTCTTACTTTTTTATTAAATGAAAAAAAAAGGTAAGTCACAACCATGAGACGAAAAGGATCGAGGGATCCAAAAAGATTGGCTATATTATCTAAGGTTAAATATATTTTTGGTCCCTATAAATATACTAAATTTTTGTTTTAGTCCTCTAAAATTTTCTTTCAACTTTTAGTCCCTATAAAATTTTTAATAACTACTTTTGGTCCCTATTTTGAAGTCAACTTTTGTATTTTTTAATGAAATTGTGCAGAAATGTGTAGAATATTATAAAAATCTTACCCAAAAAAATTAGAATTGTTTAACAAAACATAAACTAAATATGAATTTTAACCACAAAAAATATAAAAATTTATACTTAATTCATGTTTTGTTAAAAAATTCTATTTTTTTGGGAGAGATTCTTATAATATTATAAATTTTTATTCAAAAATATGAATTCTAAATATGAGTTTACTTAAAAAGAGGGACCAAAAGTGAAGATGGAAAACTTTTAGGGACTAAAAGTCAAAGAAATTTTTTTGAAGACTAAAACGAAAAGTTGACATATTTATAGAAATAAAAAACATATTTAACCCTATTATTTATTTATTTTTAATAAAAGATCAATGCTCCTCTTTTATCTAATGGTTCAAAATAACTTTAGGTGCACAAGTCGGTAACTTGTGCATGTTAAATGGCAGCAAAAATCAAAGCATACGGAGAATTATGTTCATATTTCGGTGGTGTTGGTCCTATTTTAATGATTCTTTACGCATTTTTTTTAATGAGATTTAATTCATTTTTAATTAATATTTAAATTCCTATTTTAGTGGTGTTGTTCATGTTTTAATAAGATTTATTTATCTATTTTTAATTGATACTTTAAAAAAAACGCAATATGTATACCTTCTTTAAAAATCTCTAAAAAGCTTTACATTTTGGAGACTACATCATATCAGTTGTATAATTAGCTAAATAACATCATTGTGTTATTTAGTGATTAACTTGATCACATTGTTGCTTGCTAATCAAGTAACTATAGTTTGTTAGCATATATATATATATATATATATATATATTGCACTTGTATTTTGACAGCTTCACTTTGAATAGATTTTACACGGTTTTATTCATTCTTATTCTTCCTTTTCAAAAAAGTTATTCACTCTTGTTCTTTATTCTTTTTCTATTATCATCATATTTCACAATAAAGTAGTTAGCTTTTCAATCCAACATACCAATATCAGAGCTTTGTTATACGATCCAAGGAAGTAAATTTTTCAACAATGAGAAAGATTCAAAGATTAGAAGATGGTAGAAAATGGTACTTTTCACACGAATCTCCCAGTTCTTGATGGCAAAAACTCGGAAAAGATGGTTTAGGCTAATGGAGGTGATCTTTACAATTCATGATGTGTATGAACATGACACAAATGGCGTGGAACCCTTACCTAGAAATGCAACAAATGTGCAGAAAAATACGCATAAGGAAGTGAAGAAGAAAGACAATAAAACGTTGCTTCTCATTCATCAATGCATTCATGTAAAAGTGTTTGAAAAGATTGAAGAATTTGCAAATTTGAAGGAAGTTTGGGACATTTTATTGAAGAGCTATGAAGGTGTTCCTAAGGTCAAGAAAGTGAAGCTTCAAATCTTGAAGAGAAAATATGAGCTAATGGAAATCAAGAATGATGAGAAAGTTACATATTACTTTTCAAGATTGGTAGCACTTACCGATCAAATGAAGAACTATGGAGAAGAAATGTCAGAAGTAGAAATAATGGAGAAAGTATTGCGCACCTTGACATATCAGTTTGATCACATAGTTGGGACAATTGAGGGGGAAAAAAGAACTAGCATATATCAAGATTGAAGATATCCAAAGCACCTTTGAAGCACATGAATTGAAGCATGACAGAAAGCATGGTAAAGAAGAAGAAGAAGAAGAAGAAGAAGAAGAAGAAGAAGAAGAAGAAGAAGAACAAGAAGAAGAAGAAGAAGAACAAGAACAAGCACTTCTTTCTCAATTCAAGGAACATAAAGATGGAAAGAAAAATTGGAACAAGAAGGAGCAAAGAAATGGGAAAGAAAAATCCAAACATGAAGATGAGTGTGCATCCTCTCAAGGAAGAAGGGGAGGAGCTAGAAAGAAAGTATCTTTTGATGAAAAGAAGATTCAGTGCTACAAGTGTGATAAATTTGGGTATTTTGGTAATGAATGTTGGTTAGCAAATGGAGAAAAGGGTCAAAGCAATGAAATAGAAGCTAAGGTTGCACATGAAACCTCTAGTTTTGATTCTGAGCCTATGATGCACATGATAACAACAATTGAAGAAGCTGTTGATTCAATGATTTGGTATCTTGACACAAGATATTCAAATCATATGACATGTAAAAGGAACCTACTATATGATTTTGATTCAAGCAAAAAAAAAGGAACCTACTACAGATCAGGAAAAAAGCCGCCAAGTACACTATGGTAGCTGGGAAACTATACAGAATGGGAAGGGCAACACCCATGCTCAGATGCCTCGGCGAGAGTGAAACGAAGCTAGTCCTCTTAGAAGTCCATGAAGGCGTATGTGGAAGCCACATTGGGGGACGCGCCTTGACCGCAAAACTACTCCGGGCGGGATACTACTGGCCGACTATGCTACAGGACTGCGCCGACTTCGTGAAGAAATGCGACAAGTGTCAACGGTTCTCAGATAAGAAGCACGCCCCAGCATGCGAACTCACCTCTGTTTTTTCACCTTGGTCGTTCTTTAAGTGGGCAGTCGACATCGTTGGACCCTTCCCGAAGGCACCTGGACAACTGAAGTTTCTGATCGTAGCGTGTGGACTACTTCACCAAGTGGATTGAAGCTGAAGCAGTTTCCAACATCACAGCTGATAGAGTCAAGCGAATTTATTGGAAGAAAATCATCTGTCGTTTCAGACTCCCCAAGTGTATCGTCTCAGACAATGACACCCAGTTTGCCAACACCAGAGTTGTGGATTTCTGCAACCAGCTGGGGAAAGGTTCGTCTCAGTTGTACACCCCCAAGCCAACAGACAAGCAGAATCCCCCAACAAAGTCATACTGAACGGAATTAAGAAAAAACTCGAGGCAGCCAAAGGCCTTTGGGCCGAGCAACTACACGAGGTAAGAAATACGCGACTCTGAAAACTTTCTACTTACTCACTACTACATGCTACATTTTCTTACAGTGAAAAGAAAAAATGCACAAGCACAGGTTCTCTGGTCCTACCACACAACACAACACTCAACAACGAAAGAGGTGCCATTCACCATGGTCTACGGCGCCGATGCCATGCTCCCAGTGGAAATCGACACGCCAACTTGGCGTCGAGACAACTTTTCTGAAGAGGATATTTACGCTTTTTGTTTCCACTAACCTTATTTATGCTTGCAGAACCCCTAAAGCTTAGCAACTCGTCTACGAATCAACACTACTATTCTCCTAACTCACTTGGTTTCCTTGTCAAAGCTAATGAGACAGGTCTAAGCTACGCCATGGACATGATCGACAAAGTGCGAGAGGCCGCCCACATACAAGAGTTTGCCGCCAAGCAAAGGGCAGCCCGCCGCTACAATTCCAAAGTGATACCATGAGACATGGAAAGCGGCGACCTCGTGCTCCGGCAGGTCGTCGCACCCACCAGAATTGGGAAGCTACTACCTAACTGGGAGGGCCCAAACAGGGTGAAGGAAAAGCTCTCCCATGGAGCATACAAACTCGAAGAGCTGAATGGAGACCCAGTCCCACGAACCTAGAACGCGATCAACCTGTGCCACTACTACAGTTGAAGTTGTTTCACTAATATTCATTTTTTTCTTTAAGTTTTTCCATTTTCTCAAATAAGGCGAGCTCACAAATAAGGCCGCCACCAACTATCATTGACATTTTATCTACATTTCAATAAAAAGGGATAGGGGCACTCTTTTCCCCTGCAAGGGCAGGGGTTTTTAACGAGGCACCCAATTCTCTTCATAAAATCTTGTCGAATTTTCACAAATCACGTCAGCTCGCCATGAAATCCTAACCCCACAGGGGCTCTAGGTCGTCTACAATTAAAATCCTAACCCACACGGGCTCTAGGTTGTCTATGATTAAAATCCTAATCCCACAGGGACCTAGAAGTAAAATCCTAACCCCACAGGGGCTCTAGGTCATCTACAATGAAAATCCTAACCCCACAGGGGCTCTAGTCGCTTACAGTTAAAATCCTAACCCCATAGGGGCTCTTGGTCGCCTACAATTAAAATCCTAACCCCACAGGGGCTCTAGGTCGTCTATGTAACACCCCGATTTTTAAATATTAATTTATTAGTATTATTGTTATATAATATTAGTAATATTAATATTATTAGGAATTATTTGTTTGATGTTTTCAATTGAATGCAATTCACTTATAGGTACATGTTGTATCCTAGCATCTTTTTGACATTCTTGACAACCTTTTGCAAACTCTATGCAATCTTTCAGCATGGTTGGCCAATACACACCTTGTCGAAACAAAAGCCACTTCATTTTATGACCTGCTTGATGAGAACCGTATGATCCACTATGCACACTGAAAATTGCTAAATATGCTTCGTTTTCACCAAGACATTTAAGCAAAACTCCTTCTGGAGTCTTTTTTAATAACTTATTTCCAATGATTACATAACTTAAAGCTCTATACTTAATCTTTCAACTAACTATTCTTGATGGGTTCTCAAGATATTCGACAAAATCATTGTTTGTCAAATTGTCAATGGCAAAAATTTCAAAATTTTCAGAATTTTCTTCTAAATTTTCAGAACTTGAACCATCTTCACCATTTGCCACCCAAGTTTTGGCATTGACAATTGTGTCAAAGAAAAATCCGATGAAATCAATTTATCTTTGATTTCAATCAATTATTGGAGTTGACACTTTGGAACTTTGTAACCTAAAGCAACTTGTGCCAAGTCATTGGCCTCTTGATTTTCAATTTGAGGCACATGTTGAATGTTAATAGAGTCGAAATTTTTTAACAGTGAATTGGCAGAAACAAAATACATGATTAAATTTTCATTAATGCATTTGTATTCTTTTGTTAATTGTTTGACCACCAATTCTGAATCTCCTTTCATTTCGACATCTTTTGCTCCCAGTTCCAATAACATTTGTAATCCTGTTATCAAGGCTTCATATTCAGCCTCATTATTGGAGCAACGACCATTTATTTTATATTTTAATTTTGTTCGTATATTTAAAGGAGAAATTATCAATATACCAACTCCAGTGCCATTTTTGTGGCTGGAACCATCAAAATATAAAGTCCAAGGCTTCTTATCCACATAATTCTGTGTTACTTTGACCAAAGAATGATCTACTATGAAATCAGCAACAATTTGACCTTTCACTGCTTTTAAAGGTTTATAAGTTAGTGAATATTCAGAGAGTGCCAAAGCCCATTTTCCAATTCGACTGTATAGAATTGGTTTAGACAACATATGTATAATAACATCAAAATGCGAATAAACATAAACATCAATAGGCTTTATGTATCGCTTAAGTTTAGTTTATGAAATATACTGACATATGCACAATTTTTTAATCGGACTATCACTAGTTTCAGCGTCATTTAAAATTCGACTAAGATAATATTTGGCTCTCTCGACACCATTATCATCTTCCTGGGCTAATATGCTCCCTATGGTCGAATCTGATGCTGAAATATACAATTTCATGTTCTTATTCCTAATTGGTTGCAATAAAATAGGAGGCTTTGTCAAATAATCTTTGATTGTGTCGAAGACCTTTTCATGCTCCTGACTGTCGCGGTGATTTTCGGAGATCAAGCTATTGATTAGCGTTGACTCACTAATTTTATTTCACGACTGAACTTTTAATTTTTTAAATGAAAAGTGGAAAAAAGTTCTAAATTACCACAAATTTAAAGATTAAGGGTTCGGGGGTTAGTTACGTTTAGGGAAGGTGTTAGCACCCTAAACGTTCGTAGTACTCTACGAGAACCTCTTGATTTTATTTATTTATTTTGGGCTATAACTTGCTTATTTTTTAAAAGAAAGAAAAGAATGAATTAGAGTAGTGAGGAAAAAATAAAAATGTTTTTTGTATTTTTTTATGATTTGGAAGGACAGAGTCCTCTGCCTACGTACCCGTGAGGGATCAAAACCTCGTAGTTCGGGGTAGAAATAACGGTTGATTTGTTTTTGTGTTTTTTATTGGTTTTTAAAAAAAAGGTTTTAAAGATAAAATAAAAGCCAAGTGGCAAAATGAGATTGGTTGGTGTTTTTTAATTTTTGAAAATGATTAAAATATTATTAAAGTGGATTAATGGTTATTCAAAGAAAATAAAGAGGAAAAATGGGCACTTGATTGAAAATCAAGGTTTGTTTAAGAAAAAGATTTTTTTGAATTTTTGGTTATTTGCATGTTTTTGTTTTTTTGATTTTTATAATGAACTAAGACTAAAACATAACTAGAAGTTAAACGCGAGGAAATTCCGTGGTGACGTTGGATCACCACGAAACCCTTTTGAAATTTAAACTAACCTAATATTTTTTGTATTTTTTGTTTGTAAAGCGAAATAAAAATAAAAGACATAAAGCAAAATAAATAAAGTGAGTGTCAGTGCAAGTTCTCATTTATATTTACATTGTACCTAATTACATTCTAAGAAATGGCAAAATAATAAATATAAAATAAAAAAAATGCAAATACACTAAAAGTAAATAAATATGCTAAGAATAAAAATAAAATGAAAAAATGCATGAAATAAAAGGAAAATAAAAAAATAAAAATAAAAATGCATGAAATACTATAAGGTAAATGCAATGGAATAATATGCATGAAAATACATAAGGAATTAACCAAATAAAATGCAAGAAATGATAAGAAAAATAAAAAAAGAAATAAAAAGGAACAGGGGGGTGCTGTAAGCAAAAGGGGGGGGGGGGGTGTGAGAAACAAAAAGAAAGAAAATCAGAAAAGGAGGAAACTGGGCCGAGTGGGCTTAGTGTTTTGGGAGGGCTTTAAATTGTTTTTCTGGTTTTTTCTGTTCATTTTTCTCTTCTTACTCTCTCTCTAAACCCTTCTCTCACAAAACTCTCTCCTCCTTCCCTCTAAGAACACGCCTGCCGGACTGTTTTCCGGCGCGGTGGCCGCCGGCCTAGACGGCGGCGCCACCGTGCCGGAACTAAAAAAAATTCCTTTTTTAAAAAAAAAAACGTTTTCCAAATACCCTTTTCTCTCCTCTTCTCCAAAACCAAATTAAATTTTCAAAATCCTTTTTTAAGAGGAGGGGATCTAACTTTTAATTTTTTTAAAAAAAAGGAAGAAAAACTACCTTTGATTTGGCTGGTGTGGGATTCGGTTATGGGGTTTTTGGGCTGTTTGGGTATGGTATGGTATGTTGGTCGTACGGTTGTGTGGTGGTTTGGGTTAGAGAAGGGTGCGGTTGTGAGGTGGTGGTGGAGAGAGGCGCGGTTTTGCTGTATTGTGGTGGGGGAGGAGTGTTTCACGGCTGTGTTGGTTTTGCGTGAATATGTAACATCCCACCTAGGACTCGAATATTTATTAATATTAAGACGAGGTATCAGAACTGTTTTAAGCAAGGGACAATTTGGTAAATTGTCAGTTAATGGGTTTATTTTTATGGCAAGTGTAATATCCCGCTTATAAGTATCGATTATCAGTATTGAAACCTGATGAAGCAAGCATGGCAAGTTAGTAATTAAGTGGAATGGCATTTTTGTGAATATTTGAAAAGAGGAGATTGTTTAAGAAAGGAACAAGATATTTCTTGTTCTATTTATCTCCATTTCACTCTTCCAATATCAACATATTTCCTCCTTCTTTCTCCCTCATTTACACGCCTCCTCTCCCTCTCCATCCACTCATCAATTCTTAATCCAATTCTTGGAGAGAAGTCTAGCAAAGCAAGCTTAGATTGGAAAGCTAGAACAAGAGAAAGAAGAGAAAGAAACAAGGAGTTTTGAGGAAGAACTCAAGAGAAGTGGAAGCTTGAAGCTAGGGCTTTGGTTTCAGATCATAGCAAGCACCAATTGAGACTTAAGGTGAGTTCCCTAGGGGTTATAGAACCCACCTTTTGAGTATTTCATGAGTTTTAGCATTATGAATAAGTTATGATCATTTGAACCCTAATTCCATTTTGATAGCAATTCTTGATCATTGTATGTTGTATCCTGTTGATAAGCCTTTGAAATTACCATTTAAACTGTTATATTGTTGGGCATGATTGGATAGACCAAAATTGGTGGAAAACATGTTTTAAACTTGCTCTATGCTGTCCAACTGCAGGTAAAATCGTGTCACGATTTTACCAGCGTGTCACGATTTTACAGGCAGAAACTAACACGATTTCTGGGTATGAAATCGTGACACGATTGCCAAATCGTGTCACGATTGCCCAATCGTGTCACGATTTTGGGTTGGACAGGATCACATGATTTTTCATCTTTTCTTGCACCGTTTCGGCTATCCAATACTGCTCCGAACTTAAGGATCGACATGTAATGATTAAGCATTGTTAAAGATCATGTAAAGACCCATCCTTGAGATGTTTTAAGCAACATTATAGAGTGAGGATGATAGGCATAAGATTATTAGAAAGGATGCCTTAATCCACAAGTATCATAGAAAGGTATAAGACCTAGTATTGAGTTTATCTCTCACTAGGCAATTCTCAAACACTCAATTAAGTATAAGCAAGCCAAGAATGTTATAGTATTCAAGTTTAGAAACCTATTATAGGTTAAAGAGAATTAGGAAGGTACTTATCATGTACCAAGCACAAGAATGATACCATGTTATAGCTAAGAACCTCTAGTAGGTTAAGTTTTAAAGAATGCATTAGATATGCACCGGAAATATGAAATGTAATAGATATGTTTATGAATTTAAGTTAAGAACCTAATGATAAAGATTATACGTGTTCATCAGACTCCGGGATACGCCGGATGGGATTTCTCCGAAAGGGCTATCCACACGTAAGTTATAAGACGATATTAAACGTGTTCATCAGACTCCGGGATTCGCCGGATGGGACTCTTCCGAGAGGATTGTCCACACGTATATTAAAAGACTTAAGCATGTCCAGCAGGCTCCGGGATTCGCCGGATGGGACTTCTCCGAGAGGGTTGTCTACATGTAAGTTGTGTCCAGCAGGCTCCGGATTATGCCGGATGGGGCTTCACCGAGAGGGTTGCCTACACAAAGATAAGAGGAGTCCGGTGTTAGCCTGATATGATAGGAATTTCACCGGTATGATGGGAGATGTACTTCGGGGTTACTCCACCCGGATGCACTCCGTAAAACGAACCAAGATAATGATTGCTTGTTCAACGCTAACTTCTAACTTTATGATATGAAAAGATGAATACGAATATGAAAATGAATATGTATATTTTTATATGTAATACGAGACATGATGATTAGTTCCTAGTGAATGCGATGTGATCATAGGATGTCCCCAAGATCACTACGTATAAGACTAAGATAAGGATAGAGTGTGAAAGGTATAAGATTATGTATATAACAAGTATAAGAAAGTTAAAGACATGACGCGATCCTAGGTTTCCCCTTGATCGCGATAGATGTTAAAGAATGACAGCGATCGTAGGTATCCCCAATATCGCTAAGAGTAGGCACGGTGACCCTAGGTTTCCCCCGTGGTTACCAACAGTAGGTTGGGTTGGAGCTCACTGAGACGTTATGTCTCACCCCAATCCTTCTGGTGCAGGTTCATAGGTCAGCAGGTGATGTCCATGAAGATCCTCAGGTAGACGCTGGATGGAGTGCAGATGCTCGTCATGGCAAGCTCAGGAGGTTGATAGATTTTATATATGTATATGAAAAGTGTAATTTGTGATATTTGGATGTTTATGTAAACGAGCAAATTGTACTCATTCAGTGGTTTGTATATATAAATTATTGTAAATTTTAATGTATCCGATATCAGATTAATACGCATGCTAAATATTCTAGATAATTTAGTATGGGTGTTACAATTGGTATCAGAGCAGGTCGATTCAGACCGTGCCTTGGGTCATTAAAGTTTCAATAAAAGTAGTGGGACCATTGGGTTCCGGATGTTGTTCTAAAGGTCACATCTAGTTGAGCCTGATCAACTCAGTCTAGTATGTGACAGTTAGGATAAATGTCCGAGAGCTGAATGTGACCAAGGAGGAATGAAGTGTATGAAGGGTGAAGACTTTATTAACAGAATTTTAAGACGGAATTGGCGAAGAAGTAATTATGCCAAATGGTGGCCATCGAACAGTGAAGTGACTAAGTCTGTTTAGGGCAGAGTTTCAGGAAGGTCAGAAATATTTAAGGATAAGGTGAAGAGCCTTAACCTAGTTGGACGCACCGTTGGACGATGCCTCGTCTGCGGAAGACATAAGGATTAAGGAATCATGGAATGCTCTAAGGAATGACGTGGAACATTGACGGAAACCGTAGTTTGAGAAGTTAAAGTGAAGTGTGGACTAAGTAACAATTCTGAGTACAGAGTTGAAGAATCGAACTTGAATCGGATGAGATTTGAATGTCCGGACAGTTAAGAGAATTAATTATGGAATAAGAGAGTTATTTGAGTAGATGAAACTATCCACTCAGGTGTGGTTATTGGGTATGAATCACAAGTAAGTTTGACCCCCATCAGATCAGCCATGTCTACTGAACCAGATTGTGAAATAAGAAGAGGGGATGATATGCAGCCTAAGAACTAAGATGGATGAAAAAGTAGTGACAATAAGACTCGTTGCATGTCAAAGCGGGAATCAATTTTTTGGATGTATCCTAATGGTAAGAAGATTAGAAGTAAGATAAGCTAGACTGGAATTTTACTTAATGAAGGTTGGATAATAAATAATAAGTTGCTGGAATTTAGTATACTGATGGATGAATTAAGTTGAACACTCTTGATTAGACGAACATTATTGAATTTCATTGATTGGTTAAAGAAGGTAAGTTCAAGATAACACAAGGTTATAGTAGACCAGTGTTGAAGGATGATCGGAATTTCAGCCGAGAAACTATGTTGAGATTTTATATACGGTGGATCGTCTTGAACATGAAATTTTAGGATTGAGGTAAATGCTAAGGAGTTGCATGCACCCCATCGAAGAGGTTCCTTTCACAAGTATTATAGAACAGAAAGAGATCACCTCGTGTTGATAAGTTTCCGAGGGCAGTAATAAGGCATAGATTTGATTTGTGAATACAATAACGAGTTACTGGAGGAATCCAATAGATCATGGTAATGTGCAAAAGTTTAAGATTGGTTAATCGGGCACTCGAAGAAATGCAACCTATGTTGGGCGTTCTAGAGAACCGGTAAGAATTTGGAACTTTTCAGGAGGGATTGTTCTGTAGAAACTCAAGAGTAACTTAAGGAACATGATAGTACTAAGGAGACCAGAGTTGTTCCGGGAAGATTATGGATATGAAATCATTACGGACAAAGAAAGAGCGAATAATAACAAGACTCAAATGAAAGGTATGAACCTTCAGAAGCTATAAGTGTTTTTAGAAGTTGCCACAAATGGATGTACATGAATTTAAGCTACCTCAGACATTTTTCCAGTCGGGTTTCTGCAATGCTTAATGATTATACATGAAGAGCTGACCAAGAGAAATAATAACGTCAGACAAATTTGTTACAGTGATTACAAAGTGTTAGAGTAAAAGGATTGATCGATGGAATTTTATGTGACAATAATGAAGTCTTCCTCCGATGCTAACTCGGGTGATGAAATCAGAGTGGCGCAGCGGAGTAGTAATCCAAGAATGACATAATGGACAACGCTAAGCTGAGGCTTAGGGTATAAAAGGATGTTAAGTGCTTAATTCCCATTATACGGGATAGTAGTAAGTATAAGCGATTTGAACGTATCATGAGTTCTAAGGGAAAGTTATGGAAATTAAGTTGATGAATACCTTAAACCTCGAAATCTATGAGGAATGAAATATTTGAATAGAGGCCTCGATCAGAAACGACAGAGCAGTGGCGAATGAGTTTAATTTCATGTTGTACCCATGTCATGTTAACCTATATTAGCCGGAGATTTTGGAAGTTTTGAACTTAATGTTCACCAGTAAAGGAAGGAGAGCTTTTACGTAGATTAAAAGTTATTCGTAGTCCACGGTAAAGGGCTGCGTAATTTTATGTTATGACTAAAGGATTAAAGACTAATTGTGCTATTTTTGGCAGCAACCAAGTAGAACTTTCTTCTGAGAAAAAGGACTTTGGATTTGATGTTCAGAAATGAGAAAGGAGTTCTCTATATCGATAAATGTAATCATGATCTAAGTTATGTGATGATGTATGTTCAGGAAGTAAACACGAGTAACATTGGCGGGGCAAACCTGGCAAGCCAGTTGAAAGGCAAATCCCGGATGTTACGAAATGAGTTAGGAGTAAGGAAGGATTCCCAATTGATGTGGAAGAGTCTCGAATATGTTAAGATTAAGAATGATGTTCCGTTAGTTGGACGAAGATGAGGTAATGTAAAATGTACACGCGCTCGCTTACGTATGTAAGTTATATGCTATGAAATGTATTATATAATGATATGTGAGACGACTTAAGCCACTCTTCATTTGGATTAAACTCCTATAAGTTGGGATTATCGGTGTAGAAAACACTTATGCTACGATAAGAGAACGAGAATAAGTTGTGACAAGAATGATGGGAGACTGGCAAACTCCTAGTATGAACAATGATTTCTAAGTTATTGAGATAAGTAACGACATAGATCCATCGAAGCCGAATGCGGGTAATCAGTAAGTTTTCGCGAGCCCTTGAGGAATTCCGTAGTGGAAGCAATGATTAAGATTATGGAAAGTAGCACACCAGGATGCCTCCTCCTTGTATTTGTATAATGGAGGTAGTGCGGTAGTTTTATCCTCATTAAAGGATGGTATATTTATGGTAAAACCATATATGTAGGATGCCGTCGTATAAGGCAAAGATTGAATGCAAGAATTCAATGGAATCGTCGAAGATAATAAGAAAGTCCAATGTCGTCAAAGTAAGATTACGCGGACTATGACGAGAATATAAGATTCAATACAAGTGTTAGGATTGGATAACTCTAGTTGGGTTTGTAAGAAGTGTATAAATAAGGATATGGTCAGCAAGTTGGATGTGATGGTTCGGACAGTCTCATATTCTACTACGCAAGAAAAGTGTAATGCACATCAAGCGCTTCAGGTAACGAAAAGATTATCGAATACGTTCGACTTATAGAGTTGGAAACTAAGGGATTCCGATAAGTAAGATGAACTGGAGTCTTGGCTAATGAAGGAAGTAGTATGTGAGATTAATTCATATATGATATTGAATTCTAAATTTCGAGGACGAAATTTCTTTAAGGGGGGTAGATTGTAACATCCCACCTAGGACTCGAATATTTATTAATATTAAGACGAGGTATCAGAACTGTTTTAAGCAAGGGACAATTTGGTAAATTGTCAGTTAATGGGTTTATTTTTATGGCAAGTGTAATATCCCGCTTATAAGTATCGATTATCAGTATTGAAACCTGATGAAGCAAGCATGGCAAGTTAGTAATTAAGTGGAATGGCATTTTTGTGAATATTTGAAAAGAGGAGATTGTTTAAGAAAGGAACAAGATATTTCTTGTTCTATTTATCTCCATTTCACTCTTCCAATATCAACATATTTCCTCCTTCTTTCTCCCTCATTTACACGCCTCCTCTCCCTCTCCATCCACTCATCAATTCTTAATCCAATTCTTGGAGAGAAGTCTAGCAAAGCAAGCTTAGATTGGAAAGCTAGAACAAGAGAAAGAAGAGAAAGAAACAAGGAGTTTTGAGGAAGAACTCAAGAGAAGTGGAAGCTTGAAGCTAGGGCTTTGGTTTCAGATCATAGCAAGCACCAATTGAGACTTAAGGTGAGTTCCCTAGGGGTTATAGAACCCACCTTTTGAGTATTTCATGAGTTTTAGCATTATGAATAAGTTATGATCATTTGAACCCTAATTCCATTTTGATAGCAATTCTTGATCATTGTATGTTGTATCCTGTTGATAAGCCTTTGAAATTACCATTTAAACTGTTATATTGTTGGGCATGATTGGATAGACCAAAATTGGTGGAAAACATGTTTTAAACTTGCTCTATGCTGTCCAACTGCAGGTAAAATCGTGTCACGATTTTACCAGCGTGTCACGATTTTACAGGCAGAAACTAACACGATTTCTGGGTATGAAATCGTGACACGATTGCCAAATCGTGTCACGATTGCCCAATCGTGTCACGATTTTGGGTTGGACAGGATCACATGATTTTTCATCTTTTCTTGCACCGTTTCGGCTATCCAATACTGCTCCGAACTTAAGGATCGACATGTAATGATTAAGCATTGTTAAAGATCATGTAAAGACCCATCCTTGAGATGTTTTAAGCAACATTATAGAGTGAGGATGATAGGCATAAGATTATTAGAAAGGATGCCTTAATCCACAAGTATCATAGAAAGGTATAAGACCTAGTATTGAGTTTATCTCTCACTAGGCAATTCTCAAACACTCAATTAAGTATAAGCAAGCCAAGAATGTTATAGTATTCAAGTTTAGAAACCTATTATAGGTTAAAGAGAATTAGGAAGGTACTTATCATGTACCAAGCACAAGAATGATACCATGTTATAGCTAAGAACCTCTAGTAGGTTAAGTTTTAAAGAATGCATTAGATATGCACCGGAAATATGAAATGTAATAGATATGTTTATGAATTTAAGTTAAGAACCTAATGATAAAGATTATACGTGTTCATCAGACTCCGGGATACGCCGGATGGGATTTCTCCGAAAGGGCTATCCACACGTAAGTTATAAGACGATATTAAACGTGTTCATCAGACTCCGGGATTCGCCGGATGGGACTCTTCCGAGAGGATTGTCCACACGTATATTAAAAGACTTAAGCATGTCCAGCAGGCTCCGGGATTCGCCGGATGGGACTTCTCCGAGAGGGTTGTCTACATGTAAGTTGTGTCCAGCAGGCTCCGGATTATGCCGGATGGGGCTTCACCGAGAGGGTTGCCTACACAAAGATAAGAGGAGTCCGGTGTTAGCCTGATATGATAGGAATTTCACCGGTATGATGGGAGATGTACTTCGGGGTTACTCCACCCGGATGCACTCCGTAAAACGAACCAAGATAATGATTGCTTGTTCAACGCTAACTTCTAACTTTATGATATGAAAAGATGAATACGAATATGAAAATGAATATGTATATTTTTATATGTAATACGAGACATGATGATTAGTTCCTAGTGAATGCGATGTGATCATAGGATGTCCCCAAGATCACTACGTATAAGACTAAGATAAGGATAGAGTGTGAAAGGTATAAGATTATGTATATAACAAGTATAAGAAAGTTAAAGACATGACGCGATCCTAGGTTTCCCCTTGATCGCGATAGATGTTAAAGAATGACAGCGATCGTAGGTATCCCCAATATCGCTAAGAGTAGGCACGGTGACCCTAGGTTTCCCCCGTGGTTACCAACAGTAGGTTGGGTTGGAGCTCACTGAGACGTTATGTCTCACCCCAATCCTTCTGGTGCAGGTTCATAGGTCAGCAGGTGATGTCCATGAAGATCCTCAGGTAGACGCTGGATGGAGTGCAGATGCTCGTCATGGCAAGCTCAGGAGGTTGATAGATTTTATATATGTATATGAAAAGTGTAATTTGTGATATTTGGATGTTTATGTAAACGAGCAAATTGTACTCATTCAGTGGTTTGTATATATAAATTATTGTAAATTTTAATGTATCCGATATCAGATTAATACGCATGCTAAATATTCTAGATAATTTAGTATGGGTGTTACAGAATAAGTGTGGGAGGTGGCTGGGCGGTTATGTGTTTGTTTGGGAGGTTGAGATGAGGCGTGTGGTTGTTATTGGATGGGTTTTGGCCGTACGTGAGTGGGTTGATGTAATGTTAAGGGTCGTGGAGGTTAGTGTTGTGTAAAGGGGCCGTGAGTGGTGGTGTTTCTGTGGAGGACGTGTGGCTGGCTGTGTGAGTGGCTGGTGAGGGCTGATTGTTGTTTGTTTGTGTTTTGGGTTTTTTTTGAATCCTGAATTCCTCTCAATTGGCCTCCCCCCTGTCTGGCAAATGCTTCCCTTTTTAAAATACTAATTGCCATCACTAATACTCAATTAAGGACAAGGTTGACAAAATAAGTGGCAATAACACTCAATAAAAACAAATAAGTTACAAATTAAAACACAATAAATTGTAAACAAAGTCTTCTCTAAAAAAAAAGTCAGCTATAAAAATTAAAAAGGCAACTAAAAAAAGAAATAATAGTACGAAATAAAATAACAATAAAACATTTAAAAGAATAAAAATAAAAAAAAAATAAGGAGAACAAAAAGACGGACCCGGACGAAATTAAAAAAAAATGAGGTATTTTAAAATACCTCTCTGTCGAAATTTCGTCTGAGACGACGAAAAATTCCGAACTAAAAAGACGAGTAAAAAAAAAAAAAAATTTAGGTCAAAAATTGGGGTATGACAGATGCTCCTATTTAAGTCTCTTCGTCCGGAGATATGAAGATAAGATCTTGGATTCGACGGGTCGAAGGGACTTAAATACAGAGTACGCCAATTTTGGACCTAACAAAAAAATATGAAATGCTCGTGATGCAAATGTGAATGCAAGACGGCGAAGCTGACCCGACTGGGGGTAAAACGAAACAAAAAGGATACCCGAGTTCGTTACAGCAAGGGATCCGACTCCACTGGGGAATAACATGATTTCACTGGGGAAGGATAGCCTAACAAAGACAAAGATCGATGTTACCTACTATCGTGTAAATGATAGCTTGAAAAAGGTAAAAGAAGGAGACACCGTCTACTATCAACAAAGATGATAGCTTAAAAAAGACAGATGACATGTATTACCTACTATCGTGTAAATGATAGCTTAAAAAAGGTAATATAAAAAGACATTGTCTACTATCGTTGTATGGATAGCTTAAAGAAGACAGATGACATGTATTACCTACTATCGTGTCTTGATAGCTTAAAAAAGGTAATATAAAAGGAGACACCATCTACTATCGTTGTATGGATAGCTTAAAGAAGACAGATGACATGTATTACCTACTATCGTGTCTTGATAGCTTAAAAAAGGTAATATAAAAGGAGACACCGTCTACTATCGTTGTATGGATAACTTAAAGAAGACAGATGACATGTATTACCTACTATCGTGTATTGATAGCTTAAAAAAGGTAATATAAAAAGGAGACACCGTCTACTATCGTTGTATGGATAGCTTAAAGAAGACAGATGACATGTATTACCTACTATCGTGTATTGATAGCTTAAAAAAGGTAATATAAAAAAGAGAAGACCTTGCCTACTATCGGTGTGCGGATAGCTTAAAAAAGGCAGACAAAATATTTTACCTACTACCATTGTGAGGGTAGCTTAAAGAAGGTAAAATGTAAATGTCAGCTGTTCGGGATGTAGCCGAACTTGCTACTGACGACAGGATAAAAAGATAAATGTCAGCTGCTCGGGATGTAGCCGAACTTGCCACTGACGACACGATGGTAAAAGGTATGCACAAGCTGTTCATTAAAGAACTGTCACTTGGCGAAAAGAGGGTAACATCTTTGGACCAGACACACTGGGGATGACACTTGGGGAAACAGAGTTACAAATTGTTCATGATTGATTGACATGAAAAGCAAGACTCAGGGTGGTTAATGCAACCATGTATTGAATGATGTTATGTGCATGTTGTGTATGTATGAATGTGTATATGCATGAATGTATGAATGTATGTAAGACAATACAACTTGTATGACTGTATGGAGGATTGACTTGTGGGACAGTATAACTGATGGACTTGATGAGACAAGACTGGACATGTAAGATGGAAAGTGGACCGACGACGCAATACAAACACTCAGCAATCTTCATTGGGAATGATGCCATTGGGAACATATCAAAACATTGACGGGGTAAAGCCCGATGTACGCAAGAACCGGTGGGGAGCAAACACTTCCTGGGGGAGACGTGTCCATCTGTAGACCTGACAGAAGAACTGGCGTTTCTGTGGTCATGCTTTTTGTTTTTTTCTTTTTTGAATCCCTAACTTTTGCGTGGACCGCCCTTTCGGGTTTTCAGTCCACCGGGAATATATTCTTTTTTGTGTGCCCTTAATTTTTGCCTGGACCGCCCTTTCAGGTTTTCGATCCACCGGGACGCTCATTTTTGCCTAAGCCGACCTTTCGGGTTTTCGACTTACTGAGCTTTTTCTTTTTCTTCTTTCTTTTTTTCAAACAATTGACCATGTTTAACCTGCAAAGTTTATCCGTTCTCAGGACAGATGTCGACGTACACTTCACTTATTCATGAGTTCAGAGAGAATGTGTTTGTTATTTATGCTTTCCAAGGAATAGATAAAAGATTTATGATTTTTTTGAAAAAAGTTTTGCTTCAAGTACTACCATCAAAAAATAGAAGGAATTTTATAAACCGAATAAATGGGAATTCCAAATAAAAGGCACAGGCTCAAATTCATTTTAACAGAGTGGTGGCCCGCCAATGGCGTTGCTCCACGGAACTCTCAAAAATTTGGAAAATGGTAAATATAAGGGGAAGGTACATTGAACACAATAACCGCTATTCTCCCTAACAACTTTGAATTCCACTGTTTGGATGCTTCAGATTCAGAGTCTCTTTGACCGCTGATGTGCCCCAAGTGAGTCATGGCCAACCTGATGCTGTTACCTTGTCTTTTGATCCTTAATTTTTGCATAGACCGCCCTTTCGGGTTTTCGATCTATCAGGATGTTTCATGTCTCTAATTTTTGCCTGGACCGCCCTTTCGGGTTTTCAGTCCACCGAGATGCTCATTTTTGCCTAAGCCGCCCTTACGGGTTTTCGACTTACCGAGCTGTTCTTTTATTTTTTAGACAAAGTATTTCTTGACTGCATCGGCGTTCATAGGACGGGGAAGCTCATCACCATCCATAGTCGTAGGAGTCATTGCACCACCGGAGAACGTTCTCTTGACGACATACGGGTCTTCATAGTTAGGCGTCCATTTGCCCCTGGTGTCGGGTTGAAAAGATTGGATCTTCTTGAGCACAAAACCTCCTTCTTGGAGCACACGAGGACTGCCCGTGACACAAAGCATTCATGCGTTTCTCTTCAATCAAGTTTGAACTGATCATATTTGTTTTGACATCATTCAGCCTCTGACAACTGGACCTCCATTAGAATTTTCATACCGTATACCAAAGAGAAAAGGGGTTGCCCCTGTTGAGGTACGCACTGAAGTACGATATCCGTGTAAAAGCATTCTGTAACATCTCATGCCCGTCCTTGTAGGTGGTTACCATCTTCTGCACCATCTTCTTGATGTATTTTCCTTTTTGTTTTTTTGCTTTTATTCTTTTTTGATGTTTTTTTTGTTTGATTTTTTTTGCAGCCTCGATGGCACCACTCATCTGGGACTTTATCAGGAATACCGTAGCAGCAGTTCCTCAAAACCCAAGTTTAGTGCTTCCAGTGCTTCTTCATGAGACTGAATGATGTTCTTTTTCATATTCTAGTAGCAGAGAGATCTTTTCGAGAATCCCTTCATCCTCCTCCTCTTTAGCTTCGTAGACAGGGAACTCAAAGTCGGGAGAGAGCATAGGGTTAAAGTGTTCAATGGGTTTATTGGTGTTCAGTCTACATATGATTGATGATTGATTTTAGAAAATGAGTGAAAAATGCATACATTTTTGATTGAAAATAAAATAAAATATTTTTGGGTTTTTTGTGTTACCATTTTCCAGAAAAAGCAGTAAAATAAAAATAAAAGTCGCGAAAGAAACGACAATTTTTCATTGATAGTGGTAACTTGAAGACAAAAGTAGAGCCCTACATGATTTCACTTTCGTATTGGGCGAAACGAAAGGATTTTTGAAAAGACAAGACAAACGAAAACACATTACTTGGACCCATGAATAACTGAGGGAATGTCAACAGTGACCCAATTTCGGCAAATCCTTCCTTGTGTTTGTACGACCACATCCATTTTCTCTCTTCTGATTGCACGAGTATTGTAAGTGTGAGTCGGTTTATAATAAAAGCGCCGGGCCACTTTCTTTGACTGCGGCAGATTGACCTTTTTGTGATGAAACAAAGGATGAAACTCGATTTGGAAACTATGAATGCAGTATGATGTATGATTATGCTTATGCAAAAAAAGAAGGATTTGTTATCGAAGGACTTCGTTGAAGTAATTGTAAACATCATGGTTTGAACATTTCAATTGAGCATCAAGGCATTACAAAATAGCTCTTTTTTAGAAACCAAGCCAAGGGACCAATTCAAAAGTCCTTTAGTGGAAGCTAGATTTTAAAAAAAAAAAAAACTAAAGACTCCTAGCTTCCTTAAATTCAAAAAATCAGGGCTCTTGAAGGTGTACTTCCTAGTGCTCCTCTATGATGTTTAAAAAACTTGTTTAAGTCCTTCGATAATTGGATAAAAAAATGTTTATGAATGGATGCATGTATGCATGATTATGCTAAAGAGCGGAGAAAACATGGTGAAGTTAAGTCCAAAATGTTGGAGTCAAGGGTAAACACGCCATTTGGTAAGCACTATGGTTTCATTTGTACCTGTATCACAGGTTCTACCAAGTTCCCAAAGTCATAGACCACTTCCGAATATTGCCGGATTACGGGACTACTCCCGGTCCAACAACGTTCGTAGGAAAGTCTCGTTTGAGTGTAGTATCGCGTATCAACCAACTCAAGACTACTCTTGATTAGCCACCGCACTACGTCCTAAAAGGCCAAGATGGGTTAAAGGTAACTCTAAAGGTCCTCAACTTCATAGGTCACTTAAAAATAACAATGTCAAACACGACTACTCATGTCGACATGGTATTACCTTTAAGAGACCTCCATTGAGTGGGGTTATATCACATGTACCAAAACCCAAGACTACTCCTGGTATGGCACTTTGATTATACCACCATCCTATCTTATGTTTCTCTCAAGCCCGGGTGTAGGACTTATCTCACCACTCACGTAAAAGGAAAAAAAAACACATATGCACATATTTACATTTTTTTTGTTTTAAGCAAGTTATAGCACAAAATAATTAAACAAAATCAAGTTAGGCTCAACCCTCTTAGGGTGTCCCCAGTGAAGTCGCCATTTCTGTCGCGGTGATTTTCGGAGATCAAGCTATTGATTAGCGTTGACTCACTAATTTTATTTCACGACTGAACTTTTAATTTTTTAAATGAAAAGTGGAAAAAAGTTCTAAATTACCACAAATTTAAAGATTAAGGGTTCGGGGGTTAGTTACGTTTAGGGAAGGTGTTAGCACCCTAAACGTTCGTAGTACTCTACGAGAACCTCTTGATTTTATTTATTTATTTTGGGCTATAACTTGCTTATTTTTTAAAAGAAAGAAAAGAATGAATTAGAGTAGTGAGGAAAAAATAAAAATGTTTTTTGTATTTTTTTATGATTTGGAAGGACAGAGTCCTCTGCCTACGTACCCGTGAGGGATCAAAACCTCGTAGTTCGGGGTAGAAATAACGGTTGATTTGTTTTTGTGTTTTTTATTGGTTTTTAAAATAAAGGTTTTAAAGATAAAATAAAAGCCAAGTGGCAAAATGAGATTGGTTGGTGTTTTTTAATTTTTGAAAATGATTAAAATATTATTAAAGTGGATTAATGGTTATTCAAAGAAAATAAAGAGGAAAAATGGGCACTTGATTGAAAATCAAGGTTTGTTTAAGAAAAAGATTTTTTTGAATTTTTGGTTATTTGCATGTTTTTGTTTTTTTGATTTTTATAATGAACTAAGAGTAAAACATAACTAGAAGTTAAACGCGAGGAAAATTCCGTGGTGACGTTGGATCACCACGAAACCCTTTTGAAATTTAAACTAACCTAATATTTTTTGTATTTTTTGTTTGTAAAGCGAAATAAAAATAAAAGACATAAAGCAAAATAAATAAAGTGAGTGTCAGTGCAAGTTCTCATTTATATTTACATTGTACCTAAATACATTCTAAGAAATGGCAAAATAATAAATATAAAATAAAAAAAATGCAAATACACTAAAAGTAAATAAATATGCTAAGAATAAAAATAAAATGAAAAAAATGCATGAAATAAAAGGAAAATAAAAAAATAAAAATAAAAATGCATGAAATACTATAAGGTAAATGCAATGGAATAATATGCATGAAAATACATAAGGAATTAACCAAATAAAATGCAAGAAATGATAAGAAAAATAAAAGGAACAGGGGGGTGCTGTAAGCAAAAGGGGGGGGGTGTGAGAAACAGAAAGAAAAAATCAGAAAAGGAGGAAACTGGGCCGAGTGGGCTTAGTGTTTTGGGAGGGCTTTAAATTGTTTTTTTTGGTTTTTTCTGTTCATTTTTCTCTTCTTACTCTCTCTCTAAACCCTTCTCTCACAAAACTCTCTCCTCCTTCCCTCTAAGAACACGCCTGCCGGACTGTTTTCCGGCGCGGTGGCCGCCGGCCTAGACGGCGGCGCCACCGTGCCGGAACTAAAAAAAATTCCTTTTTTTAAAAAAAAAAACGTTTTCCAAATACCCTTTTCTCTCCTCTTCTCCAAAACCAAATTAAATTTTCAAAATCCTTTTTTAAGAGGAGGGGATCTAACTTTTAATTTTTTTAAAAAAAAGGAAGAAAAACTACCTTTGATTTGGCTGGTGTGGGATTCGGTTATGGGGTTTTTGGGCTGTTTGGGTATGGTATGATATGTTGGTCGTACGGTTGTGTGGTGGTTTGGGTTAGAGAAGGGTGCGGTTGTGAGGTGGTGGTGGAGAGAGGCGCGGTTTTGCTGTATTGTGGTGGGGGAGGAGTGTTTCGCGGCTGTGTTGGTTGTGCGTGGATAAGTGTGGGAGGTGGCTGGGCGGTTATGTGTTTGTTTGGGAGGTTGAGATGAGGCGTGTGGTTGTTATTGGATGGGTTTTGGCCGTACGTGAGTGGGTTGATGTAATGTTAAGGGTCGTGGAGGTTAGTGTTGTGTAAAGGGGCCGTGAGTGGTGGTGTCTCTGTGGAGGACGTGTGGCTGGCTGTGTGAGTGGCTGGTGAGGGCTGATTGTTGTTTGTTTGTGTTTTGGGTTTTTTTTGAATCCTGAATTCCTCTCAATTGGCCTCCCCCCTGTCTGGCAAATGCTTCCCTTTTTAAAATACTAATTGCCATCACTAATACTCAATTAAGGACAAGGTTGACAAAATAAGTGGCAATAACACTCAATAAAAACAAATAAGTTACAAATTAAAACACAATAAATTGTAAACAAAGTCTTCTCTAAAAAAAAAAGTCAGCTATAAAAATTAAAAAGGCAACTAAAAAAAGAAATAATAGTACGAAATAAAATAACAATAAAACATTTAAAAGAATAAAAATAAAAAAAAAATAAAAAAAAATAATGAGAACAAAAAGACGGACCCGGACGAAATTAAAAAAAAAATGAGGTATTTTAAAATACCTCTCTGTCGAAATTTCGTCTGAGACGACGAAAAATTCCGAACTAAAAAGACGAGTAAAAAAAAAATAAATTTTAGGTCAAAAATTGGGGTATGACACTGACCTTAGTGAAAACTATCCTCTTTCTTCAGTCGGAGTAATGGTGAAAAAGCTTGTGTTTTGCCCCTTAAGTTTGAGATAAACCTTCTTAGAAAGTTGATTTTCGCCAACAAAGACTGAGGCTCTTTTTTGGTCGAAGGAGGCTTAGTTTCCAGGATAGCCTTAGTTTTATTCTGATTGATTTCAACGCCTTTTTTTATGTACGACAAATCCCAAGAAATCACATGCACATACACAGAAGACACAATTTAGTGGATTCATTTTTAATCCATATTTTCTCGTTCGTTCAAATGATTGTCGAAGATGATTTAAATGTCCATCTTTCGACGAAGATTTTACAACAATATCATCAATGTAAACTTGCATAAAATTTTCAATAAAATCATGAAACATTGAATTCATTGCTCTTTGTTATGTAGCACCAGCATTTTTTAGGCCAAAAGGTATCACCATCCATTCGTAGGTACCTAAGGCCCCTGGGCAACGAAATGCAGTTTTTGACACATCTTCTTCAGCAATAAAGATTTGATTATAACCAAAATAATCATCAAGCATACTTAAATATTCAAATCCTGCTGCTGAATCAACTAGTGTTTCTGCCACTGGTATAGGATATTTGTCATACCCCAATTTTTGACCTAAATTTTCTTTTTTCACTCGTCTTTTTAGTTCGAATTTTTTCGTCGTCTCAGACGAAATTTCGACAGAGAGGTATTTTAAAATACCTCATTTTTTTTTGTTTCATTCGGGTTCGTCTTTTTGTTTTTGTTTTTATTATTATCTTTATCTTTATTTTTATTCTTTTAAATATTTTTAGTGTTATTTTATTTAAACATTTTTATTGTTTATTCTTTTTTTTACTAGTTACCTTTTTTTTAATTTTTACAGACTGACCTTTTGTGGAGAAGACTTTTTTTTCATAAACTTAATGTGTTTTAATTTGTCACTTAATGGTCTTTTATTCAGTATTATGGTCATTGATAGCAATTAGTGTATTTAACACTGAGGCAGCACAACAGAGAAAGGGGGAACCAGTCACACACAAAGCGAATTCAGAAAACAATCAGAACAAAGTCATCCAAAACAACCTCATCACCGTACGGCCACAAACCCCCTCCAAACCACAACAGCCACAAGGCCATAAAACCCCTTCCAAACCACAACAACCACACGGCCATAAAACCCACACCCGTCAAACAGCCGCGGCCTCCAACCACACAACAACACACCAAGCCATAAAGCACCCCCCTCATAAACACTCAGCCTCGGCCTCCACCCCCCTCCCATAACAAACTCAACCACGCCTTCCTCCAAACCACACAAACCACAACCATTCGCCAGCCACCTCCTCCTTACCACACTACACAAAACCCAGCCATAATCACACTCGGCCCAGCAACTCACCAACACACACGCAAACAAGTATTCTTTTTTTCCTTCAAAATCGGAACCTAGATCTAGCTTTTAGGAGAGGGGATTCGAAATTTTGAAGTTGATTTTTGGTTAGAGGATAAAGAAACATTTTTTTTTAAAAAAAAAGGGAGAACATTTCTTCTCCGGCGCGGTGGCGCCGCCCCCTGGGCTGGCCGACCGCCGCGCCGGAACTTAGCTTGCTGGCCGAATTTCAGAGACAAGACAGAAGGGGAGAGAAGCAAGAGAGAAGGGGAGAGAATCTAGAGAGAGAGGGAGAAGAGAAAATGGGGAGGAAAAACCAGATTTTTTTTTTTATATAATACCCCAAGCCAAGCTAGCTTCACGACCCAGCTTCTTCTCCCTCCATTCAGACTGCTGTTCGCACCCCCCCCCCCCTCCCTTTTCTTATGCACCCCCTTTTTTCTCTATTTTCTTTTCTTTTATTTTCTTTCCTTTTGATTTCTTTTCTTGCATTTTAATTTCGGTTTTATTTTTATTCTCATGCATTTTACCTCACTGCCTTTATTTTTAGCACATCATGCATTTTTATTTTTTTTATTTTCCTTTTATTTCATGCATTTTTCATTTTATTTTTATTCTTAGCATATTTACTTATTTTTAGTGCATTTGCAATTTTTATTTTTTATTTATTATTTTACCATTTTTTAGAATGTATTTAGGTACAATGTAAATATAAATGAGAATATGCACCGACACCCACACTTTATTTATTCTGCTTTATGTCTTTTTTTATTTTTATTTCGCTTTACAAAATATAAAAATACAAAAATATTAGGTTAATTTATTTTCAAAGGGATTTCGTGGTGATCCAACGTCACCACGAAAATTCCACGTATTTAACTTTTAGTTACGTTTTTAGTTTTAGTTCATTATTAAAAAAACAAAAAACATGCAAATAATAATAAAAAATCACAAAAAAAAATCTTTTCTTAAACAAACCTTGATTTTCAATCAAGTGCCCTTTTTTCTTTTATTTTCTTTAAATAACCATTAATCCATTTTAATAACATTTAAATCATTTTCAAAAATTAAAAAACACAAACCAATCTTATTTTGCCACTTGCCTTTATTTTATCTTTAAAACTTTTTTAAAAACCAATAAAAAATACAAAACAAATCAACCGTCATTTTTACCCCGAACTACGAGGTTTTGATCCCTCACGGGTACGTAGGCAAAGGACCTTGTCCTTCCAAATCATAAAAAATGAAAAAATAAAACATTTTCTTTTCTCACTACTCTAATTCATTCTTTTTTTGTTTTAAAAAATAAGCAAGTTATAGCCAAAATAAATAAATAAAATCAAGAGGTTCTCGTAGAGTACTACAAATGTTTAGGGTGCTAACACCTTCCCTAAACGTAACTAACCCCCGAACCCTAAATCTTTAAAATGTGGTAATTTAGAACTTTTTTTGCACTTTTCATTTAAAAAAATTAAAAGTTCAGTCGTGAAATAAAATTAGTGAGTCAACGCTAATCAATAGCTTGATCTCCGAAAATCACCGCGACAGAAATGGCGACTTCACTGGGGATGGGATTTCCCTAAGAGGGTTGAGCCTAACTTGAATTTATTTAATTATTTGGTGCTATAACTTGCTTAAAATAAAAATAAGGTTGTAAATATGTGCCTATGTGTTTTTTTTTCTTTTACGTGAGTGGTGAGATAAGTCCTACACCCGGACTTGAGGGAAACATAAGATAGGATGGTGGTATAATCAAAGTGTCTTTCCGAGGGTAAATTTCGGATGTGGCACATTTGATAACTGTAACACCCATACTAAATTATCTAGAATATTTAGCATGTGTATTAATCTGATACTGGGTACATTAAAATTTACAATAATTAAAATATACAAACCACTGAATGGGTACAATTTGCTCGTTTACATAAATATCCAATTGTCATAAAATACACGTTTATATACATATATAAAATCTGTCAACCTCCTGAGCTTGCCTTGACGAGCATCTGCACTCCATCCAGCATCTTCCTGAAGAACTTCATCTGAAAAGTCTTTGGCTGACCTGCAAGCCTGCACCAGAAGGATAGGGATGAGACATAATGTCTCAGTGAGCTCCTACCCTACCTACTGTTGGCAACCACAGGGAACCTAGGGTCGCCGTGCCTACCTCGGCAATCTTGGGGATACCTATGATCGCCAAGTCTTAACCTTACCCATAGTGGGCTATCTGACTGATCCTGCTAAACTGTGTAGTCATAAACTGGACTACATCCTGCTAAACTAGTGATCAAGGGGAAACCTAGGATCACTATCTGAGTCTGATACTGAATAGTCCTGAGATCTAGACTATATCCTGATAACTGGGTGATCGAGGGGAATCTAGGATCACCGCCTGATAACTGATTACTGATACTTGTCTGATAACTATTCTCTGTCTGATAACTTAATAAAATAATTAACTGATAAATGTCTTATGTTAGCTGTTAGCGTTGAACAAACAATCATTATCTTGGTTCATTTTACGGAGTGCATCCGGGTGGAGTAACCCCGAAGTACATCTCCCTTCTTACCGGTGAAAATTCCTATCATATCAGGCTAACACCGGACTCCTCTTATCTTTTGTGTGGCTGCTCTCGCGAGCGGTAACTTCACCGTCCCAGCTGCCATTTAAGGCGGTAACTTCACGGGGACCCCCTGTATACTAACTGACGAGCAGACAGGAGACACATTAACTTTATAGACTTGGATGTGTAGCTGCCCTCACGAGCGGTAACTTCACCGTTCCGGCTGCCATTAAAGGCGGTAACTTCACAGGAACCCCTCGTATACTAACTGGCGAGCATACGAGAGACACATCAAGCCCATCTTATAATTAATTCTCATTCTTTAAATAATAGTCTTATAATTTACGTGTGGATAATCCTTTCGGAGAAATCCCATCCGGCATAATCCGGAGTCTGATGAACACGTATATTCTTTAACATTAAATTCTTACTTAAGTTCGTATGTACATCTTATACATTCATATTCTTGTGCATAACTAAAGCACTCTCTAAAGCTTAACCTACTAGAGGTTCTTAGCTATAACATGGTATCATTCTTGTGCTTGGTACATGATAAGTACCTTCTTAATTCTCTTTAACCTATAGTAGGTTTCTAATCTTAAATACTATAACATTCTTGGCTTACTTGTACTTAATTGAGTGTTTGAGAATTGCCTACTAAGAGATAAACTCAATACTAGGTCTTATACCTCTCTATAATACTTGTGGGTTAAGGCATCCTTTCCCTCACTAATGTGCCTATCCTCAATCTATAATAATGATCTAAACATTCCCAAGGATAGGTCTTTAGATGTTTAATAGCAATGCTTAACCATTACATGTTGTTCCTTGAGCCCGAAGCAGTATTGGATAGCCGAAACGGTGCAAGTAAAATTGAAACATAATCCTGTCCCTTCAAAATCGTGACACGATTTGGCAATCGTGTCAGGATTTCATACCCAGAAATCGTGTTGGTTTCTGCCTGTAAAATCGTGACACGCTGGTAAAATCGTGACACGATTTTACCTGCAGTTGGACAACATTTGGCAAGTTTAAAACATGTTTTCCACCAATTTTGGTCTATCCAATCATGCCCAAGCATCATACAACTTTAAAGGATCATTTCTAATGCTTATCAACAGAATACAACATGTAATAATCAAGGATTACTAGTAATTTAGAACTAGGGTTCCACAATTCATAACTTTGTTCATAATACAAATATTCATTAAAACTTGACATGGTGGGTTCTAAAACCCCTAGGGAACTCACCTTGATTACTAGCTTTGCTCCTTGCCATGTCTCTAATCATCAAACCCCAAGCTTGAGTCTACCTCTTCTCTTTATTCTCCCTTGTTTCTCCTTTTCTTTCTCTTGTACTAGCTTCACTAATCAAACTTGCTTGTGAAGTTTTCTCTCAAGAATTGGATGAGGAAATGATGGGTTTAAGGAGAGGGGTGAGGGCGTATGGCTTGAGAAGGAGGGGAAGAGGGAAAGCTGAAAATTGGAATGGAATTGGAAGTGTGTAGAAGATAGAAAAATCTTCCCACTTCTTACTTAAAAACATTCTCCCCTTTTCCACTTATTTACCAACTTGCCATTGCCTATAATTATCCAATTACCATGTTTGCTTAATGACTTCTAACACGATTTATAATTGCATCTAAGCGGGATATTACGCTTGCCATATACATAAACCCATTAACTGACAATTTACCAAATTGTCCTTTGCTTAAAACATTTCTGATACATCGTCTAAATATTAATAAATATTCGAATCTTAGGCGGGATGTTACAATCTACCCCCCTTAAAGAAATTTCGTCCTCGAAATTTAGAACCCAATATCATATATGAATTAATCTCACATATTACTTCCTTCATTAGCCAAGACTCCAGTTCATCTTACTTATCGGAATCCCTTAGATTCCAACTCTATAGGTCGAATGTACCCAACAATCTTTTTGTTATCTGAAGCGCTGGATGTGCATTACACTTTTCTTGCGTAGTAGGATATGAGGTTATCCGAACCATCGTGTCCAACTTGATGACTATATCCTAGTTCATACACTTCTTGCAACCCAAACTAGAGTTATCCAATCCTGACACTTGTGCTAAACCTTATAATCTCGTCATAGTCCGCGTAATCCTACTTAGACGACATTGGACTTTCTTATTATCTTCGACGATTCCATTGAATTCTTATATTCGATCTTTGCCTTATGCAACGGCATCCTACATATATGGTTTTACCATAAATATACCATTCTTTAATGAGAGTAAAAGTACCGCGCTATCTCCATTATACAAATACAAGGAGGAGGCATCTTGGTGTATTACTTTCCATAATCTTAACCATTGCTTCCACTATGGAATTCCTCAAGGACTCGCGAAATCTTACTGATTACCCGCGTTCTGCTTCGATTGATCTATGACGTTACTTATCTCAATAACTTAGAAATCATTCTTCATACTAGGAGTTTGCCAATCTCCCATCGTTCTTGTCACAACTTATTCTCGTTTCCTTGTCGTAGCATAATGTTTTCTACACCGATAATCCCAAACTCATAGGAGTTTAGTCCTAGTGATGAGTGGCTTAAGTCGTCTCACATATCATTATATAATATATTTCATAACATACAACTTACCTACATAAGCGAGCACGTGTACACTTTACATTACCTCATCTTTGTTCGACTAACGGGACATTATTCTTAATCTTAACATACTTGAGACACTACCACATCAATTGGGAATCTTTTCTTACTCTTAACTCATTTCGTAACATCCGGGATTTGCCTTTCAACTGGCTTGCCAGGTTTGCCCCGCCAATGTTACCCATGTTTATTTCTTGAACATACATTATCACATAACTTAGATCATGATTACATTTATCGATATAGTGAACTCCTTTCTCATTTCTGAACATCAAATCCAAGGTCCTTATTCTCAAAAGAAAGTTCTACTTGGTTGCTGCCAAAAATTAGCACAATTAGTCTTTAATCCTTTAGTCATAACATAAAATTACGCAGCCCTTTACCGTGGACTACGAATAACTTTAAATCTACGTAAAAGTTCTCCGTCCTTTCCTGGTGAACATTAAGTTCAAGACTTCCGAAATCTTCGGCTAATATAGGTTAACATGACATGGTTACAACATGGAATTAAACTCACTCGCCACTGCATTGTCGTATCTGGTCAAGGCCTTTATTCAAATATTTCATTCCCCATGGATTTCGAGGTTGAAGGTATTCATCAACTTAACTTCCATAACTGTCCATTAGAATTCATGATATGTTCAAATCGCTTATACTTACTACTATCCCGTATAATAAGAATTAAGCACTTAACATCTTCTCATACTCTAAACCTCAGCTTAGCGTTGTTCATTATATCACTCTTGGATTACCACTCTGCTGCGCCACTCTGATTTTTAACACTCAGGTTGGCATCGGAGGAAGACTTCACTATTGTCACATAAAATTCCATCGATCAATCATTTTACCCTATCACTTTGTAATCACTGTAACAAATTTATCTGACGTTACCATTTCCCTTGGTCAGCTCTTTATGTAGAATCATTAAACATTGCAGAAACCCGACTAGAAGTATGTCTGAGGCAGCTTAAATTCATGTACATCCATCTGTGGCAACTTCTAAAACACTTATAGCTCCTGACGATTCATACCTTTCATTTGAGTCTTGTTACTATTCTCTCTTTCTTTATCCGTAATGATTTCGTATCCATAATCTTCCCGAGACAACTTTGGTCTCCTTAGCTCTATCATGTTCCTTAAGTTACCCTTGAGTTTCTACAGAACAATCCGTCCTGAAAAGTTCCAAATTCTTACCGGTTCTCTAGAACGCCCAACACAGGTTGCGTTTCTTCGAGTGCCCGATTAACCGATCTTAAAATTCTGTTCTTATTATAATTTATTGGATTCCTCCAGTAACTTGTTATTGTATTCACAAGTCAAATCTATGCCTTATTACCGCCCTCGGAAATTTATCAACACGAGGTGATCTCTTTCTATTCTATAATATTTGTGAAAGGAACCTCTTCGATGGGGAGCATACAACTCCTTAGCATTAACCTCAATCCTAAACTTTCATGTTCAAGACGATCCGCTGTATATTAAAATCTCAACATAATATCTCGGTTGAAATCCCGATCATCCTTCTACACTGGTCTACTATAACCTTGTATTATCTTGAACTTGTCTTCTTTAACCAATCAAGGAAATTCAATACTGTTCGTCTAATCAAGAGTGTTCAACTTAATTCGTCCATCTACATAATAAATTCCAGCCTA
Organism: Medicago ruthenica; assembly: GCA_018208015.1. NCBI lineage: Eukaryota > Viridiplantae > Streptophyta > Magnoliopsida > Fabales > Fabaceae > Medicago > Medicago ruthenica. Next base: position 46,341,956 of record CM031376.1, on the reverse strand, counting down.
GCTTCTCTTACTTCTAATCTTCTTACCATTAGGATACATCCAAAAATTTGATTCACGCTTCGACATGCAACAAGTCTTATTGTTACCACTTATTCATCCATCTTAGTTCTTAGGCTGCATATCATCTCCTTTTCTTATTTCGCAAATCTGGTTCAGGAGACGTGGCTGATCTGATGGGGTCAAACTTACTTGTGATTCATACTCAATAACCACACTTGAGTGGTTAGTTTCATCCGTCCAAATAACTCACGTAATCCATAATTAATTCTCTTAACTGTCCGATAATCCATCATTTCATTTCTCTAGGTTTGGTACTGCTATTCTTCAACTCTGTACTCGGAATTGTTACTTAATCCCCACTTCACTTTAAATTCTCAAACTGCGGTTCCCGTCAAGGTTCTACGTCATTCGCTAGAGCATTCCATGATTCCTTAATCCTTATATCTTCCGCAGACGAAGCATCGTCCAACGATGCGTCCAACTGGGTTGAGGCGCTTCACCTCACTGTTAAATATCCCTTTTGTCTTTAAGACCTTGCCACATCCAGGCTTCGTCACTTCACAGTTCGATGGCCACCATTTGGCATGATTACTTCTTCGCCAGTTCCGTCTTAGGATTCTGTCACCATAAACTTCGCCCTTCATACACTTCATTCCTCCTTGGTCACATTCAGCTCTCAGACATTTATCCTAACTGTCATATACTAGATTGAGTGATCAGGCTCAACTAGATGTGACCTTTAGAACAACATCCGGAACCCAATGGTCCCACTACTTTTATTGAAACTTTAATGACCCAAGGCACGGTCTGAATCGACCTGCTCTGATACCAATTGTAACACCCATACTAAATTATCTAGAATATTTAGCATGTGTATTAATCTGATACTGGGTACATTAAAATTTACAATAATTAAAATATACAAACCACTGAATGGGTACAATTTGCTCGTTTACATAAATATCCAATTGTCATAAAATACACGTTTATATACATATATAAAATCTGTCAACCTCCTGAGCTTGCCTTGACGAGCATCTGCACTCCATCCAGCATCTTCCTGAAGAACTTCATCTGAAAAGTCTTTGGCTGACCTGCAAGCCTGCACCAGAAGGATAGGGATGAGACATAATGTCTCAGTGAGCTCCTACCCTACCTACTGTTGGCAACCACAGGGAACCTAGGGTCGCCGTGCCTACCTCAGCAATCTTGGGGATACCTATGATCGCCAAGTCTTAACCTTACCCATAGTGGGCTATCTGACTGATCCTGCTAAACTGTGTAGTCATAAACTGGACTACATCCTGCTAAACTAGTGATCAAGGGGAAACCTAGGATCACTATCTGAGTCTGATACTGAATAGTTCTGAGATCTAGACTATATCCTGATAACTGGGTGATCGAGGGGAATCTAGGATCACCGCCTGATAACTGATTACTGATACTTGTCTGATAACTATTCTCTGTCTGATAACTTAATAAAATAATTAACTGATAAATGTCTTATGTTAGCTGTTAGCGTTGAACAAACAATCATTATCTTGGTTCATTTTACGGAGTGCATCCGGGTGGAGTAACCCCGAAGTACATCTCCCTTCTTACCGGTGAAAATTCCTATCATATCAGGCTAACACCGGACTCCTCTTATCTTTTGTGTGGCTGCTCTCGCGAGCGGTAACTTCACCGTCCCAGCTGCCATTTAAGGCGGTAACTTCACGGGGACCCCCTGTATACTAACTGACGAGCAGACAGGAGACACATTAACTTTATAGACTTGGATGTGTAGCTGCCCTCACGAGCGGTAACTTCACCGTTCCGGCTGCCATTAAAGGCGGTAACTTCACAAGAACCCCTCGTATACTAACTGGCGAGCATACGAGAGACACATCAAGCCCATCTTATAATTAATTCTCATTCTTTAAATAATAGTCTTATAATTTACGTGTGGATAATCCTTTCGGAGAAATCCCATCCGGCATAATCCGGAGTCTGATGAACACGTATATTCTTTAACATTAAATTCTTACTTAAGTTCGTATGTACATCTTATACATTCATATTCTTGTGCATAACTAAAGCACTCTCTAAAGCTTAACCTATTAGAGGTTCTTAGCTATAACATGGTATCATTCTTGTGCTTGGTACATGATAAGTACCTTCTTAATTCTCTTTAACCTATAGTAGGTTTCTAATCTTAAATACTATAACATTCTTGGCTTACTTGTACTTAATTGAGTGTTTGAGAATTGCCTACTAAGAGATAAACTCAATACTAGGTCTTATACCTCTCTATAATATTTGTGGGTTAAGGCATCCTTTCCCTCACTAATGTGCCTATCCTCAATCTATAATAATGATCTAAACATTCCCAAGGATAGGTCTTTAGATGCTTAATAGCAATGCTTAACCATTACATGTTGTTCCTTGAGCCCGAAGCAGTATTGGATAGCCGAAACGGTGCAAGTAAAATTGAAACATAATCCTGTCCCTTCAAAATCGTGACACGATTCGTAACACGATTGGGCAATCGTGACACGATTTGGCAATCGTGTCACGATTTCATACCCAGAAATCGTGTTGGTTTCTGCCTGTAAAATCGTGACACACTGGTAAAATCGTGACACGATTTTACCTGCAGTTGGACAACATTTGGCAAGTTTAAAACATGTTTTCCACCAATTTTGGTCTATCCAATCATGCCCAAGCATCATACAACTTTAAAGGATCATTTCTAATGCTTATCAACAGAATACAACATGTAATAATCAAGGATTACTAGTAATTTAGAACTAGGGTTCCACAATTCATAACTTTGTTCATAATACAAATATTCATTAAAACTTGACATGGTGGGTTCTAAAACCCCTAGGGAACTCACCTTGATTACTAGCTTTGCTCCTTGCCATGTCTCTAATCATCAAACCCCAAGCTTGAGTCTACCTCTTCTCTTTATTCTCCCTTGTTTCTCCTTTTCTTTCTCTTGTACTAGCTTCACTAATCAAACTTGCTTGTGAAGTTTTCTCTCAAGAATTGGATGAGGAAATGATGGGTTTAAGGAGAGGGGTGAGGGCGTATGGCTTGAGAAGGAGGGGAAGAGGGAAAGCTGAAAATTGGAATGGAATTGGAAGTGTGTAGAAGATAGAAAAATCTTCCCACTTCTTACTTAAAAACATTCTCCCCTTTTCCACTTATTTACCAACTTGCCATTGCCTATAATTATCCAATTACCATGTTTGCTTAATGACTTCTAACACGATTTATAATTGCATCTAAGCGGGATATTACGCTTGCCATATACATAAACCCATTAACTGACAATTTACCAAATTGTCCTTTGCTTAAAACATTTCTGATACATCGTCTAAATATTAATAAATATTCGAGTCTTAGGCGGGATGTTACAATCTACCCCCCTTAAAGAAATTTCGTCCTCGAAATTTAGAACCCAATATCATATATGAATTAATCTCACATATTACTTCCTTCATTAGCCAAGACTCCAGTTCATCTTACTTATCGGAATCCCTTAGATTCCAACTCTATAGGTCGAATGTACCCAACAATCTTTTTGTTATCTGAAGCGCTGGATGTGCATTACACTTTTCTTGCGTAGTAGGATATGAGGTTATCCGAACCATCGTGTCCAACTTGATGACTATATCCTAGTTCATACACTTCTTGCAACCCAAACTAGAGTTATCCAATCCTGACACTTGTGCTAAACCTTATAATCTCGTCATAGTCCGCGTAATCCTACTTAGACGACATTGGACTTTCTTATTATCTTCGACGATTCCATTGAATTCTTATATTCGATCTTTGCCTTATGCAACGGCATCCTACATATATGGTTTTACCATAAATATACCATTCTTTAATGAGAGTAAAAGTACCGCGCTATCTCCATTATACAAATACAAGGAGGAGGCATCTTGGTGTATTACTTTCCATAATCTTAACCATTGCTTCCACTATGGAATTCCTCAAGGACTCGCGAAATCTTACTGATTACCCGCGTTCTGCTTCGATTGATCTATGACGTTACTTATCTCAATAACTTAGAAATCATTCTTCATACTAGGAGTTTGCCAATTTCCCATCGTTCTTGTCACAACTTATTCTCGTTTCCTTGTCGTAGCATAATGTTTTCTACACCGATAATCCCAAACTCATAGGAGTTTAGTCCTAGTGATGAGTGGCTTAAGTCGTCTCACATATCATTATATAATATATTTCATAACATACAACTTACCTACATAAGCGAGCACGTGTACACTTTACATTACCTCATCTTTGTTCGACTAACGGGACATTATTCTTAATCTTAACATACTTGAGACACTACCACATCAATTGGGAATCTTTTCTTACTCTTAACTCATTTCGTAACATCCGGGATTTGCCTTTCAACTGGCTTGCCAGGTTTGCCCCGCCAATGTTACCCATGTTTATTTCTTGAACATACATTATCACATAACTTAGATCATGATTACATTTATCGATATAGTGAACTCCTTTCTCATTTCTGAACATCAAATCCAAGGTCCTTATTCTCAAAAGAAAGTTCTACTTGGTTGCTGCCAAAAATTAGCACAATTAGTCTTTAATCCTTTAGTCATAACATAAAATTACGCAGCCCTTTACCGTGGACTACGAATAACTTAAATCTACGTAAAAGTTCTCCGTCCTTTCCTGGTGAACATTAAGTTCAAGACTTCCGAAATCTTCGGCTAATATAGGTTAACATGACATGGTTACAACATGGAATTAAACTCACTCGCCACTGCATTGTCGTATCTGGTCAAGGCCTTTATTCAAATATTTCATTCCCCATGGATTTCGAGGTTGAAGGTATTCATCAACTTAACTTCCATAACTGTCCATTAGAATTCATGATATGTTCAAATCGCTTATACTTACTACTATCCCGTATAATAAGAATTAAGCACTTAACATCTTCTCATACTCTAAACCTCAGCTTAGCGTTGTTCATTATATCACTCTTGGATTACCACTCTGCTGCGCCACTCTGATTTTTAACACTCAGGTTGGCATCGGAGGAAGACTTCACTATTGTCACATAAAATTCCATCGATCAATCATTTTACCCTATCACTTTGTAATCACTGTAACAAATTTATCTGACGTTACCATTTCCCTTGGTCAGCTCTTTATGTAGAATCATTAAACATTGCAGAAACCCGACTAGAAGTATGTCTGAGGCAGCTTAAATTCATGTACATCCATCTGTGGCAACTTCTAAAACACTTATAGCTCCTGACGATTCATACCTTTCATTTGAGTCTTGTTACTATTCTCTCTTTCTTTATCCGTAATGATTTCGTATCCATAATCTTCCCGAGACAACTTTGGTCTCCTTAGCTCTATCATGTTCCTTAAGTTACCCTTGAGTTTCTACAGAACAATCCGTCCTGAAAAGTTCCAAATTCTTACCGGTTCTCTAGAACGCCCAACACAGGTTGCGTTTCTTCGAGTGCCCGATTAACCGATCTTAAAATTCTGTTCTTATTATAATTTATTGGATTCCTCCAGTAACTTGTTATTGTATTCACAAGTCAAATCTATGCCTTATTACCGCCCTCGGAAATTTATCAACACGAGGTGATCTCTTTCTATTCTATAATATTTGTGAAAGGAACCTCTTCGATGGGGAGCATACAACTCCTTAGCATTAACCTCAATCCTAAACTTTCATGTTCAAGACGATCCGCTGTATATTAAAATCTCAACATAATATCTCGGTTGAAATCCCGATCATCCTTCTACACTGGTCTACTATAACCTTGTATTATCTTGAACTTGTCTTCTTTAACCAATCAAGGAAATTCAATACTGTTCGTCTAATCAAGAGTGTTCAACTTAATTCGTCCATCTACATAATAAATTCCAGCCTAGCTTCTCTTACTTCTAATCTTCTTACCATTAGGATACATCCAAAAATTTGATTCACGCTTCGACATGCAACAAGTCTTATTGTTACCACTTATTCATCCATCTTAGTTCTTAGGCTGCATATCATCTCCTTTTCTTATTTCGCAAATCTGGTTCAGGAGACGTGGCTGATCTGATGGGGTCAAACTTACTTGTGATTCATACTCAATAACCACACTTGAGTGGTTAGTTTCATCCGTCCAAATAACTCACGTAATCCATAATTAATTCTCTTAACTGTCCGATAATCCATCATTTCATTTCTCTAGGTTTGGTACTGCTATTCTTCAACTCTGTACTCGGAATTGTTACTTAATCCCCACTTCACTTTAAATTCTCAAACTGCGGTTCCCGTCAAGGTTCTACGTCATTCGCTAGAGCATTCCATGATTCCTTAATCCTTATATCTTCCGCAGACGAAGCATCGTCCAACGATGCGTCCAACTGGGTTGAGGCGCTTCACCTCACTGTTAAATATCCCTTTTGTCTTTAAGACCTTGCCACATCCAGGCTTCGTCACTTCACAGTTCGATGGCCACCATTTGGCATGATTACTTCTTCGCCAGTTCCGTCTTAGGATTCTGTCACCATAAACTTCGCCCTTCATACACTTCATTCCTCCTTGGTCACATTCAGCTCTCAGACATTTATCCTAACTGTCATATACTAGATTGAGTTGATCAGGCTCAACTAGATGTGACCTTTAGAACAACATCCGGAACCCAATGGTCCCACTACTTTTATTGAAACTTTAATGACCCAAGGCACGGTCTGAATCGACCTGCTCTGATACCAATTGTAACACCCATACTAAATTATCTAGAATATTTAGCATGTGTATTAATCTGATACTGGGTACATTAAAATTTACAATAATTAAAATATACAAACCACTGAATGGGTACAATTTGCTCGTTTACATAAATATCCAATTGTCATAAAATACACGTTTATATACATATATAAAATCTGTCAACCTCCTGAGCTTGCCTTGACGAGCATCTGCACTCCATCCAGCATCTTCCTGAAGAACTTCATCTGAAAAGTCTTTGGCTGACCTGCAAGCCTGCACCAGAAGGATAGGGATGAGACATAATGTCTCAGTGAGCTCCTACCCTACCTACTGTTGGCAACCACAGGGAACCTAGGGTCGCCGTGCCTACCTCAGCAATCTTGGGGATACCTATGATCGCCAAGTCTTAACCTTACCCATAGTGGGCTATCTGACTGATCCTGCTAAACTGTGTAGTCATAAACTGGACTACATCCTGCTAAACTAGTGATCAAGGGGAAACCTAGGATCACTATCTGAGTCTGATACTGAATAGTTCTGAGATCTAGACTATATCCTGATAACTGGGTGATCGAGGGGAATCTAGGATCACCGCCTGATAACTGATTACTGATACTTGTCTGATAACTATTCTCTGTCTGATAACTTAATAAAATAATTAACTGATAAATGTCTTATGTTAGCTGTTAGCGTTGAACAAACAATCATTATCTTGGTTCATTTTACGGAGTGCATCCGGGTGAAGTACATCTCCCTTCTTACCGGTGAAAATTCCTATCATATCAGGCTAACACCGGACTCCTCTTATCTTTTGTGTGGCTGCTCTCGCGAGCGGTAACTTCACCGTCCCAGCTGCCATTTAAGGCGGTAACTTCACGGGGACCCCCTGTATACTAACTGACGAGCAGACAGGAGACACATTAACTTTATAGACTTGGATGTGTAGCTGCCCTCACGAGCGGTAACTTCACCGTTCCGGCTGCCATTAAAGGCGGTAACTTCACAAGAACCCCTCGTATACTAACTGGCGAGCATACGAGAGACACATCAAGCCCATCTTATAATTAATTCTCATTCTTTAAATAATAGTCTTATAATTTACGTGTGGATAATCCTTTCGGAGAAATCCCATCCGGCATAATCCGGAGTCTGATGAACACGTATATTCTTTAACATTAAATTCTTACTTAAGTTCGTATGTACATCTTATACATTCATATTCTTGTGCATAACTAAAGCACTCTCTAAAGCTTAACCTACTAGAGGTTCTTAGCTATAACATGGTATCATTCTTGTGCTTGGTACATGATAAGTACCGTCTTAATTCTCTTTAACCTATAGTAGGTTTCTAATCTTAAATACTATAACATTCTTGGCTTACTTGTACTTAATTGAGTGTTTGAGAATTGCCTACTAAGAGATAAACTCAATACTAGGTCTTATACCTCTCTATAATATTTGTGGGTTAAGGCATCCTTTCCCTCACTAATGTGCCTATCCTCAATCTATAATAATGATCTAAACATTCCCAAGGATAGGTCTTTAGATGCTTAATAGCAATGCTTAACCATTACATGTTGTTCCTTGAGCCCGAAGCAGTATTGGATAGCCGAAACGGTGCAAGTAAAATTGAAACATAATCCTGTCCCTTCAAAATCGTGACACGATTCGTAACACGATTGGGCAATCGTGACACGATTTGGCAATCGTGTCACGATTTCATACCCAGAAATCGTGTTGGTTTCTGCCTGTAAAATCGTGACACACTGGTAAAATCGTGACACGATTTTACCTGCAGTTGGACAACATTTGGCAAGTTTAAAACATGTTTTCCACCAATTTTGGTCTATCCAATCATGCCCAAGCATCATACAACTTTAAAGGATCATTTCTAATGCTTATCAACAGAATACAACATGTAATAATCAAGGATTACTAGTAATTTAGAACTAGGGTTCCACAATTCATAACTTTGTTCATAATACAAATATTCATTAAAACTTGACATGGTGGGTTCTAAAACCCCTAGGGAACTCACCTTGATTACTAGCTTTGCTCCTTGCCATGTCTCTAATCATCAAACCCCAAGCTTGAGTCTACCTCTTCTCTTTATTCTCCCTTGTTTCTCCTTTTCTTTCTCTTGTACTAGCTTCACTAATCAAACTTGCTTGTGAAGTTTTCTCTCAAGAATTGGATGAGGAAATGATGGGTTTAAGGAGAGGGGTGAGGGCGTATGGCTTGAGAAGGAGGGGAAGAGGGAAAGCTGAAAATTGGAATGGAATTGGAAGTGTGTAGAAGATAGAAAAATCTTCCCACTTCTTACTTAAAAACATTCTCCCCTTTTCCACTTATTTACCAACTTGCCATTGCCTATAATTATCCAATTACCATGTTTGCTTAATGACTTCTAACACGATTTATAATTGCATCTAAGCGGGATATTACGCTTGCCATATACATAAACCCATTAACTGACAATTTACCAAATTGTCCTTTGCTTAAAACATTTCTGATACATCGTCTAAATATTAATAAATATTCGAGTCTTAGGCGGGATGTTACAATAACCCTGCTCAATGGAGGAATCTTGGAAGTATTATTATGTCGGCATGAGTAGTCATGTCCGGCATTTTTATTTTCAAGTGACCTATGAAGTTGAGGACCTTTAGTTACACTTAACCCATCTTGGCCTTTTAGGACGTAGTGCGGTGGCTAACCAAGAGTAATCTTGAATTAGTTGATACGCGATACTACACTCAAACGAGACTTTCTTACAAGTATTATTGGACCGGGAGTCAATCTCGCAACCCGATGATGTTTGGAAGGGGTTGAGGACTTTGGGAACTTGGTAGAACCCGTGATACATGTATATATGAAACCATAGTCCTTACCAAATGGCTTGTTTACCCTTGACTCCAACATTTTGGACTTAACCTCACCATGTTTTCTCCGCTCTTTAGCATAATCATGCATACATGCACCCATTCATAAACATTTTTTCATCAAATTATCGAAGGACTTAAACAAGTTTTTTTAAACATCATAGAGGAGCACTAGGAAGTACACCTTCAAAAGCCCTGATTTGTTGAATCTAAGGAAGCTAGGAGTCTTTAGAGTTTTTTTTAAAAAATCTAGCTTCCACTAAAAGACTTTTTAATTGGTCCCTTGGCTTGGTTTCTAAAAAAGAACCATTTTGTAATGCCTTGATGCTCAAATGAAATGTTCAAACCATGATGTTTACAATCACTTCAACAAAGCCCTTCGATAACAAATCTTTCTTTTTTTGCATACGCATAATCATGCATCATATCGCACTCATAGTTTCTCAAGCCGAGTCTCACATCTTGTTTTTCAAAAGGTCCATCTGCCTAGTCTGAGAAAGTGGCCCGACGTCCCCAGCAAAAACCGACTTACACTAGAGCATATCAGAGAAAAAGAATGGAACATTTGGAACAAGAGAATCTGGCACTCCGGGGAGAAATGACATCCATGCGGTCCAAGATCGAGGAATTAACAGATTTAGTGAAACTGCTGGCAGCTACACAAACTCAGCCACTGTCTCCTCCCCCTGGCTCTCTAGCTCAGTTGACGACTGCTACTACTCCGGCTCCGACAGCGCACACCAGTGCTCCACAATACACCATGCCCGACGGATATCCCTGGGGCATGCCTCTTAGCTCCGGTGAAGGATTCATCCCTATTCCTGCTGCAACTTCTGCTTCTCAACCCGGTGTTACTGTTCCTCAGGCTACTGTGGCTTTTTCAGCACCAGTGATTCACACCACCCCATATGACAACGAGCTTATCTACCACACAGAAAGTGTAGGGGCTCAAGATCGGATGGACGATTTCCAAGAAAAGTTTGAAGAGATGCAACGGGAAATCAAGGCCCTCCGAGGGAAAGATCTGTTTGGGAAAAATGCCCACGACCTTTGTTTAGTGCCGAATGTCAAGATCCCGCCCAAGTTTAAGGTCCCTGAATTCGAGAAGTTCAAGGGGAACACTTGTCCTCAAAGCCACCTGATAATGTATGCTAGGAAGATGTCTACCCAGACGGATAATCATCAACTGCTCATCCACTACTTCCAAGACAGTCTGACTGGTGCCGCCTTGAAATGGTACATGAGTTTGGACAGCACCAGGATCCAAACTTTCAATGACTTGGGAGAAGCCTTTGTTCGCCAATACAAGTACAACCTGGACATGGCCCCAGACAGAGACCAACTCCGGGCCATGGCTCAAAAGGATAAGGAGACTTTCAAAGAGTATGGGTTATGCTGTCTTCTTTGGTGGCAATCATATATCATGGAGTGCTAAGAAGCAGAGTTTCGAGGTCCAGTGCTGAATCTTAATACCGTTCCGTAGCCTTTGCAGTGGCGGAGACAATTTTGATTCTTATTCCGACTCCATACCTCCTTCTGATTGAGATTGCGGGCCTACTTAAGCTTAGAATGGAATCAATCTCCTATCGCGTCATCGGTTTCCGGTGCCGGACCACTTAGCTAGCACGTTAGCTGGAACCCTCTCCTCTATATATGGAAATTAAGCAGCAGACTCCGCTTCGTCTTCTGCTACTGCAGCAAGGGGTTCTTATTAGCTCAGCTCTTTCGCTCTTTCATGATCTAATCTAGCGCTAGCGGGGATGAAAGAAAGGGTCGACCAATTCTTCTGCCTCTTCCGCTTCTTCAGGAACGAATTCAGGAGAAAGGGATTCCACTTACCCGGATTTTGCTTATGTTGATTCTTGGGTGCCCTTTGCTACTTCGTGGACAGCAACGGCGGGTTCTGCTCTTCTTCTGCGGGGCTAGCCCCATCCCACTCCGCCAGGTCCAGACGGGAGAAACCGGGATAAAGAAAGGCAGCAATTCACTCCTCTCCTGCTTATTATCTAGGGGGGAGCAAGCTATTCTTCTTTCGTAAAGCTATCACATCTTCTTCTTCTTTCGTAAAGCTATTCTTCTTCTGCGGGGCTAGCCTTGATCATGAGACATGTAACTATCACTATAAATTAGAACCAGAATCCCAACAGTAGTGATTAATATTGACATTATAGAAGTAAGTGAATCAATCAAGTAGCCAAACTCTAAAGAAAGATCATTATTTATAGTCCAAGACCATACATATTGATAGATAGAACTATTCTATGCCCAAAGATGGAGGGAGATTGCTGCTCAGATTAACCCACCTTTAGAGGAGAAGGAAATGACCAAGATTTTCCTAAATACTCTTGGTTCATTCTATTACGAGCGGATGATTGCAAGTGCGCCTAGTGATTTCACTGAAATGGTTAATATGGGAATGCGTCTGGAGGAAGGAGTCCGAGAGGGACGTTTAGTTATGGAAAGTGCTTTTGCCGCCAGTAGTACGAAGAAGTTTGGGAATGGCTTCTCAGGAAAGAGAGAGCAACGAGTAAGTATGGTGGCTCATGGGCAACCTCAGCAACAATATCTAGGGTATAAACATGTCGCCACTGTCGCACCTGCCTTTAGTGCTATCCTGAATCCAGGTTATCAGCCTCAGCCTCAGCAACAGTATCAACAACAGCCTCGACAACAGGCTCCCCAACAGTTCACCCAACAGAATCGGGTCCAGTGGATATCACAGTTTGATCCAATTCCCATGGCGTATGCAGAGTTGCTTCCCGCTTTGCTTGATAAAAAGTTAGTTCAGACTAAGGCACCCCCTCGGGTACCTGAAAGGTTGCCACGTGGGTATAGACCTAATCTCTCTTGTGCTTTCCATCAAGGGGCACCCGGTCACGACATTGAGCATTGTTACGCCTTGAAAGCTGAAGTCCAAAAGTTGATCCAGGCTGGTATCCTGTCCTTCAAAGATTTGAACCCCAATGTGCAAGCTAATCCACTACCGGATCATGGGACTGCATCTGTTAATATGGTGCAAGTTTGTTCAGAGGCTTACCCAGTTGAAGACAATCTTGAGGAGGTGGCAGCTAGTTTTGTGACACATGGCAGAGTTTGCCGCAATTGGGTCGCTGTTGACGTCCCTTCCGCTATTCATTGTTCCAAATAATATTTTGTTCTTTTTGCTTTTCGTTTTAAAAAAATATATTCATATAAATCCTTCCGTCCCGCCCGATACAAAAGTGAACTTTTGTAGGGCTTTTTGCTTCATGCATTCCCATCATCAAATAAAAAGTCGTTTTGTCCCCGACTATGTCTTTTTATTCTTTGTTTTTTTTTCTGGAAAATGGTAACACAAAAATCCCAAAAAAAATATTTTTATTTTATTTTATTTTCAATCAATTTCAAAATGTCTGCGTTTTTTACTCATTTTCTAAAATCAATCATCAATCATATGTTGGCTGAACATCAATAAACCCGTTGAACACTGTAACCCTATTGTCTCTCCCAACTTTGATTTCCCTGTCTACAAAGCTGAAGAGGAAGAGGACGAAGAGATTCCCGATGAGATCTCGCGGTATATGAAAGGATGAACTTGGGTTCAGGAGAACTGCCATTACAATATTCCTGGTTGAATCCCAGATGAATGGTGCCATTGAAGCTGTAAAAAAAAAAAACAACAACAACAAAAGAAACAAAATGGAAAAAGGAAAATACATCAAGAAAACAGTGCAGAAGATGGTAGCCACTTACAGGACTGGCATGTTACCGTATGCTTTGAATGGGTATTGTACCTCAGTGCGCACTTCAACAGGGGCAACCCCTTTCTCTTTAGCTTACGACATGGAAGCAGTGCTCCCTGTGGAAGTCGAGATCCCATCAATGAGAATTCCGATGGAAGCCAAGTTGTCTAAGGCTGAATGGTGTCAAAGTATGTATGATCAGCTGAACTTGATTGAAGAAAAACGCATGGCCGCCTGGTGTCATGGTCAACAATATCAGAGGAGGATGAAATAAGCCTTTGACAAGAAGGTTCGTCCCCGTGAATTTCAAGAAGGAGACCTTGTGCTCAAAAAGATTTTATCATTTCGACCGGACTCCAGGGGCAAATGGACGCCTAATTATGAAGGCCCATATGTCGTCAAGAGAGCGTTCTCCGGTGGTGCAATGAGTCTTACGACTATGGATGGTGATGAGCTTCCCCGTCCTGTGAACGCCGATGCATTCAAGAAATACTTTGTCTAAAAAATAAAAGAACAACTCGGTAAGTCGAAAACCCGTAAGGGCGGCTTAGGCAAAAATGAGCGTCTCGGTGGACTGAAAACCCGAAAGGGCGGTCCAGGCAAAAATTAGAGACATGAAACAGAAAATAATCATCCTGATAGATCAAAAACCCGAAAGGGCGATCTATGCAAAATTAAGGATCAAAAGATAAAGTAACTGCATCAGGTTAGCCATGGCTCACTTGGGGCACATTAGCGGTCAAAGATACTCTGAATCTGAAGCATCTAAACGGTGGAATTCAAAGTTGTTAGGGAGAATAACAGTTATTGTGTACAATGTACCTTCCCCTTTATATTTACCATTTTCAAAACTTTGTGAGATCCGTGGAACCACGCCATTGGCGGGCCACCACTCTGTTAAATGAATTTGAGCCTGTGCCTTTTATTTGGAATTCCCATTTATTCGGTTTATAAAATTTCTTCTATTTTTGATGGTAGTACTTGAAGTAAAATATTTTTTCAAAAAAATTATAAATCTTTTTATTTTTGGAAAGCATAAACAACAAACACATTCTCTCTGAACTCATGAATAAGTGAAATGTGCGTCAACAGCTACCCTGAGAACAAATAAAATCTGCAGGTTGAACATGGTCAATTGCTTAAAAGAAAAAAGAAAGAAAAAAGAAAAGAGCTCGGTAAGTCGAAAACCCGAAAGGGCGGCTTAGGCAAAAATGAGCGTCCCGGTGGATCGAAAACCTGAAAGGGCGGTCCAGGCAAAAATTAGGGGCATACAAAAAGAATATATTCCCGGTGGATCGAAAACCTAAAAGGGCGGTCCAGGCAAAAATTAGGGGCATACAAAAAGAATATATTCCCAGTGGACTGAAAACCGGAAAGGGTGGTCCAGGCAAAAGTTAGGGATTCAAAAAAAAAAAGAAAAAGATAAGCATGACCACAGAAGCACCAGGTCCTTCTGCCAGGTTTTTGGATTAGCACGTTCCCCCCAGGAAGTGTTTACTCCCCATCAATGTTTTGGATATGTCCCCAATGGCATCATCCCCAATGAAGATTGCTGAGTGTTTGTACTGCGTCGTCGGTCCACTTTCCATCTTACCTGTCCAGTCTTGTCTCATCAAGTCTATCAGTTATACTGTCCCACAAGTCAATCCTCCATACAGTCATACAAGTCGTATTGTCTTACATACATTCATACATTCATGCATACACAACATGCACATAACATCATTCAATACATGGTTGCATTAACCACCCTGAGTCTTGCTTTTTATGTCAATCAATCATGAACAATTTGTGACTCTTTTTCCCCAAGTGTCATCCCCAGTGTGTCTGGTCCAGAGATGTCACCCTTTTTATGCCAAGTGGCAGTTCTTTAATGAACAACTTGTGCATCTTTTATCTTGTCTTTTCGCCAAGTGGCAGTTCTTTAACGAACAACTTGTGCATCTTTATGCCAAGTGGCAGTTCTTTAACGAACAGCTTGTGCGTACCTTTTTGCTTTCGTTTTGTCGTCAATGGCAGTTTGGCAACAACCCGGACAGTTGGCATTTACCTTTATTTCGTTGTCGTCAATGGCAGTTCGGCAACAACCCGAACAGTTGGCATCTACCTTTATTTCTTTGTCGTCAATGGCAGTTCGGCAACAACCCGAACAGTTGGCATCTACCTTTATTTCTTGGTCGTCAATGGCAGTTCGGCAACAACCCGAACAGTTGGCATTTACCCTTTATTTCTTGTCGTCAATGGCAGTTCGACAACATCCCGAATAGCTGACATATACATTTTACCTTCTTTAAGCTACCCTCACAATGGTAGTAGGTAAAATATTTTGTCTGCCTTTTTTAAGCTATTGGTACACCGATAGTAGGCAGGGTCTTTTCTTTTTATATTACCTTTTTTAAGCTATCAATACACGATAGTAGGTAATACGTGTCATCTGTTTTCTTTAAGCTATCATCTTTGTTGATAGTAGACAATGTCTCCTTCTATTACCTTTTTTAAGCTATCAATCCACGATAGTAGGTAATACGTGTCATCTGTCTTCTTTAAGCTATCATCTTTGTTGATAGTAGACAATGTCTCCTTCTATTACCTTTTTTAAGCTATCAATACACGATAGAAGGTAATACATGTCATCTGTCTTCTTTAAGCTATCATCTTTGTTGATAGTAGACAGTGTCTCCTTCTTTTACCTTTTTTAAGCTATCATTTACACGATAGTAGGTAACATCGGTCTTTGTCTTTGTTAGGCTATCGTTCTGAATTAGTGCGATAGTAGACAACTCCTTCCCCAGTGAAATCATGTTATTCCCCAGTGGAGTCGGTTCCCTTGCTGTAACAAACTCGGGTATCCTTTGGTTTTGTTTTACCCCCGGTCAGGTCATCCTCGCCGTCTTGCATTCACATTTGCATCACGAGCATTTCACGTTTTTTTTAGGTCCAAAATTGGCGTACTCTGTATTTAAGTCCCTTCGATCCATCGAACCAAAGATTTCATCTTCAAATCTCCGAACGAAGAGACTTAAATAGGGGCATCTGTCTTTTTAGTTCGAATTTTTTCGTCATCTCAGACGAAATTTCGACAGAGAGGTATTTTAAAATACCTCATTTTTTTTTGTTTCATTCGGGTTCGTCTTTTTGTTTTTGTTTTTATTATTATCTTTATCTTTATTTTTATTCTTTTAAATATTTTTAGTGTTATTTTATTTAAACATTTTTATTGTTTATTCTTTTTTTTACTAGTTACCTTTTTTTAATTTTTACAGTCTGACCTTTTGTGGAGAAGACTTTTTTCTCATAAACTTAATGTGTTTTAATTTGTCACTTAATGGTCTTTTATTCAGTATTATGGTCATTGATAGCAATTAATGTATTTAACACTGAGGCATCACAACAGAGAAAGGGGGAACCAGTCACACACAAAGCGAATTCAGAAAACAATCAGAACAAAGTCATCCAAAACAACCTCATCACCGTACGGCCACAAACCCCCTCCAAACCACAACAGCCACACGACCATAAAACCCCTTCCAAACCACAACAGCCACACGGCCATAAAACCCACACCCGTCAAACAGCCGCGGCCTCCAACCATACAACAACACACCAAGCCGTAAAGCACCCCCCTCATAAACACTCAGCCTCGGCCTCCACCCCCCTCCCATAACAAACTCAACCGCGCCTTCCTCCAAACCACAACCATTCGCCAGCCACCTCCTCCTTACCACACTACACAAAACCCAGCCATAATCACACTCGGCCCAGCCACTCACCAACACACACGCAAACAAGTATTCTTTTTTCCTTCAAAATCGGAACCTAGATCTAGCTTTTAGGAGAGGGGATTCGAAATTTTGAAGTTGATTTTTGGTTAGAGGATAAAGAGAGGATTTCAAAAACATTTTTTTTTAAAAAAGGGAGAACATTTCTTCTCCGGCGCGGTGGTGCCGCCCCCTGGGCTGGCCGGCCGCCGAGCCGGAACTTAGCTTGCTGGCCGAATTTCACAGACAAGAGAGAAGGGGAGAGAAGCAAGAGAGAAGGGGAGAGAATCTAGAGAGAGAGGGAGAAGAGAAAATGGGGAGGAAAAACCAGATTTTTTTTTATATAATACCCCAAGCCCAGCTAGCTTCACGGCCCAGCTTCTTCTCCCTCCATTCAGACTGCTGTTCGCACCCCCCCTTTTCTTATGCACCCCCTTTTTTCTCTATTTTCTTTTCTTTTATTTTCTTTCCTTTTGATTTCTTTTCTTGCATTTTAATTTCGGTTTTATTTTTATTCTCATGCATTTTACCTCACTGCCTTTATTTTTAGCACATCATGCATTTTTATTTTTTTTATTTTCCTTTTATTTCATGCATTTTTCATTTTATTTTTATTCTTAGCATATTTACTTATTTTTAGTGCATTTGGAATTTTTATTTTTTATTTATTATTTTACCATTTTTTAGAATGTATTTAGGTACAATGTAAATATAAATGAGAATATGCACTGACACCCACACTTTATTTATTCTGCTTTATGTCTTTTTTTATTTTTATTTCGCTTTACAAAATATAAAAATACAAAAATATTAGGTTAATTTATTTTCAAAGGGATTTCGTGGTGATCCAACGTCACCACGGAAATTCCCCGTATTTAACTTTTAGTTACGTTTTTAGTTTTAGTTCATTATTAAAAAAACAAAAAAACATGCAAATAATAATCAAAAATCACAAAAAAAAATCTTTTCTTAAACAAACCTTGATTTTAAATCAAGTGCCCTTTTTTCTTTTATTTTCTTTAAATAACCATTAATCCATTTTAATAACATTTAAATCATTTTCAAAAATTAAAAAACACAAACCAATCTTATTTTGCCACTTGGCCTTTATTTTATCTTTAAAACTTTTTTAAAAACCAATAAAAAATACAAAACAAATTAACCGTCATTTTTACCCCGAACTACGAGGTTTTGATCCCTCACAGGTACGTAGGCAAAGAACCTTGTCCTTCCAAATCATAAAAATTGAAAAAATAAAACATTTTCTTTTCTCACTACTCTAATTCATTCTTTTTTTGTTTTAAAAAATAAGCAAGTTATAGCCAAAATAAATAAATAAAATCAAGAGGTTCTCGTAGAGTACTACGAACGTTTAGAGTGCTAACACCTTCCCTAAATGTAACTAACCCCCAAACCCTAAATCTTTAAAATGTGGTAATTTAGAACTTTTTTTCCACTTTTCATTTAAAAAATTAAAAGTTCAGTCGTGAAATAAAATTAGTGAGTCAACGCTAATCAATAGCTTGATCTCCGAAAATCACCGCGACAATATTCATCCTTTGGTGTAGCATTCTCTAAAGTCTATACAAACTCTAAGAGTCCCATTTTTCTTAATGACATGAAGAATATTTGCTAACCATTCGACATACCTTGAAGTTCTAATGAACTTGCTTTTGAGGAGTCTTTCAATTTCCTCTTTGATTTTCGACATAATTTGAGGTGCAAAACTTCTTGGAAGTTTCTTTACTGGCTTCTAATCTGGTCGAATTGGTAATTTCAATTCCACCATTTCCCTGCTTAATCCAGGCATTTCATTGTAATCCCAAGCAAAGCAATCTTTCAACTCCTTCAAGAGTTCATCCATTTGTACCTTCAAATCTGGATCAATTTTAGAACTGATATAAGTTGGTCTTTTGATTGATCCATCCCCTAAGTCAACTTCCTCTAAAGGATCTTGAGCTTGGATTCTCTTGGTCGAAAGAGAGGGATCTTTTTCAAAACCCAAAGGTTCTTCGTCATATATACAATCAAGCCTCTGACTCTCAACCATTTTTTCATCAATGTCTTCCCAGACATTTTATCTATGGTTCCTACAACCATTTTTTGTTGTATTTCGGCCTCTAAGGCCTGTTTTATTTTATTTTCGGCCATATAGGCAGTAATCCTTGCCTAAACTTCTTGTTCAGACATAATGATCATCATCAATGTCCCACCCAGTAGGGCGGATAACTCCTTCCTCCCAAGATTCATTCTCTGGATATTCCCTTTCCCACATGAATCCATTGGTAGGATGTAGCCTGATAGAGCAAACATTTTTCTGGTCAACGAAGCCAGATTCAGCTGCACGACATGGCGCTATATTTGCCAAATTCTTTTCAAATGTTTTCCTGGTGATATGGTTCACTTCAACAGTGAAATAACTTTGATCTGCTTCAATATTTTCCACCAGACCATCATCTCTCCAGATGGCAATTCTTTGGTGCATAGAAGAAGGTACCACCCTAATTCCATGTATCCATTCTCTTCCTAAGAGCAAATTAAAATTCACCTTAGTAGGCACCACCATGAAAAGCGTGGGCCTTGTTATGGTTCCCACCGTTAAATTAACCTGAAGAGCACCAAGCGAATGACTAGTTTTTCCCTCATAATTAGAGAGAATTATATTGTGAGGCTTTAAATCTGTGTCGAGTTTGCCAAGTTTCTCCAGCAAAGAATGAGACATTAAATTTACTGCAGCTCAACCATCAACAAGGACTTTATTGATGCCCAATTCATTCACTCTTGCTTGTTTAAACAAGGGCTTTAAATGGCTCTTCATTGTACCATTTGGTTTTTCAAACAAAGCCTTTTCCTCATCCACACAACCATAATTTGTAGCATAGTAACACACTAGCTTGTTGGCATCAGGATTTGGGTCGAATTCTTCATCAGATTCTTCGACTTCAGAAATGACATCATACTCCGCAGGGAGTATCGAAACGACATTACATATCACATTGAAGTCAGGTTTGGAACCATAAAATTTGAATCCCAATTCTCATCATTATCAGCAGTCATGCCTTTCACTGGAGGTAGTGCAGGAAACAACCTCTCTTTAACTGACTTTTTAGCCATTTCGACTACTTTCTTTCCTTTGATGTCACCTTCATTGGTTTTGACATCAGCAGAGGCCATTTCAGCAGCCTTCTTTTGGCGTTGGTGCCTTCTCCATTGGGTCCTATTCATTGGATTTTTTCCTTTATAATTATTAGTATAAGCATACTTCCTGGACCCATCAAAATTTTTAGTGTCAGGAGCACTGGTACCTCCTTTCTCCATATTAATTTTCCCAACTGGAGAAATTTGTTGGGATGGATGAATCCATTCTCCAACAGGAACTTTTGCCTTTGGCACAAAGGTCTTTGATCGACCATCTTTAAAAAAGTGGGTGGTGGTCGAAGAGGAATTTGTGAATGGAATGAAATTCCTATCAAAGGAAAACTTAGGTTTGTGGTCAGCAAATCACGTCCCCCTTTTCTCAGATTGAGGTTTAAAGCTCTCAAGGCCCTTGGTAGCCTCCTTATCAAAAACTGCAGTGCATCTAGGGCAGAGTGCAACTTCTGAATTCTTCAGCCAGCAACGGTTGTGGAAATCTACCAATTCCTCTTCAGCCATAGGGAAGACAGATTTCATTTTTTCCAAATATTGAGCCCCAGAAATTGTCCCAATATTGTTTTTGCGTCCCTCAGCAGCATCTATCATCTGACACTCAGCAACATCAGTATTTCTTTCGACAGATAGGTTTTCTACAGCTTCGACTATGGCATCTACCACCATACAGCCCGCTGGTTCTGTGTACATTGTATCTACAACTTTCATGAGATCAACATCTACTTGCATTTGAGTCTTAGTTTTCTCCCCAAATTCCAATCTTCCTTCGTTCAAGGCTTTCTGAACAAGAGCCCTGGAAAGAACACAATGTGAGGTTTTATGTCCCAAATAATTATGAAGCCTACAAAAACCTCTTTTTTTACGTTGATCTAATGGAGGGGTTTTTAAATCTTTAGGGACTATAATTTGCTCATCAACAACCAAAAGGTCAAATATTTCGTCAAATTTTGTTATATCAAATGTATACGTTTTGGGAACATATCTATCATTTTTTGGTTATGTAAGATTTTTCCCATCAGAAGGCTTCAACAATTTACAAGTGTAAGGAGGCCCAGGTTTTAATTCTGCAACATTAACCTCACTATTTTCGACATCTTCATAAGCTATGTCTAATTCTTGGTCATTGTCGTTCGTTTCGACATATGCGACCTTTTCTTTTTTATGATACTTATGAGTTCTGGCTTTCTCAGCCTTCAGTCTTTCAACCTGTCGAACTCGATCAGCTAACTGGGCCAAATCTCTTAAATATTGAGTGTCTAAATTTTTTCCTAATGGAATAGTCAAGACCCCCAGCAGCTATTTCGACTAATTCATGCTCAGGCACTTGGGTGAAACACCTAGCCTTCAATAGTATAAATCTATTGAGATAGTCATCAATAGATTCTGGGGTTTTACGCCTAACACTAGCCAATTCTTTCAAACTTATTTTAGATTGGCCCATGTAAAATTGTTCATGGAACACCCTTTCTAATTGATTCCAATTATGGATTGAATGTGGGGAAAGAGTAGTAAACCATGTAAAGGCATTATTTGTTAAAGAATTGGGGAAGTATTTCATTCTCAAATTTTCATTATTTGCCACATCCCCTGCCTTAGTTAGATAACGAGCAATATTGTTCGACTGTGGATTCACTGGTGTCACCAGCAAATTTTGTGAACTTAGGAGTTTTCCGTCCCCTAGGAAGTTCAGTCTGGAGAACATATTCTGACAGGGCTGAAACAAAATTAGGTCTATGTAGGCCTACATCAAGGCTATTTTGAACCAAAATGGTTTCGACCAAATTTGCTATATTATTATGTCCTGCTAAATTGTTTTGTTGGACATTTCTTACTACGGCATCAACATCCTCTACTTGGGCTACAGGTTTGACTAGTCGAACCTGAAGAGCAGGCTGTTGCCTTTGATTTCCCTCGTTATTTGGCCTTTAACCAATATGTAAAGGCCTGGTAATTTGAATTTGGGGAATTTGGTGATCCCTTGCTTGGACAGGGGCAAATAAATCTGCTATTCTCCTCATTTGTGTGGCCAACAACTGGTAACTTTGGTTTGTGGTTTTAATCATGGGATTAAACATTGTTCCAATTTGTTGTGTTAAACTATTCACCATTTCATGTTTACTCTCATCCATATGTTGTCTTAAAGAAAATAAGGAGTCATTCGTCAAAGATGGGAGAGCATTTCGACCAGGAATGCTTGAACTAGAAGGTAATTGTGAATTATAAGGCATCAACACAGTTGCATATGTTGGAACAAAATGTATGAACAACTCTCTTTTGGGTTTTGATGATAACAAAGTGTTAAAAAGAAAATTGGAATTGCTAATGCTTGATTCTAAGTGTGCAGAACCATGTACTTAAAGATTGGTATCTAACATTGGTTATGAAAGAACAAGCTAAGAGCAAGAAGGAAAATATAGAAGCTTGAGTTGCAAGGCTGAAGAAAATCAGCGTCTGCAGAGTGCGTCTGAAGGGTGCGTCTGAAGACCAGCTTCTGAAGGGTGCGTCTGATGAACAGTGCGTCTGAAGGGTGCGTCTGAAGACCAGCGTCTGATGAACAGTGCGCCTGAAGTCTGCTTCTGAAGAAGTGCGTCTGATGAACAGTATCTGATGACCAGCTTCTGAAGTACTGTGTCTGAAGGGAGCTTCTGATGAACAGTTCCTGAAGCCAGCTTCTGTAGAGAAGCTTCTGAAGTCTGAATCAGCAGTCAACGTTTGCAACTGTGAACAGTGAAGTTCTGTTGTGTCAGAAACTCTCAATGGAACAGTTGTCACCATGTACGAAACATTCTCCATGTTTTAAGGAAGCAATTCAAATTCCTTCAACTGCTGCTCTGTTTTGCGCACACAATGTCAGGCAAAAATTAAGCTGGATATAGCTTTTATTTGCAACGACTCTTTTGATGACATGGCTCTTCTCAACAGCTCTTTAATCTTCTATAAAGGATTGAAGGATTGAAGATGAATAAGCAAGACTCTGTTCCAGAAAAACGCATGCTCTGTTTTATGTGACAGTCATCAAAACACTTAGAAATTCTTACAAACTTATTATCTTAGAATTTCTTAAGTAGAGAGCCTTTATCTGAATTGTATTTTGTGAACACCACTGATAGTATATCAAGTGTTCAACTCAAACTCATTTCTGTTGTAAGTCTGTTTGACTCAAAGCCTCTAGCATGCGTGCTTGAGCAATTAGAAAGTCTCATCCTTTGTGGTTGAGCAAGGAAGTCTCATCCTTTGTGGTTGAGCAAGGAAGTCTCATCCTTTGTGGTTGAGTAAGGAAGTCTCTTACTCTGTGTTTGAGCAAGGAAGTCTTGGACTGTGTGTCTGAGCAAGGAAGTCTCTATGCTTTGTGCTTGAGCAATTGTAATCGTTTGATTATAGTGGAAAATCTCTTGTTAGTAACAAGGGGACTGGACTACTTCCGGATTGTGGAAGGAACCAGGATAAACTGCTATGTCTCTCTCTCTCTCTCTCTCTCTCTCTCATTTACTCTTTACTCGCTGCTAAACAACTTTGAAATAGTTTCAGAATCTAATCAACATCTGATTCTGAACTAAACATAGTTTTTGAGAAAGAAAAGAAAAAGCCAACACAATTCAACCCCCTTCTTGTGTGTTTTTCTCACCTTCAGTTGGTATCAGAGCCCCTGGTTCTGATATTCAATCACTTAACAGTGAGTCAGTATAGATCCTGAGAAAACATGGCTTCTGGTGATTCTGGTGAATCCACATCCAGAAGTGGTGGTGTTGACTATGGTATAGATGACAAGCAATTTTATTCACACCATAAACCTCCTATGTTTACTGGTGATCCTGAAGAGTTTTCTTGGTGGAAAAGCAGAATGTACAGTCATATTATTGGTGTTGATGACACTCTGTGGGATATCATTGAAGATGGTATCACTATTCCTGTTGATGAAGAAGGTGTAGCTAATGACAGAAAGAAACTCTCAGATGCTGAAAGAATGATCTATAAATAGCATAGTAGAGTAAGAGATATCATTGTGGACTCTCTACCTCACAATTAGTATCTAAAGCTAAGTGATAAGTCAACATCAAAGGCCATCTTCAATTCTCTGTGTTCTACCTATGAGGGAAACAAGGAAGATGAAGAAGAAGCAAATATGGCTTTGGTGGCAACAGTGTCATTTGATGAGGAATCTGAATCTGAATCAGACTCAGAAGATGAAAATGAGGTATATTCTGAACTTACTCGTTCTGAACTTATTGAAACTGTCAAAGATCTTAACAGTCATTATCTTAATAAGTCAAAGCAATTTAAAACTTTGAAAAAGGAATTTGAACTGCTTGAAAGAAAACAAGAAGAAGCTCAAAGTCACATCTATGTTTTAAAAAATAAGAACAATGCTCTTCTTGTAAAACTGACTGATAAGAAAGTTGATAAGCCTTTAAGTGAAGAAGAAATTGCTCTTCAAGATTTTATTTTGACTGGAATCAACAGAAGCAAAGTTGCTTCTATGATTTATAATATCAACAGAAACAAAGGAGAAGGAATTGGTTTCAAAAATGATTCATTTAATTTTTCAAATGAAACAAACCTTCCATCCTGTTCTAAAGATAGTATAAAAGGCACTAAGGTATGTTTTGTACCTGCATCTGACAATTCTGAGAAACAGAATTAAACAGAAACTGAGACTGCTAAGTCTAAAGTTCTGAACTGCTCAGAATCTAAAACTTCTGAACCTAAGGGAAAGATGAAGGCAGAATTTAAAACTTTGCCAAAGTCTAAACCAAAAGGTTCTAAGTCTAAGACTATGAGGAAAACAGACTTTAAATCTGAAAAGGTTCAAAGTCTGAAGAGTTCAGAACCTAAGACAAGCAAGTCTCAAACTCTGAAAAATTCAGACTCTAATTTTAAAAAGGATGTGTTTATGAAATCTTCAAAAGATACTAAACCAGTTTATACAAAACCTTTTAAATCTCAGAATGTCAGACAAAGGATACAAAAGAAAGCCAATATGTCATCTGATTTTGATTTTATTAAGAAAGGACAGAAAGTCTGCCTTGTGTCAGGAGCTAGCAAAACTGAAGTTCTTAACAAATCAGAACCTTCTACTTCAGAATCCAAGATTATGAAAAAATCAGAATCAAAGACTCTTAAGTCCAAAGTTCTGAAGAAAATAGAACCAAAGTCTTCAAAGGTTCAGACTCTAAAAAGCTCAGAACCAATGACCTTCAAGTCTAAGTTTCTGAAGAAATCTGAGTCAAGACCTTTGAAAGCTCAGGTTCTGAAGAACTCAGTGTCTGATACTAAGACTTATTCAAGATTAAAGGATTCATATCCAAGGTATCTGAACAAGTCTGAGTTCTATAACTCCAGACATAAGGTGCAAAAGACTAAACCTTTCAGAACTAACCCAAGAGGACCCATATGGGTACCCAAGTCAGAAATCATTTCTGTTTCAGATATGATTAAATGCCAAAGAAAAGGTGAAGTCATGGTGCCTGGACAGTGGCTGCTGGCATTGCATGACAGAAGGAAAGTCTATGTTCCAAACCCTGACCATGAAAGAGGGAGGAACTGTGGAATCTGGAGGAAACCACAAAGACTGGATCATTGGTGCTGAGTTAGCTGACACTTCTCCTGAAGCCAATCAAGAACATTGTTGGAACAAAAATGGGTGTTCAGAAACAACCTGATTGAACAAGGAGAGGTAGATCAAAAGCTCCACAGAGGTATGATTGTTCTCTGTCATACTTAATAGATTCTACATCAGTTGGAAAACTATCAGATTCATGAAAACAACATAACCTTCTTTGTGATAATACTGCTGTAATCTGTTTGTCTAAAAATTCCAATTCTACATTCAAGAGCCAAGCATTTTTGAACTTAAACTTCATTTTATTAGAGATTATGTTCAGAAGGGTGTTTTGGATTTTCAATTCATTGATTCTGATTATCAATCATCAATGGGCTGATATATTTACAAAACCCCTCATTTTAGACAGATTTTATTTTATTAAAAAGAATCTGAACTTGCATTTCATCTCTTGAAAAATTGCTTGACTCTGAATAGAAACTGAGAACCTGAAGTTCATCAGAAGCTAAGACTTAACAGACACTCACTTTGAGAGTCTGAAGATAGTTCAGCTTCTGAAAACATCAGAGTCTGAGTTTCAGAATCTGATTTTTTTGTGACTTCTGATAAAACTCATCATAAGTGGACACTTTACACGTGGCCACTAATGAGAGTGAATCTGAACAGTTGTTCAACACTTGGTCAGAATCTGGTAAGTAATAACAGCAGGGCTGTGATGAGATTAAGCTTTGAAAGTTGTACTTTGCCCCTCCTAAAGTCATCAATGTGCAGTTGTGTTAAATGTTTTTCTATTTTCAGTTTCTGAATTGTTTTAACAAAAACACAGTCACACTTTCAATTTCTCATCCTATATGTTCAGTTTTCAGACCCAGTTTTAAACTCTCATTTTTGTCTGAAAGAGTTCAGCTGTACTGAATCATATACTCTGAAAGAGCTCAGTGGTACTAAACAAAATGATCTGAACATTTTTTTCTCACATTTTCACTCTCTTAAATTCTTGAACATTTCTTTTTGTTGATGACAAAAGGGGGAGTAAAAGTAACAAGTATTTCAGGCTCTGAGCTTACAGAACAAAAGTTAATTTCTGTTATATAATTAACTTATGAGAACAACTTATTTTCTCTTAGCCTCTGACTATATTTGTTGTGGGATAATTCTGAGTTGATTTAAACTGAATTTAATTAACAAGGATAAGACTCAAGGGAGCTTACA
The DNA here is from genome assembly GCA_018208015.1 of Medicago ruthenica. Taxonomy (NCBI): domain Eukaryota; kingdom Viridiplantae; phylum Streptophyta; class Magnoliopsida; order Fabales; family Fabaceae; genus Medicago; species Medicago ruthenica. The sequence goes on along the minus strand of CM031376.1, from coordinate 46,314,927 downwards.
AACCTCACCTTGTGAATTATCAGACTTAGGGGGAGCTTACAAACCTCATACCCTAAAGTCAACTTGTTAATTAAATCACTCAGAAACAGTTTGATTTTTCAACTGTGTGATTTAAAATGAATTTAATTAACCTGGATAAGACTCAGGGAGCTTACAAACCTCACCTTGTGGATTATCAGACTTAGGGGGAGCTTACAAACCTCATACCCTGAAGTCAACTTATTTATTAAATTAACAACAATTTTCCTTTTAATACTAGTGTTTGTCATCATCAAAAAGGGGGAGATTGTTGGAACAAAATGTATGAACAACTCTCTTTTGGGTTTTGATGATAACAAAGTGTTAAAAAGAAAATTGGAATTGCTAATGCTTGATTCTAAGTGTACAGAACCATGTACTTAAAGATTGGTATCTAACATTGGTTATGAAAGAACAAGCTAAGAGCAAGAAGGAAAATATAGAAGCTTGTGTTGCAAGGCTGAAGAAAATCAGCGTCTGAAGAGAGCATCTAAAGGGTGCGTCTGAAGACCAGCTTCTGAAGGATGTGTCTGATGAACAGTGAGTCTGAAGACCAGCTTCTGAAGGCAGCGTCTGATGAATAGTGCGTTTGATGAACAGTGCATCTGAAGTCTGCTTCTGAAGAAGTGCGTCTGATGAACAGTATCTGATGACCAGCTTCTGAAGTATTGTGTCTGAAGGGAGCTTCTGATGAACAGTTCCTGAAGCCAGCTTCTGAAGAGAAGCTTCTGAAGTCTGAATCAGCAGTCAACGTTTGCAACTGTGAACAGTGAAGTTCTGTTGTGTCAGAACAGCTCAATGGAACAGTTGTCACCCTGTACGAAACATTCTCCATGTTTTAAGTAAGCAATTCAAATTCCTTCAACTGTTGCTCTGTTTTGCGCACACAATGTCAGGCAAAAATTAAGCTGGACATAGCTTCGATTTGCAACGGCTCTTTTGATGACATGGCGCTTCTCAACAGCTCTTTAATCTTCTATAAAGGATTGAAGGATTGAAGATGAAGAAGCAAGACTCTGTTCCAGAAAAATACATGCTCTGTTTTACGTGACAGTCATCAAAACACTTAGAAATTCTTACAAACTTATTATCTTAGAATTTCCTAAGTAGAGAGTCTTTATCTGAATTGTATTTTGTGAACACCACTGATAGTATATCAAGTGTTCCACTCAAACTCATTTCTGTTGTAAGTCTGTTTGACTCAAAGCCTCTAGCATGCATGCTTGAGCAATTAGAAAGTCTCATCCTTTGTGGTTGAGCAAGGAAGTCTCATCCTTTGTGGTTGAGCAAGGAAGTCTCATCCTTTGTGGTTGAGCAAGGAAGTCTCTTACTCTGTGTTTGAGCAAGGAAGTCTTGGACTGTGTGTCTGAGCAAGGAAGTCTCTATGCTTTGTGCTTGAGCAATTGTAATCGTTTGATAGTGGAAAATCTCTTGTTAGTAACAAGGGGACTGGACTACTTCCGGATTGTGGAAGGAACCAGGATAAACTGCTGTGTCTCTTTCTCTCTCTCATTTACTCTTTACCCGCTGCTAAACAACTCTGAAATAGTTTCATAATCTGATCAACATCTGATTTTGAACTAAACATAGTTTTTGAGAAAGAAAAGAAAAAGCCAACACAATTCAACCCCCCCTTCTTGTGTGTTTTTCTCACCTTCACATTATCTAGTGAGTTTGCTTACACAAAGATGAAGAAAACAGTTTTTGTATGAAGATAACTGTCTAGTTTCGACATAAACCGACAATTGGTTGTTTAAAAGTTGTAAAAACAAACAAAAAGAAAGGCTTAAAGTTTTAAAGAAGACAAAAACTTAAAGAAATGTGTCGCGTCGAATTTCGGATATCAAGCTATTGGGAAGCGTTGAATCACTAATTTTAAGTCACGACTGAACTTTTAATTTTTCGGGGAGAAAAGGAAAAAAGTTTGAAATTACCCTTTGAAAAAGATTTTAGGTTCGAAAGTCGATTATGCGAGGGGAAGAAATTGGCACCCTCACATCCGTTGTACTCAACGGGAACCTCTTAGTCAGCTTAGGCTTAAAATGTTTCGAAGTTTTACTTGCGTGTTTAAACATATAAAAAGGGAAAAATAAAAATATGATATATAAAAAGAGATAAAAACAAACGAAAGGGGGAAAAAAGTTTTTTTATTAATGGGCTTGACAAGATGTCGATCTTGCTCCTACGTATCTCCCGGTAGTTGGAGAATTCAAAGCGTACGTAGTTCTTTGGTAGAAAAAGTTTATATGTTGGTTCGTTTTAATTAAAAAAAGATTTGACGACGCACAGAGGCGTAAAAATGTTTAAATGATAAAGACAAACGCTAAGGAGATAAACTCGCGCAAGGCGTAAATGTTTTAAGATAAAAAGACAGACGCACATAGGCGTAAAAAGTTTAAAAATAAAAGACAGACGCACGGAGGCGTAAAAAGTTTAAAAAAAACGACAGACGCACGGAGGCGTAAAAAGTTTAAAAATAAACGCGCAAAGGCGCGAAAGGTTCGGATTGACCACGTGGGCCAAGAAAAGGTTAAAAATGGCCACAAGGGGACCAAGGGATGGTTGAGCGTGCTAGACGCGTCAAAGGTGGAATGACGATTGCCCGAGCGACGAGACATACGTCACGCATTCGTGCAACCAAGGTTTGGGGAGACATACGTCAAGCCATTCCCGTTTCATTCAAGTTGGTTTCGTTGAAACTCGGAGAAGATCTCAAAGGGAACCAAAACGCTTTAAAAGGAAAGTTGTAAAAAGGAAATCACGAACAAATTTGTTGTTCGAGTTTATTAAAATCATGAACATTACTTGTTGCTTAAGCTATTGAAACTCAAGAACAAGCGTAGTTCAAGTTTGAACGATGAACAAAATCATAAAACATACACAAATTTGGAAAGTTCACAAGTTCGGCTCAATTCGAGCTTGGTTTAAAAAAGAGTGAGCAAGCTCGGCTTAAGTTCGCGTTTGTATTGAAAATCATGAACAATATTATTGTTCAAGTTTGGTTTTGAAAATAAACTAACTTAGCTTATTGCCCAAGTTTGGTTTTGAAAATTGAAGAACATAACTTGTTGTGCAAGTTACTCAAAATTTATCGCACGAACTTGTAAAATCTCCAAAGTTGTGCATGATTCTTGATGTGTTTTGAACAAAAATGTATTTTAACACTATTTAGGTTCTGAATCAAGGGCTGGAACCCCAAAAATTTGGCATTTGGATGCCTGATTCATGTTCTGAATTTCACATACTTTGCAGAGCAACCAGAACTTGGCTCTGCGAAGTCAGGTTCTGATGTGGTCGCACTGCGAACATACTTTGCTCTGCGAAGTATGCGAAATTTTGAACTCAGAAGCTGTTTCTGAACAGAAGTTCAGAAACTGCTTCTAAGCAAGCTTCAGAACCTAAAGGGGGTTAAAAAGCTTTACAAAAATTGGGAAAAAGGAGTGTAAAAACTTAGTTTTAAGGCTTGGCTCCTTTGAGATCCCTTTTGAGTTTCAAAAGGGATTTTTGTGCACAAAACAAAATTGAACAAGATAAATGATGCAAGCAGCAATCAAAATGAAAGATAGAGATTATAGGAGACTTACAGAACTCCTGGCAATGCTTGTGCAAGAGATTGGAAGTAGCTTGCTTGATTGGTTAGAGGTTATGGACAATGAACTCTAACTTGCTTTTGGTTCACTTTCAATGCTGCAATGTGAGGGTTTTTTTGTATGAATTTCGTGTGTATTGTGGCTGTTTTTCTGGTGTGTCAATGTGTGAATTCAGTGTGTAATGTTTCAATTGTCTATCTCTTTCTTTTTCCTTGTGCCTTGCCATTCCTTTTATAGGCAAAAATGCAATCCAATGCAATGATGGCAAATCTCTAGATCCTAGCTCGTTTGTGGGCTAACTCCAGGCTAAATGGCTTTGCATTAAATGCTAAAGGATAGAAGTTACTTGCCTTGTGCCAAGGGTCAAGACCTTGACTGATTTCAGCCACAAAATCCAGCTGATTCTAGAAGGTAATGATGGAAAAAACTGAAAAACAGGGCAACTTGAAATTGTGTGATTCTTGGGATCAATCCTTGCAATCTTGGAAGGCCAAGCAATGAAAACGTGTACTGCCATGTACAGGGAGATTGGAGGAAGCAAAATGAGCATGTGGGCTGGTGTGTGGGAGGAGAAATCCAGCTCAAAACAGGGCAGCACAAACAGCTTTTTGCAAGCAAAAACCACTTGAGTTTGACTGGTTTTGGTGGAGAAAGAAGGAAGGAAAGGGATCAAGTAGCTGGCTGGCAAGCTCAGGTTGGATGATAGGTCAATTGGGGGGGACAAGAGCTGACCAAGGGCAGCCAATTTGATTGAGCACATGTTAGGTTGGATGAAAATCCTTCTTACCTTTTACCTTTAATGTCACACATTAACTCTTGCTTTGCTGCATCATTTCAGCCACAAATGGCAAGAACAAAGATAATAATACTAATAATAACAACTGTAAATGAAAACAAAACAGATAAATCAAGAAATAAAATTCTGCAGAAAAATCGCAGAGGTCGCAGTGCGAAGGTCACTTCGCACTGCGAACTCCCCTTTTTTTGAATTTTTGTATTTTCTTAAAATAAAACAAAATAAGAATAAAATAATAATAAAAATGAATATAAATAAGGATAATGGCAAGTGTAATAATGAAAGTGATAATGTAAAAGTAATAATGGCAATAATAATAAAGATAATAATAAAAATGAAAAAGTTAATAATATTAGTAATTAATAAAAAATAATGATAATAATAATAATAAAATATTGATAAAAGGATAAAAATACAAAAGTAAAGGTATTAATGAGGATAATGACAATGTTAATAAAGGTGGTAGTGCTTATGTAAATAAAATGTAAATAAAGTCCAATAACAAAAATGAAATAATAAAATGATGAAATAATAAAAGATAAAATAAAGAAAAATATGAGTCAAAAAATGGGGTATGACAAAATGTAAATTGCATTGCATTGATTGTAAGTTCACAAGATCATGTTACATACATTCTATTTACTCTTTTCTCTAGATGCTGATACTTCGAGTGTTTAGAACTTTTGCTAATGATTTGTGACCCGTTTTTCCTATGAAAAACTACTATGAATACATAGAAAAACAAATGAAAACCTAACTGCTAGAAACTACATTACTTCGACAGTTTCAGCATGGCTTCCACGTGTCTGAACCTTCCAATTTGCCTTTTCAAAGAGAAACTGGTTGAAGGCTTCTCCCCTTCTGTCGAAACAACTGAACTCAAGGAGAGATCTTTCCCTCTTTGTCGAAATCCTGTTAGTCGAATCACCCATGGGCTCTTTTTAGACTTAAATGCTCCTAGACTTGGAGAACTTGCAACTTTAATCTTCCTTTAGTCGAAATCTACATCCATTTCCTGTACTTAGAAGATTTCACGGCTTTTACAACCATATAGTTAGTCGAAATAAGGAAAATCAAAATAAGTTCTAACAAGATGCTAATGCTTAGCTTAAAAATTTAATTCACCTACGATATTACCTACAAATTCAGGATAGCTGATGCAAATGGTTAGCTTCAAGAATTTTATTGTCAACCATCAGCCTAGCACTTGGTTGATGTAATTGTTTTTACTGTATCATGGGCTTTTTGCCGACGTTAAATAAGAAAATTACCTTTTTCCATTTATTTTTGCTCATTCCCACCTTAAACTCCTTAAAATAACTTCAACGTGAGTTAACTTGCGTTCGGTAGAACTAGCGTGAGTTAAGTCACACTGATCTAACGTGAGTTAACTAATGTTCGGTAGAACCAACATGAGTTAACTCACGTTGAGTTCTGGTATGTTAACAGAACAACCTTGAATGCATGTAACCAAGCCATTAATTACCCGTAATCAATACACGCTCATAATTGATCCAAATTACATCAATTCAACAACATCATTCACTCATAATGTTGATCATAACATAATCACTCACAATGTGTTAAGTTGTGCCTTCAACTCAAGTTGGGGGTTAAAAAACTTTAATCGTCCTCTTGAAGGCGGAGTATGGACATGAGCTTTAGCTTCAACTTGTGCATCTTCAGACATGTTTCACTTCACAAAACTTTATGGAATAACAAGTATAAGAATAAAACCAAATGAAAGATAAAATAAGTAGTTGAATAATTAGAGACATATATTTTTATAAAATGTGAGCAATATTAATAACGAATAAAATTGTCGATGCTTTGGTCATCACAAAAAAGTCATATATTTATATAATCTATCAAATGTTAGTTACATATTTGCCACAAATATTAGCGTTGCATAATTGGCCACAAAAAAATATGTCAGCGTAATATCGAAAAAAAAAGGATGAACACCGACAAAAAAGTGTCATAGCCTATCTAACTAGCTACTGATAGGGAATCATCTTCATCTTCTTCAATTACTTCAAATTTCCTTTTGGTTTTTCCGGAGTGGGAGTGTCACAATAAATTGGATTGAGATGATTTGTTGGTTTTTCGGCGGTTTCGGCTTCATAGACATGAGGTCTTTGAATAAAGCTTGTCTATCCATAAATGAAAACTCCCATTTCTCAGCCTCACCAATCTTGTGATTCTTCCACTCCGTACAAGATAGTGGTATTGGACAACCTTCTTTCATATAAACATGAATAAAGTGGTTTGGAATTAAGCCAAGCCACATAACGTTGGCATGTGGGTTAAGTGGTGGAGCACCTTGTATTGGGAAAATAGTCTCACATATACCTCTTTCGTGTGAAACCATCTGAACAAAAACTCTATTGTAACAAGTTACAACAATGTGACCCATGTCCGGTAATGTCAACCACTTCTATATGTATGCAATTCCACCACTATTTGTGGTATAGTGTAACCCATTCATGATATATTCAAAACCCTCTTCCAAACCCAATATCGACATATAGTCATGCTTATTAGTTTTCAACTCATGAATAAGTGCACTACGAACCAATATGTGATTTTTCTCATCCATACCCATGTGTCTAGCTATAACCCGGTATCCACAATTACCATTCCCTTTAACATTCACAATATTTTCAATGTAAGTTCTCATGATCTTTGGCATTTGTGTAATGTATGGTAAATCCGGATCTGGGTGTTTAGAAAGTGATGAATTGCCAATAAGTGCACTTTTCCTCTTTGGAAATGATGACTTAATTTGTGATGATTGGCTATCAGGAAATTGAGAATCAACACGTTCCCACATATATGGGATTTGACTCATAAATGACTCTTTTGGTGTACACCACACCCTTTTTTTTGCTCCCTTGGTTACCACCTTTCTTGGAGGTGGAGACAACATTGTGCCTTCCAGAAATGCTAGTTGATGTATCATATCTTTGATGTGGAGTTTCATTTTGTAAGGGACTTTTTTGAGACCTTCATGAATGTCATTCCAGTCCTCCATCACACAAAAATCATCATCAACTTCTTCAGCAACCTAGATGCAAGACATTGTCTGCCCATGCCCTCACAAATTTTTCCTTAACGGTGTTCAATATTGTGGTTTCAACATAGTCAAGGAACTTTGAGAATTTTTTGCATACATCTCAGAATCATATTACCGCATCTGCATATGAATCCTTTGTAAGAGATTCAACCACATCATCCCAAGCTCTCATGATGTTGTTAACTACGTCACTTGCCTTCACCTCCTTCACTTCCTTCACTTCTCTCCCATCAACTTTTACAACCTCTGGCTTCGGTTTGACTCTGCAGTCCGTGATGCATTTAGCTCTTACATTCTTCCCAATTTGAAAATAACAAAATAAAGCGGCAATTTCAGGGAGAACTTTGGCAACATCATTCATCAGAGCATTGTCTCTGTCAGTGAAAACCACCTTAGGCATATTGAGTTTTGAGGACAAAAGAGCAACCAACATCTCCAAAACCCAAGTAAAGTTAACCTCTTTTTCAAAGACAAGAAAGGCAAAAGCAACAGAATATGTCATGTTGGTAGAGGTAACACCAACAATCTCAAATAATGGCATTCTGTACATATTGGTTTTGTAAGTGGAGTCCATGACCAAAATAGTCGGAAAAGTGTTAAGCATATTAATATACTTCCGATGAGAAAAAAATATGTCTTTAAGAGTGGTTTCCTCACAATTTGTTCTTGTCAAATAGACTTATTTATGCTCTTCCAACTTCTTAACCAAGTATTGCATCTCCGTCTTGTCACCACTTATAGAATTTTGCTATCTAGCCCGTGCATTATACACTTGTTTTATATTTGTCACACTTTCTTTATTTTTTTCCATTAAATCAATGAGAATATTCCTAGGAAACGCCAAACACTTTGTCATGTCAATAACTTTTTTATTCTCCTTCTCTCTTAGTCTACCCACAAGAAGGTGACTGCCTAACTTTGGCTCCAACTCATGGTTATGAACTCCATTAAGCATGGCCAACCAACAATCATTTGTCTTCTTCTCAAAGTAACCACACATCTAAACGGACAATAACATTTCCTTGAGCATGTGCCTTCAAGCTTCAATTTCTTCTTCATCTTTGGTGGTTTGTGTACACCGCTCCTTTCACATTGCAACGTCAACATTAGATTTTTTTATACTAAATTTATCTATAGATATAGTAAATCCCGCCCTTGCCGCTTGTCGACAAACCCAACCAAACAAATCATCTCGCTCTTGCCTCTATCATTTGTGAAAAAAATGAGGCGGTGTTTACTTCTTTATCACAAAGCTTGGAAACACCGGTAGGTTTTGCCTCAACGGAAGCTTGTGTGGACATTTTGACATCAACCAAAGCTTCAATGATGGTCGATTTCGGCTCAACACCATCATCCATCACATTTTCAACCATCACTATATCTATTGAATAAAAAATAACAAGGAAAAATAATATAAATAACTTGTGTAACAAGCCTAAGGAAAAAAATAAAATTGGCGCCAATATTCAAATTCTGACCCCCAGCGCAAGTTAAGTCATGTTGGCCTTCAGCATTGGGCACTCAACGTGACTTAACCCACACCACGTTTAGGGCTCCATAAATGACTAACACAACTCAAAAACCAGCAAATGTAAATGTGTTAGATGATACATGACCTGATTTTTTATGTTTGATGAGGGTAAAAACTAACTTCCTGACGTTTTCCAATGATTTGAGTTCAAGCTTTTGCACCAAATTTTTGCACTTTATGAGTTTTTGGAGGTGAAGAGGGAAAAAAGTGTGTTTGAAGTGTGGAGGTGCATGTGATGGCCTAAAACAGAAATGGATCGCAACGTGAGTTAACTCATGCTTGGTCTACCGAGCGTGAGTTAATTCACATTTATGATATTTTTGGTAGTTTGGGGTGGGAATGAACAAAATCAAATAGAAAAAAAGCAAATTCCTAAATAACCAATTCTTGTTGTGTAATTTAAGATGAGTCTTCACTCTAAAAATACAAATGCCATGCACATTTTATACGTATGAAAACAACAATTTTAGATTTTCAATGAGCAAGAATTTTAAAGAATATTTTTTTGGAGTAAAACCATATTGGCTCACTTTTATCTAAATTAATTTTTTTTTTTATAGATTTTCTTCATCAAAGTAATTCTGTTCAAACTCTTCTTATAAATCACCCTGTCAGCTATAAAAAAAACATTTACACTATCGAAAACGGTTACTAAGTTCCTCCTCAATAGATGAATTAAAAATAAATGAATGATATTTGTACAAGTATTTTTGGGACAACAATTTTTTTAAAAGCAATAGATAGAGAAAGATAGAGAGAGAGAGAGAGAGAGAGAGAGAGTAAAAATACAATAAGAATGTGAGAAAAAATTGGCATAAATTTTGTAGTAAAATTATCATACAAATATAATTTCTTTTTTTTTTTGAAAGATACAAATATAATTTCTCTTAAAAATGTATTTCGAGCTATGCATGTACCAAAATTAATATTGTGGGGTAGTGTGCACAATCATCAATAATGACATCTCTGGAAAAGAGTGTGTAGTCATTTTAGAATTGTTATTAGAAATTTGATTAGGCTTTTTTTTTTTTTTTTCTAACGTGGAAAAAGTATATGGATTGCATGGAACTAGTCAATATTTGAGGTTATGTTAGTATTTAGCAAGTTAGTTTATTTGACGCTCGTACTGTTGCTAATAAATTATTAGTTCTTTTAGTGGAATAAAATATTGGTTCTTGACAAAAAAAACTTATTAGTTATTGTGTTATGTAAAACAAAATTTAACGTTTGTTTTGTTCGTAGAAGAAGTGACAAGCTACATTTAAAATTTATACACATAGTTGTGAGGAGTCAGATTCGAGTTTGGTTGAAGATATCTGTCCTATTAATATCTGTATAAAAAGTTGAAATAAATTTTACGAACCGATACTACACAATTTAAATAAATTTCTACAAAAAATTATTGTATTTGTTATATTTTTTTCAAGGAATGGGTGATTATAATATCTTCATCTCAAATTAATTAAGAAATGCAAAAAAAAAAATTAATCAAAAATACATTAATAATATATGTTCCAAAATAATATCTTCATCTCCAATTAATTAAGAAATGACAAAAAAAAAACCAAATTGATGGAACACAAATTATTCAAGAAAGTTTGTATTGGTTTTAATTTTTTTCAATAATTGCTATTAAGTTTTGCAAGTTTATCCTTCATGACATTGTTTACAAAAAAAAAATATATACGTACAATAATTAGAATATTTTTTATTAAAAAAGATTAAATTAGAATATTTTTTTTCATAAAAATATACGTATTTCTTTTCTATAGTAATTTTTTTCTTTCATTTTCTCTCATACCAAACTATTTAATAATTTCTTTTCACTTTCTCTCATTTCCTTTATCAACCAAACAAACTGTACAAAGATCATACACTAACTTGTCTCGGTTTATTTTTTTCAAAGACTAAATTGGATCTCAATAATTTTTTCAGAGACTAACATGGGTCTTCTCTTTTAAATTTAAAGACTACTGACGATTTCCATAATCTAAGACTGAAGTAATAATTAATTATGTGAATAGGGGAGGGGGTGGATTTAAGGGTTGAGTAACTCAACCGGTTTAAACTAAAAAATAAGGATCGGAGGTCATAAGTTTAAACCTGAACCAAAAAGAAAAACTGATCTATTCATTATTATTATTTGCCATAAAAAAATAATTATGTGCAAAAGGAACATATATTGATCCTTTGAGCGCATAAGATCTTTGACATATTTCATTTACCGCAAGTAGCTAGGTTTACTCATACAGTGACTTATATAACTTAAATGTACACTTTGACTCCCATGACATCACAACATGTTTCAACGGCGGTGCAGCTCCGTTTTAAAACCCCTTCTAGGTCGGTTCTGTTCTAGTGGTGGGTGGTTGTATTCCTTGCCTCTGATTTCTGATTCCTTCCAGATCTGCTGAGATCTGCAGATTTCTAGGCTTTTGGATGCTTCCACTGCTATGTGGTGATTAGTTCCGTCGTTTGGTCCATTTTTGGATTCGCGATTGGTTCTTGGTTCGATTCTACTTGAAGACCTAGTCGCTGCCGTGATCTTGTGTTATGGTTCGCGTTGGTCTACTTTGGTTTGAAAGAGCATGTGATGCCTGCTGTGATTGTCGCAGGGGGTTGTGGAACGTGAATCTGATCTTGTTGGCGGTCGATTCATTCGCTATTTTGAATGTGAAGGCTCACATAACACTTTTTTTGCTATTTGGTTTCGAGCCCGTACGCGGAATCGCTGGATAGCGTTTGTGTTATGTGTGAGTTTGCATTTGTTTCTTTTAGACCACTTTTGTATTTGGACTGTATCTATACCCTTTTGGGTTGATTTTGTGGTTTAACTAGATTTGGTTTATGTCCCCCCAGTGGTTTGTATTCTCTTTTTATTTTTATATATCTAGGGTGTTGCAGAGTCTCCGTCTGCACCCCATTTGCTTAAAAAAAAAAGTAGCTAGGTTTACTCATACAGTGACTTATATAACTTATATGTACACTTTGACTCCAATGACATCACATCATGTAATTTTTTTTCCAACAACTGGTATTTCCTAGCCAAAGTGTTTTCCTTTTATTTTTTATATAAAGTTTTGATGAGTTACCCTCCAAGAATTCACCAAGGTCAAAGCAGACTTCATATTCAAATAACGTTTACATAAGTATTTATAGATCATTTACCAAAGAGATCTTTACATTGACGACAAATGTTGAATCTATGATGTTGTGTGTAACGCTCATATTAAATTGTCTAGAATATTTTTACCTTTTAGTTCACAAATCTGGCATTCTGGGTTAAGAATGTATGGTTGTCTCATCCCAATCCTTTTATTTTTTTTTATTTCAAATACACAGGTTGTTCGTGGCAAGAGTAAGCAGAAGGAAGGTGTATGAATTACGCATGCCGTTTCACATTAATCTCTTATTTTAACAATGTATTGAGTTTACATACGTGAATTATGTATTGTACTCATCTGTTGACAGCATTTCAGCAGATGTATAAGACTATTTAACGGTGTATTTCATTTATGTAAAAAATTTTTGTTGTAATTTTAATGTATCTAGTACTTTATGTTTAACACCCGTCTAAATATTATAGACAATTTAGTATGAACGTTACATTGCGAATCAACTTCTTACCACCAAAGTCAACCTTCATTAACATCAAATCTGTTTAGGTGATCTCTTTTTTTGTCAAGGTGTTTAAGTGATTATTACATGTGTTTTTTTAATAATAAGGTGATAAAATGTCTTTATCATTGTATCATTTTCAAATTTGAATAACGAATTGTCCTTTTTGATACTATGTTACAACTTAGCTGGACAACAAAATATAGAACCAACCATGAGATAACGTGTAACTTTTTTTATTGTTTGTCAAATCACCAGGGGAGCAAATCTGGCGGCCATATATAGAAAATTGTTATATTAAGCATATAAAATATCACACATTTTTAAGGTCTTTTTTAGGAAAGGTCTATATATATATATAGGAAAGGTCTGTTTTATATAATTTTAAAGGTCCTTTTTAATATACTGTGTAGAACAATGGTATAATTAATCTTTATTAAATAAATATATAGTTTGATAGATTATGTCGACTGTGAGTAAAAAAATATGACAACATTGATTGATTGTACTAACATATGTATAAGTATATAAATACATACTGGTGGAGATATTATAAAAAACATGACGAGCTTTGGGTGAAAATATTATGGTTAATTTAATTTCTACACCACGCCTTGAGAAGACTAAGAAGCTTCTTATTGAGGATTATTGTACTATTTTTTATGAGGGAAAATATTATTGTACTTTAGTTCAGAGGTTTGAAATTGTATGAATACTATTCAATGTAGGAATAATTTTCTTTTTGACAAATGAATTTTAGTAAATAAACAAAAATCTTTATTACAACTATTTTTATTTAAAGAATCATAGGTGCTGATATATTAAAAAGTTATAATCACTTAATAAAATAGAAGTCGATCCTGGCTGAACCCAGGTGGACCAAGATTGAGGGTGTCATGTAGTTGCAAATACTCTAAGTTTGAGTTAGTATTTGTGAGGTGGATGAGAGCAATTTTGAAATAGAATATATGTACTTTTGTCCAATATGCAAGTGACATTTTATAGATTTGAGGAATTCCAGAAGTGATTTGCAGAACATTATCTAATCTTAATCACATCGTTTGATGTAAGTTCCTAGCATGTCTCTTAAGTATAAGAAAGTTCATTATCGATTTCGGCTTATGACGAGGTTGTAATCGAAGTAATTATTTATGGAATCAATGAAGCAATAAATATTTATACATTGACTAAAAAAATACATTCAAAGTATTATGTTAGTTCATCCACGATCGTGAGTGCTTCACTTATTCACGCATTGAGCTAACTAGACACCCCTATTGTGGAATGATCTTTGTTTGTGTTTGTAGAGAAGTGTGTCTATGGAAGGATTTTCTCTCATTTCTTGTAGCTTTGATTTAATATATAGTCATTAGCGGAGCCACATTAGGGCTCGGCTGGACTACAACCTACCCAGCCCGATTTTTTTTATAGAGGATATTACTAAAATATCTTTGACTTTTGAATAAAATTACCTTGTAGCCCACCATTTTCTCCATCTCATTATACACTACGATCACACTCTCATGTCACTTGATATGTGTAGATAATTATTTAGAATTTTTAAGATATGTAATTTAATTTTTTGAAGATCAATTTTTTGCGTGATGCTTATTAAAACATAAATTTTATGTATATATTATAGCTTATTTTCATGACCAACCTGAACTTTTTTTTCTGACTCCGCCCCATTTGTAGTAATAAAATAAATAAATGTTGTTGAAATGTAAATATAGTTAGGAGAAATATCTTGGATTATAATGATTCTTTTTGTTCGACCTCTTGCGGATTTGTTGAGGATCATGATCATTTGTTCTTTTCTTGTGCTTTTTATGGGCAACTTTGGCTTTTAATACCAGGATGGTTAGGCATCTCAACGACTATTCAAGGTTCTTTATTTGAGCATTTTCTTCAGTTTGGAGGTCTTGGGGGTTTTTCCAACAAGTCTCGTATGACTTTTAATATTATTTGGATCTCAGTTCTTGTCAAATAGACGTATTTATGCTTTTCCAACTTCTCAACCAAGTATTGCATCTCCGTCTTGTCACCGCTTATAGAATTTCGCTATCTAGCCCGTGCATTGTACACTTGTTTTATATTCGTCACACTTTCTTTATTTTTTTCCTTCAAATCCATGAGAATATTTCTAAGAAACGCCAAACACTTTGTGATGTCAACAACTTTTTTATTCTCCTTCTCTCTTAGTCTACCCACAAGAAGGTGACCGCCTAACTTTGGCTCCAACTCATGGTTATGAACTCCATTAAGCATGGCCAACCAACAATCACTTGTCTTCTTCTCAAAGTAACCACATATCTAAACGGACAATAACATTTCCTTGAGCATGTGCCTTCAAGCTTCAATTTCTTCTTCGTCTTTGGTGGTTTGTATACACCGCTCCTTTCACATTGCAACATCAACATTAGATTTTTTTATACTAAATTTATTTATAGATATAGTAAATCCCGCCCTTGCTGCATGTCGACAAACCCAACCAAACAAATCATCTCGCTCTCGCCTCTATCATTTGTGAAAAAAATGAGGTGATGTTTACTTCTTTATCACGAAGCTTGGAAACACCGGTAGGTTTTGCCTCAACGGAAGCTTGTGTGGACATTTTGACATCAGCCAAAGCTTCAATGATGGTCGATTTCGGCTCAACACCATCATCCATCACATTTTCAACCATCACTACATCTATTGAATAAAAAATAACAAGGAAAAATAATATAAATAACTTGTGTAACAAGCCTAAGGAAAAAAATAAAATTGGCGCCAAAATTCAAATTTTGACCCCCAGCACAAGTTAAGTGATGTTGGCCTTCAACATGAGTTAACTCACGTTGGGCACTCAACGTGACTTAACCCACACCACGTTTAGGGCTCCATAAATGACGAACACAACTCAAAAACCAGCAAAATGTAAATGTGTCAAATGATACATGACTTGATTTTTGATGTTTGATGAACGTAAAAACTGGCTTCCTGAAGTTTTCCAATGATTTGAGTTCAAGCTTTTCCACCAAATTTTCGCACTTTATGAGTTTTTGGAGGTGAAGAGGGAAAAAAGTGTGTTTGAAGTGTGGAGGTGCAGGTGATGGCCTAAAACAGAAATGGATCGCAACGTGAGTTAACTTATGTTTGGTCTACTGAGCGTGAGTTAATTCACATTTATGATATTTTTGGTAGTTTGGGGTGGGAATGAACAAAACCAAATTGAAAAAAAGCAATTTCCTAAATAAGCAATTCTTGCTGTGTAATTTAAAATGAGTCTTCACTCTAAAAATACAAATGCCATGCACATTTCAAACGTATGAAAACAACAATTTTAGATTTTCAATGAGCAAGAATTTTAAAGAATATTTTTTTTGGAGTAAAACCAAATTGGCTCACTTTTATCTAAATTAATTTTTTTCTATAGATTTTCTTCATCAAAGTAATTCTGTTCAAACTCTTCTTATAAATCACCCTGTCAGTCAGCTATAAAAAAACATTTACACTATCGAAAACGGTTACTAAGTTCCTCCTCAATAGATGAATTAAAAATAAATGAATGATATATTTGTACAAGTATTTTTGGGACAACAAATTTTTTCCTTTTTTAGAACAAAAGCAATAGATAGAGTCATAGAGAAAGATAAAGAGAGAGAGTAAAAATACAATAAGAATGTGAGAGAAAAAATTGGCATAAAAATTGTCGTAAAATTATCATACAAATTAATATAATTTCTTTTTTTTGAAAGATACAAATATAATTTCTCTTAAAAATGTATTTCGAGCTATGCATGTGCACAATTATCAATAATGACATCTCTGGAAAAGAGTGTGTAGTCAATATTTGAGGTTATGTTTATATTTAGCAAGTTAGTTTATTTGAAGCTCGTACTGTTGCTAATAAATTATTAGTTCTTTTAGTGGAATAAAATATTGGTTCTTGACAAAAAAAAACTTATTAGTTATTGTGTTATATAAAACAAAATTCAACGTTTGTTTTGTTCGTAGAAGAAGTGACAAGCTACATTTAAAATTTATACACACACAGTTGTGAGGAGTCAGATTTGAGTTTGGTTGAAGATATCTGTCCTATTAATATTTGTATAAAAAGTTGAAATAAATTTTACGAACCGATACTACACAATTTAAATAAATTTTTACAAAATATTATTGTATTTGTTATATTTTTTTCAAGGGATATTCGTTATCATCGTTAACATGAAATGGGTAATTGTAATATCTTCATCTCAAATTAATTAAGAAATGCAAAAAAAAAAAATTGATCAAAAATACATTAATAATATATGTTCCAAAATAATATCTTCATCTCCAATTAATTAAGAAATGACAAAAAAAAACCAAATTGATGGAACACAAATTATTCAAGAAAGTTTGTATTGGTTTTAATTTTTTTCAATAATTGCTATTAAGTTTTGCAAGTTTATCCTCCATGACATTGTTTACAAAAAAAAATATATACGACAATAATTAGAATATTTTTTATTAAAAAAGATTAAATTAGAATATTTTTTTACATAAAAATATACGTATTTCTTTTCTATAGTATTTTTTTTTCATTTTCTCTCTTACCAAACTATTTAATAATTTCTTTTCACTTTCTCTCATTTCTTTTATCAACCAAACAAAGTGTACAAAGATCATAGAATAACTTGTCTCGGTTTATTTTTTTCAAAGACTAAATTGGATCTCAATAATTTTTTTCAGAGACTAACATGGGTCTTCTCTTTTAAATTTAAAGACTACTGACGATTTCCATAATCTAAGACTGATGTAATAATTAATTATGTGTGAATAGTGGAGAGGGTGGAGTTAAGGGTTGAGTAACTCAACCGGTTTAAACTAAAAAATAAGGATCGGAGGTCATAAGTTTAAACCTGAACCAAAAAGAAAAACTGATCTACTCATTATTATTATTTGCCATAAAAAAATAATTATGTGCAAAAGGAACATATATTGATCCTTTGAGCGCATAAGATCTTTGACATATTTCATTTACCGCAAGTAGCTAGGTGCTCTGCCTTCTCTCTAGATTTTCAACACTTCCACCGCCTAACCTAACCCCTTCGCCGTTTTTTTTTCTCCCTCCAATCCAAACCAGCCAGTTAGATGTAGCGGCTAGTTCGATGGTGCGCTGGTTTCCTTTGGTGTCACCATCTTCACCCCCTTTAGGGGGTTTCGAGTGGCCGCCGGCGAGCTGCCGCGGACCTCTTTGTGTTGAAAGCGTGTTTGTGGCTAGTTTCAACGACGGTGCAGCTCCGTTTTAAAACCTCTTCTGGGTCGGTTCTGTTCTAGTGGTGGGTGGTTGTATTCCTTGCCTCTGATTTCTGATTCCTTCCAGATCTGTTGAGATCTGCAGATTTCTAGGCTTTTGGATGCTTCCACTGCTATGTGGTGATTAGTTCCGTCGTTTAGTCCATTTTTGGATTCGCGATTGGTTCTTGGCTCGATTCTACTTGAAGACCTAGTCGCTGCCGTGATCTTGTGTTATGGTTCGCGTTGGTCTAGTTTGGTTCGAAAGAGCATGTGATGCCTGCTGTGATTGTCGCAGGGGGTTGTGGAACGTGAATCTGATCTTGTTGGCGGTCGATTCATTCGCCATTTTGAAATGTGAAGGCTCACATAACACTTTTTTTTGCTATTTGGTTTCGAGCCCGTACGTGGAATCGCTGGATAACGTTTGTGTTAAGTGTGAGTTTGCATTTGTTTCTTTTAGACCACTTTTGTATTTGGACTGTATCTATACCCTTTTGGGTTGATTTTGTGGTTTAACTGGATTTGGTTTATGTCCCCCCCAGTGGTTTGTATTCTCTTTTTATTTTTATATATCTAGGGTGTTGTAGAGTCTCCGTCTGCACCCCATTTGCTTAAAAAAAAAGTAGCTAGGTTTACTCATACAATGACTTATATAACTTATATGTACACTTTGACTCCAATGACATCACAGCATGTAATTTTTTTTTTCCAACTACTGGTATTTCCTAGCCAAAGTGTTTTCCTTTTATTTTTTATATAATGTTTTGATGAGTTACCCTCCAAGAATTCACCAAGGTCAAAGCAGACTTCATATTCAAATAACGTTTACATAAGTATTTATAGATCATTTACCAAAGAGATCTTTACATTGACGACAAATGTTGAATCTATGATGTTGTGTGTAACGCTCATATTAAATTGTCTAGAATATTTTTACCTTTTAGTTCACAAATCTGGCATTCGGGGTTAAGAATGTATGGTTGTCTCATCCCAATCCTTTTATTTTTTTTATTTCAAATACACAGGTTGTTCGTGGCAAGAGTAAGCAGAAGGAAGCTGTATGAATTACGCATGCCGTTTCACATTAATCTCTTATTTTAACAGTGTATTGAGTTTACATACGTGAATTATGTATTGTACTCATCTGTTGACAGCATTTCAGCAGATGTATAAGACTATTTAATGGTGTATTTCATTTATGTAAGAAATTTTTGTTGTAATTTTAATGTATCTAGTACTTTATGTTTAACATCCGTCTAAATATTATAGACAATTTAGTATGAACGTTACATTGTGAATCAACTTCTTACCACTTAAGTCGACCTTCATTAACATCAAATCTGTTTAGGTGATCTCTTTTTTGTCAAGGTGTTTAAGTGATTATTACATGTGTTTTTTTAATAATAAGGTGATAAAATGTCTTTATCATTGTATCATTTTCAAATTTGAATAACGAATTGTCCTTTTTGATACTATGTTACAACTTAGCTGGACAACAAAATATAGAACCAACCATGAGATAACGTGTAACTTTTTTTATTGTTTGTCAAATCACCAGGGGAGCAAATCTGGCGGCCATATATAGAAAATTGTTATATTAAGCATATAAAATACCACACATTTTTAAGGTCGTTTTTAGGAAAGGTCTATATATATAGAAGGATTTTCTCTCATTTCTTGTAGCTTTGATTTAATATATAGTCACTAGCGGAGCCACATTAGGGCTCGGGTGGGCTACAACCTACCCAGCCCGTTTTTTTTATAGAGGATATTACTAAAATATCTTTGACTTTTAAATAAAATTACCTTGTAGCCCATCATTTTCTCCATCTCAGTATACACTACGATCACACTCTCATGTCACTTGATATGTGTAGATAATTATTTAGAATTTTTAAGGTATGTAATTTAATTTTTTGATGATCAATTTTTTGCGTGATGCTTAGTAAAACATAAATTTTATGTATATATCATAGCTTATTTTCATGACCAACCTGAACTTTTTTTTTCTGACTCCGCCCCATTTATAGTAATAAAATAAATAAATGTTGTTGAAATGTAAATATAGTTAGGAGAAATATCTTGGATTATAATGATTCTTTTTGTTCGACCTCTTGCGGATTTGTTGAGGATCAGGATTATTTGTTCTTTTCTTGTGCTTTTTATGAGCAACTTTAGCTTTTAATATCAGGATGGTTAGCCATCTCAACGACTCTTCAATGTTCTTTATTTGCGCATTTTCTTCTGTTTGGAGGTCTTGGGGGTTTTTCCTACAAGTCTCGTATGACTTTTAATATTATTTGGATCTCAGTTCTTTTTACTATTTGAAAGGACCGCAATTTGAGGTTTTTCACAACAAATCAGAACAGCTTCAGTCTTTATTGGAAAAGGTTAAACTCCAAGCATTTTGGTGGCTTAAATCTTTTTATGCTGCTTTTGATTTTGAGTATTCGGTTTGGAGGTTAAATCCTTTATCATGTTTTCAGGTTGTAACTTAATGTTATTTTCTTGGCTACTTTGTCGTAGCTTGCGGATTGTCTCATTGTAATTGTTGGACACTTTAGCTTCCTTTGGTATATCTTGTACCAGAGGAGCTTGTGTTTCGTTTTTTAATATAATTTGTTTAGCTTCTTAAAAAAAAAGTTATAGGTGTATGTAATATGCTAATTTTACATGTATTAAAAAATTATGTAGTGTACGTAATATGCTAATTTTACATGTATTAAAAAATTATGTATTGTATGTAATATGCTAATTTTACATGGATTATATAGGATCATGAACAGGATATGATTCTCAATTATATTAAGTGAGATTCATTTAATCATGTGATGGGAATGATTGAATGTTGTACTACCCACCAAACATACCTAAAAACCACACAAAGAGTCAAGATAGTTCCAATCAGAGCCTTTGCATTATTTTTTGGCCTCTTCTAAATGTTCCTGATGTGGTACAATTGCCTAACCTAAACCAAAAGTCTTTACAATATATGTGAATGCTAACAATTAAAGGCTGACTTTTCCTTCCTTGCAATGCTGAGGTGTGACTTGGGTTTGTGGACCAATAGCTTTAAAGTCTTTTTATCTATTCAAGGTATTGGAATAACAGGACAACTAAGCCAGTTTGCCCTTGGCCCTCCATTTTTTCTTCTAGCATATCATAATCATAATAATAATTAAGAACATTTCAAGGTACCTTCGTGGCTTATACTAACTGTTTAATCATATTTCGAGGTACCTTGATAGAATGGTTCAAATAAAAACTATACAAAAATATGAGTTGTGAATATGGATTAGGGCCTGCAAACCAACTAGTTTAATGTGAAGTTTTTTTTTTTCTTGGATATATATCATAACTCATTATTTAACCATAGACCAACATAGGAGAAACTCATATGAATATATCATAACTCATGAATATACCAAAACTCACTATTTTCTTTGTTTTTTCTAGTGTAATTATTTGTATATTTATTTTATAGCATTTGGTTATAAAAGTGAAAAGAGGGAAAAAGATGAAGGGATAATATTAGGGTTTAATTTTTGATGAAAAGATGAAGAGGGAAATTCATTGAAGAGGGAAATTTTTGGATTTCAGTTTTGATGAAAATATCAATGGGGGAAATTTTTTATGTTGGATTCCATGATTCAATAAGTTATTATAACCAATCAGCAACCAACTTAAATATACACAAAAATTCAAAAGACCCATATTTAAAGAATCAAAACACTTAAAACCTATCTAGGTTCTGATAACAACAAAATGAACAAACCTTAAGACACCCAAGAGTGTAGATCGCAAGACCACTGTGACTGGAAGACAACAAAGCTGCCGCCGATTCTTCGTCGCGTCGTTTGCCTTGGGTTCGATTTTGGATTCAAAGAAACCTTAACACAAAATAGAAACAAGAGTAAAAACATGAAAATAGAAACACCCATGTTTGATTTCATTGATGAGAACAAAAGAACGATTTTGGATTCAAACAACAAAAAAAAAAGACCAATATTCAGAGAATACGAAAACGACCCATTTATGATTTAATGAACATGAACAAACATGATGCGAAGAGGAACAACCCTGATGAGATGAGAACAATAACTGTGGGAATCAATTTACTAAACTGGAACAACAACAATGCGTGAGAACAGAAAAGAAACAACACAGTTAGAAGAAGAGCATGAACAGAACAATGAGAAAAGAAAAGCTGAAACTTCACTAATGATGTTCGATTTCATTTATGATGGGTTTCAATTTCATGATGATTGATTTTGATTTCAATGAAAAATGATGAAAAGGGGAAATTTTGTTGTTGTGTTTAGGGTTAGTGTTCTTTTAGGTTCAAAATTAGGGTTTAATATTTGATGAAAAAATGAAGAGGGAATTTCATTGAAGAGGGATATTTTTGGCTTTCAGTTTTGATGAAAATATCAAAGGGAGGAAATTTTTTATATTGGATTCCATGATTTAATAAGTTATTATAACCAATCAACTACCAACTTAAATATACACAAAATTTCAAAAGACCCATAGTTTGAACAAATATTTATCTCACCAACAACAACACCATAATGTTGGAACAAGACGTGTCTTGGACAATTCCTCTAAGGTTTTGATGATAACAAAGTATTGAAGAACAATTGGAATACTAACATATGTTCAATGTGCAAAATCATAGAAAGATTTATCATCAAGGAAGAACATATGAAGAGCATTAGAAAGGAACTAGAGAAGCTAAGAAGACTAAAGGAACTAGAGAAGCTAAGAAGACTATGGTAGAAGACCAAAGGAAGGTCAACCAGAAGTTAACATCCTAAGAAGACGGGTACCACATAGATTCTGGAGAGGTAACTCAACAGACTCTGTGATGGTCATCAGACTCAGAAGCAGACACTGCAGACTTGGATCACCCTCAGACTTGAGTAAGTTATGAGGGACCCAGAATCCACGTAGGCTTTGTCATATTCTTTGAACTGTCACTATCAAGGTTCTGATTGGTGCAGTTCTTTTGTCGTCTTCTGTCTACGTGCACAATCAGACAAATGACATCAAGAACAAAGCAAGCAACGGGTAATTCTTCTTTCAGCAAAGGAAAATTCAAAGTGCATTCAACAGGATTATCCATATCAGGCAAAGGACCAATGTTCTTGATTCAAAGCATCTGTGTCGGGTCAAATACCCACTAGTAATGATAGGAGTGTTGAAATCTCTGTAGCTATCAAGAAACCTCATTCTATGACTAGTTTATATGTTGAACTTATCAAAACCCCTGATGTCGAACTTGTTGTTAATACATCTGCCAAAGACCATGTCGTTTCAAATGTTGTGGGTAGTGTTGAGACATCTGATAAATCTGTCTTTGAAACTATTATTCTAGATAATCCTAGAACTGAAAAGGCCTTAGGAAAATCTAGTGTTAATGTTGTTGGTGTTGATGTTGCTAATAAAAATGTTATTGTTGTTGGTGTCACCCTCTAAGAATGTGATTGCTGATCCCGAGTCTTCCCCATCCAAGACTGATGTTGGTTTTGATGTTGGCTCCCCTATGGAAACTCTTCTTAAGTCTAATGTTGTGCCGGATGTCACAACATCCTTGGCCCAACCTGATCATCCTGTAGAAACCAGTCAAGAAGAATCTCATGATAAGTCTGACAGTGAGTCTGTTCCTATTGAGTCTTCTAAAAGGTCTCAAGAGGATGTGTCTGATAAGAATTCGCAAGAAGTTGTGTCTGAGGACGAATCTGTAGGTAGTGAGAAAGAAAATCCTGGTGATGACAATGTGTCTGATAATGTTGAGGAAGCCCTGGCTAACAAAGAAACCCAAGAGGAAAATGCTAGTGTGGAGAAGGATCAGTCTACAGGTACTGTCAATGTAGACGATCTAGATTCTGATGATGAACCTATAGGAAAGAGATTAGCCCAGAGTGTTGCCAAGAGATTGAAGAATAGAAAAGGGAAGGATGTTGTTGTAGTACCCCAATTTTGTCCTAAGCCTTTTTAACAAAAAAAAAATCAAAAATATCAAAGAGGGAGAAAAAGTCAAAGTCAACAAAAGTCAACAGAAAAGTCAAAATTTCAAAAATGATGACTTCGCACTGCGAAGCTCACTTCGCACTGCGAAGTCTGCGATTTTTCTGCAGATTTTTGATTTCTTTGATTTAATTCCAGATTTTGTTGCACATCATTTCCATATTTATTTTAATCAGCATTCATGGCTAATTGGGCCAAGCAAAACCAGAAATGAGAGACTTGCCATTAATGCCAAGGTTGGAAGCTTTTTCTTCCAACCTAGCATGTGACAAGCAAGTGGGCTTGCCCTTGGGCAGCTCTTGTCCCTCCCAAGTGACCTGTTAACCACCCCAAGTTTGCCAGCCACCTGCTTGAAGACTTTCTTCCTGCTTGCTCCCCCAAAACCAGTCAAACCAGCTGGATTTTTCACTTGAAAAAGCCATGAGTGCCTACCCTGTTTTGCAACAGCTTTTCACCCTCTCACACCAGCCATTTGTAGCCTTTTGCATCCCCCAATCTCTGCACATCACAGTGCACGTTTTTATTGATCAACCATTGAGATTGCAAGGATTGATCCCCAAGCTTGGCCAATTGCAATCCAGCTCTATTTCATCATCATTTCTATCCAAAAACCTTTGAATTGGTGGCTGAAATCAGGCTAAGTCTTGACCCTTGGCACAAGGCAAGGTTACCTCTATCCATTAGCATTTAATGCAAAGGGATTTAGCCTGATCCTAGCCCACAAATCAGCTGGATTTTAGGGATTTCTAATGATGAAATTGATTTGGTTTTGGCCTATAAATAGAGATGCAAGGCAAGAGTAAACACAACATTATTCTAACAAGAAAACACTACTCATAAACACTTGAAACACTTACAAACAACCAGAAAACCAGCAAAGCACTAGCAAAAACCAAATCAAACACAAAGCCTCACAAAGTTCATTGCTCATCACCAACATTCAAAACCTTTGCAAGAACCTTCAACCAATTCAAATCCATTGCAGCTGGAGCTTTGCTAAGGATCTCTGTAAGTATTCTAAGTACTGATCTTGCATTTACAATTGTGTTTGCATCCTAATTTTGGTCCAAAACCTTTTTGTTCTAAAAACCCCCTTTGAATTTCAAAAGAAATCCCAAGGTTTTCAAAACATCAAAACTGGTTTGTCCAAGCCTTTTCACTGTAAAAACTCAAAGCTTTTCACTCACCTAAAAGGTCCTGAGTGTGTTCAGAAGTTGTTTCTGAACAAAAGTTCAGAAACAGCTTCTGAACCCAAAAATTCGCATTGTTCGCAGTGCGAAGTCATGGTCGCAGTGCGACCATGACAGAACTCAGAATCTGAGTTTAGGTGCCCAAATGGCCAATTTTTGAGGTTCTAGCCCAAGTGCTCAGAACCTAGGTGTTTTAAAACCCATGTTTTTTTCAAACCAGTTCAAGGATTTTGCATAATATTGGAAAATTCACAAGTTCGGGTAACATTTTTTGGATAACTTGTAAAACAAGTCATATCCTCAAGCCTTTAAAACCATTTGAGCAAATAAGCTATGTTCATCATTTCAAACTAAAACTTGAACAATAAATATTGTTCATGATTTTCAAAACCAAGCGTGAACATACGCCGAATTTGTTCGCTTTTTAAAATCGTTTGCAAAACGAGCCGAACTTGTGCGTTTTCTAGCAAAATTGCTAAAATCTTTCATTTTGGGTTTTCAAACCAAATGTTTTGATATACCTTGGGATTTCTAAGAAATTCTACCAAAAAACTTGAATGAAAAAGGGATGGTGTGACGTATGTCTCTCCATTGCCCCGATTGTACGAATGCGTGACGTATGTCTCGTCGTTCGGACAATCGTCATTCCATTTTTCAACGTATCCAACCATAACCAAACCAAATCTTGGCCCCTTGTGGTCAATCCGAACCTTTTGGTCCCCCGTGGCCACTAGATTCAATCCCTCGACTCATTTGAGTCACTCGGTCAATGTTCGACTCGTCCGAGTCCATTGTACCCGTTCTTGATCCCAGTGGATCAATCGAACAATCCCCCGACTCGTTGGAGTCCCCTCGGTCAATGATTGACTCGTTTGAGTCCATTGCACCTCTTTTGGTCCCATAGCGACCAACTCAACCCTTTTACCCAACGGACATGTTTTGCCCATTCTAGCGCGATTCGTGAACAAACGCTTAATAAGTCTCCCAAGCGCGAGCATACAAGCAAGACGCTTAATAAGTCTCCCGAGCGCGAGCATACAAGCTACGTTTTAATTGCAAGAATTCGGTTAAAACATCGTCCATTTAAAATTAACCAACATATGTACGTTTTTCTACCAAAGAACCACGTAAGCTTTGAATTCTCTGACTACCGGGAGATACGTAGGAGCAAGATCGACATCTTGTCAAGCGCAATAATAAAAAAAATTTTTTCCCTTTCGTTTGTTTTCATCTCTTTCCCCCCTTTTAGTATATTTTATTTTGACATAGATAAGCATGCGCGCAAAACATTTAAAAACAATTTAAGCTTTAGCCAAATAGAAGGTTCCCGTTGAGTACAACGGACGTGAGGGGTGCTAATACCTTCCCCTTGCGTAATCGACTCCCGAACCCGACAATGGTTGCGATGACCATCCTTTCCTCATCGTCAAGGGTTTTATTATCGTTTCCCTTTCAAAAAAAAAAACATAAGGGTTTATCAACGTTCCCTTTACACAAAAACTTTGGTGGCGACTTCACAAAGGCCCTCCGAGCGTTCGAGGACGTCCTCGGAGGATTTGCGCGTTTTTTTCATTAAAAACAAGGTGCGCATAGTTGTATCTGCCAGCAAGCCTACTAAGGCTTCTAAGAAAGGTGTTGGTGTTGGACCCTCTAAAGAATGGTGCAAGGTTGTGACTCCTGCTACAAAGAAAAAGCCCTTGAAAAGGAAGGAAGTGCCCCTTAGTGACTCTGAGTATGATGTCGAACAAGATGTTCAAGACATCATGGCTTTAGCCAAAAAGAGAATTGCTGGGAAAAAGATTCCCCAAAATGTGCCTGAAGCTCCCATTGACAACATTTCCTTTCATGTTGTGGAAAATGTGGCAAAATGGAAGTATGCGCTCCAAAGAATGCTAGCTTTGGAAAGAGAGCTGGGTAAGGAGGCCTTGGAGTGTGAGGATGTGATGAATCTTATCAAGGAATCAGGGTTACTGAAGACAGTCTGCAATTTTGGTGATTGTTATGAGCAATTGGTGAAGGAGTTTCTTGTCAATATTCCAGAAGATTGTGACAATTCACTGAGCAAAGAATACCAGAAGGTCTTTGTTAGCGGAGAATGTGTCAAATTCTCTCCTACCATTATCAACAAGTTTCTAGGGATTGATAAAATTGTTGTTTCTGAGTTAGAGGTGACTGATAACCAAGTGTGCAAAGAGATAACTGCTAACCAAGTCAAGGTGTGGCCTAAGAAAGGAAAGATCTCCTCTGGTAAGCTGTTTGTGAAGTATGCCATCCTTAACATGATTGGAGCTGCTAACTGGGTCCCAATTACTCATGCTTCAGATATTGCCACAGGTTTGATGATATTTATTTTTGTTGTTGGTACTAAGGCCAAAATAGATTATGGTGCTTATATTTTTGAACAGACTGTTAGACATGCCAAAACTTTGGCTGTGAAACTCCCTATAGCTTTTCCTTCTCTGCTATGTGGTATTATCTTAGATCAGCATCCAGGTATTAAGATTGCATCCGATGTTCCTAAAAAGAGGGAATCTCCCCTCACTCTACACTACAAACTATTTGGTAAGCATCATGTTCCAGACATTGTTGGAACAACTGGAGTTGCACCTACTGTAGGTCTTATGTCTAGAAAGGAGATAGTGGCTGCCTTGAAAGACACATGCCAAATGCTTGATGAAAGGAAGGCACAATTTGAACTGATGATCCAAGCATTAGAGCATGAAGATGTTGCTGCTGAGGCTGAGCATGCAGGAAGTGAGGAAGAAAAAGATAATGCAAATAATGATGTGGAGGAAGCTACTAACAGCAGTTCTGATGATCTTTGATGTATTTTGTTAAATTTCTGGATTTGTTTTCTCTGTTCCTTTGTTGGGTTGTACCCTGGATATTTTTTTTTATCTTCTATGGTTTTATGCACTCTACTTTTCTTGTTTAATACATGAAGGATCTGTTTTGGCGTATTTTGTGGCTAAAAAGGGGGAGTAGTTAGATAGTTGCAGTAATTGTAGGCAGTAGTTGTTTTATAAGCTAATGTTGTGCCTGATGTTGAAAACATCTATCTGGCTGCCTGTGAAGTTGTTTCCTGTGAAGTTGTTTCATGCCTGCATACATTCAGGGGGAGTAACATTGTGTTGTGTGATATGCATATATTCAGGGGGAGTGATATTGTGTGCGTTTGTATGAGATATGTAGTATGGCATGATGTGTTACAAAATGTTGAAACATCCGGTGCCAGTTGCTTGTATGTGTGGAGATTTATTTTTCTCACTTTGGTAATACGTGTGTTCTATTCCGTTGTTGCTTGCCTCTGAAACTCTTTAGTGATACTCCATGATATTCTTATCTGTTACGTTTCATTTGAGGAATTCTTTTGAAGTGGTTCTTGAAGATGTGCTACCTTTCTTCATGGTTGTGTGCTTATGATGATTGAAGAAATGTTTGTGTGGTATTCCTCTAGGTTGTCTGTATGGTCTCAAATTGTTTTAGCCAAAAATTTGCCAAAGGGAGAGATTGTTGGATATTTGTATGTTGGCTTCATTTTTGCTAAATCAAATATTCAAGCAAGATGTTGGACCCAATGTTCCAACATGTGAGTACGACTTCAGTGTGCCCTGATTTCACGCCTTATTTATCGGGCCTTATTTATTTGAGGAATCCACGCTGTTTTTCTGGTAAGCGGGTCTCTTGAGTAGATGTGAGATGGGATCTCAGGTCTAGGAGTTTCTAGGCTGAAGTCAGTACGGGTAGAAGCTAGGTGATAAGTTGTAAACTTAGAGTGTGCTGAGAACTTAGAACTAGGACTACACTAGTGGACTTCCTCTTGGCTTGGTAGCCCCCAGAGTAGGTGTGTTTGTCACCAAACTGGGTTAACAAATAACCTGTGCCATTTACATTTCTGTCTTTTATATTTTCCTTTTTCTGTTTCTTTTTCGCTAGCCTGACGTTGAAACATTAAACTCAACGTTGCACCTGAGTCCTAGTGTTGGAACATTACATACAACATCAGGAAACTACCGTGCCAGAATTTCAAAACATTGTTAAATCAAGTTTTGAACAAATTAGAAGTTTTTAGTTGCAAAGCTAAAACGTATAAGCCTCTTGGTGAAACCTTGAGCAACTAGAAGTCTCTTAGGTGAGTCCTTAGAGCATTGGAAGTCGCTTGCCTGCGTGCTTGAGCCATTTGGAGAGATGATGGTCTGGTAGAAAACATTGAGGCAGATCAAAGTTATTTCACTACTGAGGTGAACCATATCACCAAGAAAACCTTTGAAAAGAATTTGGCAAATATAGCGCCATGTCGTGCGGCTGAATCTCATTTTATTGACCAGAAAAATGTTTGCTCTATCAAGCTGCATCCTACCCTAGGATTCATGTGGGAAAGGGAATACCAAGAAAATGAGTCTTTGGAGGAGGTAGTCATCCGCTCAACTGGGTGGGACATTAACGATAATTATTATGTCTGAACAAGAAGTTTGGGCAAGGATTACGGCCTATATGGCCGAAAATAAAATAAAACAGGCCTTGGAGGCTGAATGCAACAAAAAATGGTTGTAGGAACCAAAGATAAAATGTCTGGCGTAGACATTGATGAAAAAATGGTTGAGAGTCAGAGGCTTGATTGTATATATGACGAAGAGCCTTTGGGTTTTGAAAAAAAGCCCTCTCTTTCGACCAAGAGAATCCAAGCTCAAGATCCTTTAGAGGAAGATGACTTAGGGGATTGATCAATCAAAAGACCAACTTATATTAGTTCTAAAATTGATCCATATTTGAAGGTTCAAACGGTTGAACTCTTGAAGGAGTTCAAAGACTGCTTTGCGTGGGATTACAATGAAATGCCTGGATTAAGCAGGGAAAATGGTGGAATTGAAGTTACCAATTCGACCAGACAAGAAGCCAGTAAAGCAACTTCCAAGAATGTTTGCACCTCAAATTATGTCGAAAATCAAAGAGGAAATTGAAAGACTCCTCACAAGCAAGTTCATTATAACTGCAAGGTATGTCGAATGGTTAGCAAATATTGTTCCTGTCATTAAGAAAAATGGGAATCTTAGACTCTGTATAGACTTTAGAGATTTAAATAATGCTACACCAAAGGATGAATATCCTATGCTAGTGGCAGAAATGTTAGTTGATTCAGCAGCAGGATTTGAATATTTATGTATGCTTAATGGTTATTCTGGCTATAATCAAATCTTTATTACTGAAGAAGATGTGTCAAAAACATCATTTCATTGCCTAGGGGCCTTAGGTACCTACGAATGGGTGGTGATGCCTTTTGGCCTAAAAAATGCTGGTGCTACATACCAAATAGCAATGAATTCAACGTTTCATGATTTTATTGAAAATTTTATGCAAGTTTACATTGATGATATTGTTGTAAAATCATCGTCGAAAGATGTACATTTAAATCATCTTCGACAATCGTTTGAAAGAATGAGAAAATATGGATTGAAAATGAATCCACTAAAGTGTGCCTTCAATTAGGAATAAGAACATGAAATTGTATATTTCAGCATTTGATTCGACTATAGGGAGCATGTTAGCCCAGGAAGATGATAATGGTGTTGAGAGAGCCATATATTATCTTAGTCGAATTTTAAATGATGTTGAAACTAGGTATATTCCCATTGAAATTTTTTTCCTACGTCTATATTTTTCATGTACTAAAGTTAAGCAATACATAAAGCCTATTTATGTTTATGTTTATTCGCATTTTGATGTTATTAAACATATGTTGTCTAAACCAATTCTACACAGTCGAATTGGAAAATGGGCTTTAGCACTCTCTGATTATTCACTAACTTATAAACCTTTAAAAGTAGTGAAAGGTCAAATTGTTGCTAATTTCATAGTAGATCATTCTTTGGTCAAAGTAACACAAAGTTATGTGAATAAGAAGCCTTGGACTTTATATTTTGATGGTTCCACCCACAAAAATGGCACTGGAGTTGGTGTATTGATAATTTCTCCTTTAAATATACCAACAAAATTCAAGTATAAAATAAATGGTCTGTAACACCCATACTAATGTTAACTAGTATATTAGCAAGAGTGTTAAACTGATACTGGATACATTCAAATACAATACAGAAAATTGATTTGATAATTATACAAAACATAAGTCTTTGATTTCAATCCATAATCTGGCACTAATCATTCCCATAATATTCAGATACATCATGATACAATAATATACAACACCAATAAAAGTGAGCAGCACGATCAGTCCGTAGCTTTCTCTTTACCTTTTCTTCGTGCTACCTGCGAAGAACCTGCACCAGAAGGAAAGGGATGAGACATAACGTCTCAGTGAGCTCCTACCCTACCTACTGTTTGGCAACCTCGGGGATCCTAGGGTTGCCGTGCCTACCTCGGCGAACTCGGGAATACCTACGATCGCCAAGTCTTAATCTTTACTTATTTCGTGATCAAGGAAAAGGGCTAGGATCGCTCTTACTTAGTGATCAGGGAAACAGAATTATGATCACGTCTTATTACTAGGAACTAATTGTCCTATCTCTCAATACTTATACAAATAAAAGTATTAATCTTTTTGTCTTTAAGTTAGAGGTTAGCGTTGAACAAGCAATGTTATCTGAGTTCATTTTACGGAGTGCATCCGGGTGGAGTAACCCCGAAGTACATCTCCCTTCTAACCGGTGAAAATTCCTATCATATCAGGCTAACACCGGACTCCTCTTGTCGTCGTGCGGTCATCCTTGCGGAATAACACGTCCCACTAGCGTGAACCTCCTGTGTCCCACTAGCGTGAACAACAGAAGACACGACTTAATAATCTTAACTTATGCATATACCTCCCATGTCCGACTAGCGTGAACGATGAGAGACGCAAATTAATATGTTTTACTTATGCATGAACCATTCGTGTTCCACTAGCGTGAACGACGAAAGTCACGACTTAAGCTTATTAGTCTATACTTGATTGGACCATTCATGTTCCACTAGCGTGAACAACGAAGGCCACGGCTTAATATCTGAGTAATTCTCTGAAATTGATCTTATTAATCTATAACATTTCCTAAGGGGTAAATCTTCTAATACTTGACATTTGAACCTATACTCATAGGCTTATTGTTCTCATAAGCCGTTGCTTGGTTATTGGAAATATTCCATAGCTTAAATAACTTTACTTTGTATTCCTAATGCTCTACCAAATTCCTTATCCAATCATTCATTCCTTAAATGTTGAGTAAATCCATTGAATATGTCAAGAATGGTGTTTATCTTGGAAAATAAGGTTTTCATTATAAACAGTTATTAAAAGCCTTGCCTAACGCGTAAACAGTGCACAGAACGAAGCAGAACAGGCATGAAATGTCTGTTCAACTTCGCTCTGCGAAGTCTACTTCGCTTTGCGAAGGTAGGCAGTGTGGCCTCGCCAAACAGTAACCCTGAGTTCGCACTGCGAACTTGTCAGCACAGGAATGGTTCAAAACTTGCTTTTATCACCATTTTTGACATATTAAGGCATACCCAAACATCATAATAGTATAGGGAATGAATTACAACTATAAATTGAATGATTAACATGTGATTGAACAAGGAATTAGCAAACACAAGAAATTAGGGTAAATTTCTAATCTTAACTCAAGATGTAAAAATGCTTACAAACTTACACAAGCGGGTTCTAAAACCCTGTGGAGCTCACCTTAATCCTCCTATTGGTGCTTGTTATTACTGATTCCCAAAGCCTTGGCTTTCACTCTACTACTTCTCTCAAAACTTCCTTGTTCCTCCTTATTCCTTTCACTTGTTCTAGCTTTACTACCCAGACCTTGCTTGTGAAGTTTCTCTTAAGAATTGGATGATAAAAAGATGAGTCTATGGTGAGGAAGAGTGGGCGTGAGAGAGGGGAGAGAGTGGAAGAGAATAAGCTGAAAAATTTGGAATGAAAGGAAGAGTGTAGAAACCTTTCTACTTCTCTCTTTTAAAACTTTCTCCCTTCTTTAACTTATTTACCATTTTGCCATGCCTATTATTATTTAATTGCCAACTTGCTTAATCGCGTCTAATACTGATAGTAATCGCATCTAAGCGGGATGTTACAATCTACCCCCCTTAAAGAAATTTCGTCCTCGAAATTTAGAAGTTACCTGAAAATAAATGAGGATAGGTTGCTTGCATATCTGACTCTAGCTCCCACGTTGCTTCGCCGTCGGGAGAACCTTTCCATACAACCTTAACTATAGGAATCTCTTTGTTCCGCAAAGTTTTAATATCGCGATCGATTATCTGATCTGGCTCAGGTTGAAAGGTCAAGTCTGATCTCAAGTTAATACTGTCCAGCTCCACTGGTTGGAAAGGATCAGGAATGAATTTCCTTAGTTGAGAAACGTGAAAGACATCATGTAACCCTGACATGGCTGGTGGCAACGCCAACTGATAAGCTGCTGGTCCGACACGTCGAAGTATCTGAAACGGTCCAACATATCTTGGACAAAGTTTCTTAGTCCTGAATGCCCCTCTTAACCCCAACTTGGGTGTAACCTTAAGGAATACATGGTCCCCTTCTTCAAATTCTAAGGGTCTTCGCCGCTTATCCGCATAACTTTTCTGACGGCTTTGAGCTGTTCTCATTTTATCCTGAATGGACTTAATCTTTAAGGTCGTCTCTTGAATTATCTCAGGTCCCAATATACTTTTATCTCCAACTTCAGCCCAACAAAGCGGGGTTCTACATTTCCTACCATATAGAGCTTCATAAGGTGCCATTCCGATGCTAGAATGGTAGCTGTTGTTGTAAGAGAATTCAATCAATGGTAGATGATTGTTCCAACTTCCTCCATCTTCTAGAATGCATGCACGTAACATATCCTCTAACGTCTGAATAGTCCTTTCTGATTGTCCATCTGTTTGAGGATGATGGGACGTGCTCATCTTTAATCTTGTCCCTAAAGCTTTCTGAAAAGCTTTCCAAAAATGGGATGTGAAGATCGGATCCCGGTCGGATACAATACTGGCTGGTACACCATGGAGTTTCACTATCTCAGAAATAAACAATTCAGCATACTGCGAGGCTCGGCATGTAGTCTTAACCGGCAAGAAATGAGCTGACTTGGTTAACCGGTCCACTATTACCCATATGGAGTCATGTCCTCGCTGTGTTCGAGGTAATCCACTCACAAAATCCATGGTTATATCTTCCCATTTCCATTGTGGAATTTCCAAAGGTACTAACATCCCTGCAGGCCTTTGGTGCTCAATCTTCACTTGCTGACAAACAATGCATCTCGACACAAACTCCGCCACATCTCTTTTCATGCTAGGCCACCAATAATCTCTTTTCAAATCTTGATACATCTTGGTGGTACTTGGATGAATGCTGAAACTGCTCTTATGCGCCTCTTCTAATATCAACCTTTTTAATTCCTCATCATTCGGAATAAAAATCCTCCCTTCAAATAATAACACACCATCTGGTGCCCACGAATACTCTGCTTGACCAACTTTTCTTTGAAGGTCCATATCCATGCTTTGTGCTTGTGCAATCCTAGACCGTAGGTCACACATAATATCCATCTTGTTCAGCAAGATGCCACCTTCCAACTCCGTAACATGTAAATTAAGGTCTCTAAACTTTTCATACAATCCACATGTACGCATCATTACTTCAGCTTTAACTAAAGCTTTACGACTCAAGGTATTAGCTACTACATTTGCTTTTCCTGGATGGTACTTCAGGTCAAAATCAAAGTCTCTCAAGTATTCCATCCATCGTCTTTGTCTCATGTTGAGGTCTCGCTGATCAAACAAGTATTTCAAACTCTTATGATCGCTGAACAAATCAAATTGTGCACCATACAAATGATGTCTCCATATCTTCAATGCAAAAACTATTGCTGCTAGCTCAAGATCATGGGTGGGGTAATTCTCTTCATGTATCTTGAGCTGTCTGGACGCATATGCTATGACATTTTCCCCTTGCATAAGAACACTACCCAGTCCTTTCGAGGATGCATCGCAGAAAACGGTGTATCTCTTTTCAGGATCTGGTATTGCTAACACTGGCGCCTTAGTCAACTTCCTTTTCAAAACTCTGAAACTTTCTTCACATTTTTCATCCCAAATAAAGGGTACATCTTTCCTGGTGAGTCGTGATAAAGGTAAGGCAATCTGAGAAAATTTCATGATAAATCTCCTATAATAACCTGCCAAGCCTAGAAAGCTCCTGACTTCTGCTACATTCTTAGGTCTTTCCCAACTGAGTACAGCTTCAACTTTAGATGGATCAACGGCTACTCCTCCTTGAGAAATAACGTGACCCAGAAACTTAATCTCAGATAGCCAAAACTCACACTTACTAAATTTAGCATATAGCTGTTTGTCTCTGAGGACATCCAATACAATTCTTAAATGCTGAGCATGCTCCTGAGGATCTTTAGAATAGATCAAAATGTCATCAATGAAAATCACCACAAATTGATCGAGGTAAGGCTGGAATATCCTATTCATGTAGTCCATAAATACTGCTGGAGCATTAGTTACACCGAAAGGCATAACCAAAAATTCATAGTGCCCATAACGCGTTCGAAACGCCGTCTTAGACACATCTGAAGACTTGATACGGATCTGTTGATAACCCGATCGAAGATCAATCTTGGAAAATACTGTCGCTCCTTTTAGCTGATCTAAAAGATCATCAATCCTGGGAAGAGGATACTTGTTCTTGATAGTCACCTTATTAAGTTGGCGGTAGTCAATACACAGCCTCATACTTCCATCTTTCTTCTTGACTAACAAAACTGGAGCACCCCAAGGTGACACACTGGGTCTGATAAAATGCTTCTGGATTAACTCCTCGAGTTGAGACTTCAGCTCTTTCAGTTCCGTAGGCGACATTCTGTACGGTGCCACAGATACCGGCTCCGCTCCTGGAATCAAATCAATTGAAAATTCCACCTCACGCTCTGGAGGTAAACTAGTTACTTCTGAAGGAAATACATCTAGATATTCATTCACAACAGGAATATCACTGGGACTTAACTCTGATTCTGAGGCCACAATGAGCATCACATAGAATCCCTTATCTTGAGCACAAATGAATTGAATTAACTGATGGGTGCGGTTAATCAATTCAGACAGAGCCACACCTTCCGCCGTATCACTGGTCGGCATATAAATACTCTTCTCTGAACATCCAATATACACATGGTTAGCGGAAAGCCAATCCATGCCTAAAATCACATCAAGTTGCTCCATCGGAAGACATACTAAATCAACATAATAGGTTTTACTAGACACAGTGATAGGACAACTTTCACAAACATACTTTGCCTCAATTCCGCCTTCAGTAGCTGTAGTTACTAACATTGGAGGATTCAACGGAGACAATGGTAATTGCAGCGTCTCCACACATTTATATGAAATAAAAGAACATGTAGCGCCGCAATCAAAAAGAACTTTTACTGGATTAGTACCCAAATAACACATACCGGCAATTAAATCTTCATTGGCTACAGCCTTTGCACCGTCAAGGGAGTACACTCTACCCCTACTAGTAGTAGTTCCTTCAGCTGTTCCTTTAATACGCCTATTAGGACACTCTGTGATAAAATGCCCTGGCTGCTTGCATCCGTAACAAATACCAGCTCCCATCAAGCACTCTCCTTTATGCATCCTACCACACGTCTTGCAAGTAGGATAAGGCCGTGAAGGATTATGTTGTGGAGAGTATGTCTGTTTCCCTCTCTGCGGGGATCCCTTTGGCTTAAGCTTGTCGTGATACTTATCAGACATTCTACTCTTCTTCTTCTCATAAGCTGCCGCTCTTTCTCTCGAAGCTTTGGCAAGTCCAGCTTCAACTACTAAGCTATCATGTACCAATTCATCATAACTTGCTGTCCTTTGGAGACTCACAGCAGTGTCAATCTCACCTCTTAAACCTCTCTTGTACTGATTCATTTTCCACACTTCATTCTCAGCATATTCATTATGTGTAGAGTAGTAGGACAACTCTTCAAACTTCTTTGTAAACTCAGCAACCGACATACTACCTTGCTTCAGTTCCAAG
Organism: Medicago ruthenica; assembly: GCA_018208015.1. Taxonomy (NCBI): domain Eukaryota; kingdom Viridiplantae; phylum Streptophyta; class Magnoliopsida; order Fabales; family Fabaceae; genus Medicago; species Medicago ruthenica. The sequence goes on along the minus strand of CM031376.1, from coordinate 46,277,779 downwards.
AACTCTTGCTCTTTCTTTACCTTGTAAGACAAAGGTAAATACTTTTCCAACATTACTCCTTTGAAATTCTCCCAATTCACTTCTACACCATTGGCTTCCATCCTGCGCTGAGCAGATTCCCACCAGTCTTCTGCTGCGCCTCTGAGTTGGTTCGTGGCATAAACCACTTTGTCTTCTTCAGAACATTCTGCCATTCTAAAAATCTTCTCCATCTGCTTAATCCACTTCCTGGCTTCTTGCGGTTCACCTTCTCCGTTAAACTCCGGAGGGTGATGTCTGTTATACTCCCGGAACACGGGGTTACCAATTACTGGAGGAGGTGGTGGCTGTGGATGGAAACCTTGTCCCTGCTGCATCATATCCATCCATTGCTGTTGAACTTGAGCCTGTTGCTGAGACTGCTGTTGCATCATCAGCATCATTTGCTGATACTGTAATGCATTCTGAGCTTGTTGCTCTTGGTACTGCTGCTGCCAGGCCTGCTGTTGCTGCATCATCTGTTCCCATGAATTAAGACTGGGTCCTCCACTTTCGTCACTAGCTTGATTAGCACGAGGTCTACCTCTTCTTCTCCCAGACATCTTATCCTAGCTGTCATATACAAGTCAAAGTGATCAGTTTTAACAGAACATAACATCTAGAATAATGTCCTGGATCCAAGAGGTCCAAAAACTTGGATTGTACTTTAATGACCCAAGGCACGGTCTGAATCGACCAGCTCTGATACCAATTGTAACACCCATACTAATGTTAACTAGTATATTAGCAAGAGTGTTAAACTGATACTGGATACATTCAAATACAATACAGAAAATTGATTTGATAATTATACAAAACATAAGTCTTTGATTTCAATCCATAATCTGGCACTAATCATTCCCATAATATTCAGATACATCATGATACAATAATATACAACACCAATAAAAGTGAGCAGCACGATCAGTCCGTAGCTTTCTCTTTACCTTTTCTTCGTGCTACCTGCGAAGAACCTGCACCAGAAGGAAAGGGATGAGACATAACGTCTCAGTGAGCTCCTACCCTACCTACTGTTTGGCAACCTCGGGGATCCTAGGGTTGCCGTGCCTACCTCGGCGAACTCGGGAATACCTACGATCGCCAAGTCTTAATCTTTACTTATTTCGCGATCAAGGAAAAGGGCTAGGATCGCTCTTACTTAGTGATCAGGGAAACAGAATTATGATCACGTCTTATTACTAGGAACTAATTGTCCTATCTCTCAATACTTATACAAATAAAAGTATTAATCTTTTTGTCTTTAAGTTAGAGGTTAGCGTTGAACAAGCAATGTTATCTGAGTTCATTTTACGGAGTGCATCCGGGTGGAGTAACCCCGAAGTACATCTCCCTTCTAACCGGTGAAAATTCCTATCATATCAGGCTAACACCGGACTCCTCTTGTCGTCGTGCGGTCATCCTTGCGGAATAACACGTCCCACTAGCGTGAACCTCCTGTGTCCCACTAGCGTGAACAACAGAAGACACGACTTAATAATCTTAACTTATGCATATACCTCCCATGTCCCACTAGCGTGAACGATGAGAGACGCAAATTAATATGTTTTACTTATGCATGAACCATTCATGTTCCACTAGCGTGAACGACGAAAGTCACGACTTAAGCTTATTAGTCTATACTTGATTGGACCATTCATGTTCCACTAGCGTGAACAACGAAGGCCACGGCTTAATATCTGAGTAATTCTCTGAAATTGATCTTATTAATCTATAACATTTCCTAAGGGGTAAATCTTCTAATACTTGACATTTGAACCTATACTCATAGGCTTATTGTTCTCATAAGCCGTTGCTTGGTTATTGGAAATATTCCATAGCTTAAATAACTTTACTTTGTATTCCTAATGCTCTACCAAATTCCTTATCCAATCATTCATTCCTTAAATGTTGAGTAAATCCATTGAATATGTCAAGAATGGTGTTTATCTTGGAAAATAAGGTTTTCATTATAAACAGTTATTAAAAGCCTTGCCTAACGCGTAAACAGTGCACAGAACGAAGCAGAACAGGCATGAAATGTCTGTTCAACTTCGCTCTGCGAAGTCTACTTCGCTTTGCGAAGGTAGGCAGTGTGGCCTCGCCAAACAGTAACCCTGAGTTCGCACTGCGAACTTGTCAGCACAGGAATGGTTCAAAACTTGCTTTTATCACCATTTTTGACATATTAAGGCATACCCAAACATCATAATAGTATAAGGAATGAATTACAACTATAAATTGAATGATTAACATGTGATTGAACAAGGAATTAGCAAACACAAGAAATTAGGGTAAATTTCTAATCTTAACTCAAGATGTAAAAATGCTTACAAACTTACACAAGCGGGTTCTAAAACCCTGTGGAGCTCACCTTAATCCTCCTATTGGTGCTTGTTATTACTGATTCCCAAAGCCTTGGCTTTCACTCTACTACTTCTCTCAAAACTTCCTTGTTCCTCCTTATTCCTTTCACTTGTTCTAGCTTTACTACCCAGACCTTGCTTGTGAAGTTTCTCTTAAGAATTGGATGATAAAAAGATGAGTCTATGGTGAGGAAGAGTGGGCGTGAGAGAGGGGAGAGAGTGGAAGAGAATAAGCTGAAAAATTTGGAATGAAAGGAAGAGTGTAGAAACCTTTCTACTTCTCTCTTTTAAAACTTTCTCCCTTCTTTAACTTATTTACCATTTTGCCATGCCTATTATTATTTAATTGCCAACTTGCTTAATCGCGTCTAATACTGATAGTAATCGCATCTAAGCGGGATGTTACATGGTCATTGCTCCAATAATGAGGCTGAATATGAAACCTTGATAACAGGATTACAAATGTTATTGGAACTGGTAGCAAAAGATGTCGAAATAAAAGGAGATTCAGAATTGGTGGTGAAACAATTAACAAAAGAATACAAATGCATCAACGAAAATTTAATCATGTATTTTGTTTTTGCTAATTCACTGTTAAAACAGTTCGACTCTATTAACATTCAACATGTACCTCGAATTGAAAATCAAGAGGCCAATGGCTTGGCACATGTTGCTTCAGGTTACAAAGTTCCAAAGTGTCAACTCCAAGATTTGATTGAAATCAAAGATAAATTAATTTCGTCAGATTTTTCTTTGACACAATTGTCAATGCCAAAACTTGGGGGGCAAATGGTGAAGATGGTTCAAGTTCTGAAAATTTAGAAAATTCTGAAATTTTTGAAATTTTTGCCATTAACAATTTGACATGCAATGATTGGCGAAAACCAATTGTCGAATATCTTGAGAACCCATTAGAAATAATTAGTCGAAAGATTAAGTATAGAGTTTTAAGTTATGTAATCATTGGAAATGAGTTATTCAAAAAGACTCCAGAAGAAGTTTTGCTTAAAGTTAAGATATCTCAAAAATAAATTTCGATAGCAAATTAAAAACATGGCATTTTGATAAAAAAAATAAAATTGATGTCAAAAGGCAATTGTCGAAATAAAAGACTGTAACACCCATACTAAATTATCTAGAATATTTAGCATGCGTATTAATCTGATACTGGACACATTAAAATTTTCAATAATAATAATAAGTTACAACTGAATGAATACGAACATGCTCGTATATACAACCAAATAAGTACCATATAATACACTTTAAAATACATAAATTGTCTGACAACCTCCTGAGCTGGTACAAGACGAGCATCTTCACTCCATTCAGCGTCTCCCTTGCAGAACTGCATCGCAAACTTCTTGCATACCTGAAAACCTGCACCAGAAGGATTGGGATGAGACATAATGTCTCAGTGAGCTCCACCCAACCTACTGTTGGCAACCACGGGGAAACCTAGGGTCGCCGTGCCTACTCTTGGCAATCCTGGAGATACCTACGATTTCCGTCTTTCTCTACATATTCCGCGATCAGGGGAAATCTAGGATCGCTATATGTCTTAATCTTATGCTTATCATATTCTAGCCTTAAACTTAAACTTATTCTTAGTGATCTAGGGACATCCTATGATCACTTTCTTTCTCTGCTGCCTACTTGTCATATTCTCATAATAATTTCATAAGTATCAATATACATCATTCTTAATCATAAAGTTAGTAAGTCAGCAGTGAACAAACAATCATTATCTTGGTTCATTTTACGGAGTGCATCCGGGTGGAGTAACCCCGAAGTACATCTCCCTTCTTACCGGTGAAATTCCTATCATATCAGGCTAACACCGGACTCCTCTTTCCTTTTGTGTGGCTGTCCTCGCGGACGGTAACTTCACCGTTCCAGCTGTCATTTAAGACGATAACTTCACCGGAACCCCCTATATTCTAACTAACGAGAATATAGGAGACACATTAACTTTTCTTGACTATGATGTGTAGCTGCCCTCACGGATGGTAACTTCACCATTCCAGCTGTCATTTAAGACGGTAATTTCACCGGAACCCCCTGTATACTAACTAACGAGCATACAGAAGACACATCTAGTCCTTTTATTAACTTGTTCTTATTATTCTTTATATATATATATATATATATATATATATATATATATATATATATCTCTTGTAAACTTACGTGTGGATATCCCTTTCGGAGAAATCCCATCCGGCATAATCCGAAGTCTGCTGAACACGTATAATCTTTAGCATAATTCTTATCTTAAGTACTTGTGGTACATCTAATACTTTTCTACAAACTTTTGCATATCTAATGCATTTCAAGTAATTGTTCTTGTAATACTTAACCCATAATTTAAGTATCATACTTGCTGTCTCATGGACTGCTTATTTCTTTGTTGGGAACTAAGCCCCTTATCTTACTTGGTAACTTAGAAACAATTCTACCCATCACTCTTATGATACATATGCATTTCCTAGATTAATCCTGGAAAGATCATGAGTAACATTGTCCTAAAGCATATCGAAGATCATTGGCATGGCACAGTTACTTGAAAATAAAATGCCTTTCTGGGCAACTTCGCTCTGCGAAATACTGCGTCTGAACCTTCAGACTCTGAACTTCAGAGTCTGAACCTTCAAAACCTGGTGATCCTGAGTCTGAAGCTTCGCAGAGCGGCAGAAAACTTCGCTTTGCGAACTCAGCTTTTGATCACTTTGCAGTGCGAAGTCTAGGCGAAAGCTAGGCAGTAGCCATGTTCTGCTACTTCGCTTTGCGACCCTGAGCGTCGTTCTGCGACTGTAGCAGAACACAAAATTTTCTGGAAAACATGTTTAATCTTAAAAACCTTGGTACCCAGTTATCCAATGATCAATGAAAATATGCCAGGAGCTCATATTGAATTATAAAAACGTACTTTACCCAAGGATTAACTGGAATTAAGCATAAGTATCAAAAAGGGGAAAAACTATACTTTTACTTAAATCTTAGCAATTATGTTGTGATCTCACACAATAATATCCCAAAAGGGTTGAGCTACTCTATGGAACTCACCAGAAACACAGCTGGTCTTAATAAGCTTCCTTGAGCTAAAACCCTAGCTTCAAATTCTTCCTCTTTACTTGATTTTTCCTTAGCTTTCTCTTGCTCTAAATCTCCCAAAGCTAGCTTGCTTGCTTGTGTTCCAAGAGTTGAGGAAGAAACTGATGGATGATGGCAAGAGAGGATGCGTGTGCCTTAAAGAGAGAGGGAGAGAAGTTTGTAAACTCTAGAGAGAGAAGTGGAATGGGAAAATGAGGATATTTTGAGCTTTTTCCTTTATATAGTTCTTTGAGCGGCAATTTACCAAATTGCCCTTCTCTTAAAAATATCTCTGATGCATCGTCTCAATACTGATAAATATTCAAGTCTTAAGCGGGATGTTACAAAGACATTGTCAAAACATTGGATTAAATGAATGTTGTCATGTTATATATCTTCATGACAATACCAAACAAAAAGAAATTAAAAGACTATCTAGTCGAACTCAAAGACTTAAGTTGTTCTTTAGTCTTTCATAAGCTGCTTCAGCATATTTTAATTTGAGATCAATGAAAGATTCTGCATTAAGTAGTGTTGCATTCTCAGTTCAAGTTTATCAGCATTCTCGTAATGTTGAAGAGCTACTTTGGCCTTCGACTCCATTTGCACTTGGACTGAAGACGCATCCGTACATCAATTTCGACTAGCCTCTCTTTGGCAGTGTTGATCTTGACTTGAAGATCTTCAATTTCCTTTTCCCATTGAGAAATATCAACACTCAATTTCATCTTTTCATCTTCTTCATATTTGGCCCTTGCTTCCATGGAAAGTGCCTCAGACTTTACCAACTCTCCTTTGTTCAGTTCCCCCTGTCGAATGGCTAGTTTTGTCTCAACTTCTTCATCAGTCTCCTTTTTCTTCTGAATTTGCCTCATTGTTTGTTCCAAAAGAGGTTCAAACTGAATAAGAAATGAGACAAGAGATTCATTCTCAGCACACTCTGCGGAGTTCAAGAGAATTTCCAATAAGCTTTTGATGTCATAATAATTTTCAGGTTCTTGTCGAAGTAACTGGAAAAAGTTTACATTTAAGACTTTGTCCTTCAACTTTTTGATTAACTCTTCATGAGAATTCACAAGGAACTCTGTTCCAGTTGAGGTTGAAGCATATTGTGCTTGGTTGGAAGAAGAACTCTTACTGCTCGTAACTAGTTTCAAAGAAGCTAGAGGGTCTTCGGCCTTTAGCTTTACAAACTCTTCACGGCTCAAAGAAATCTGGAGGTTTGAGGATGATGCAGCGTTGGATGCAGGAAAAAATTTCACCTTCTGACTCTGAAGCAGTGATGTCTGGTCCTTCAGAACTTTCAACAAAAGGAGAATTGACTCTTTCATCATTAGGCTCCTCATTTATTGGAGGACTTTGGCCATTAACTCCGACTCCATTGGTCTCTCCATCATGCTGAAGATCTTAGTCTTCGACCATATCATCAGTATCATTTTCTTCTGCTTCTGGGGAAGATGGTGTAGATGGTGGTAAGTCTCTAATGGCCTGCTCTTGCTCAGCAAACTGGACAAGAACTTCAACCCTTCGTTGTTGAGCTAGAGAAGGATTGGGAATGTCTGTGTGTGGTCCTAGCGAAGGGTTGTTTGTCTCTTCTTTAGTAACAACCTCCAAAATAAGGGAAGTGATAGAAAAGATATGAGTTGTTTTTGGTGGTGGTGGAATGGTTTCTTGACTTGATTTATCGGTTGAAGAAGCATCCTACATAAAATGGCAAAGTTAGAATTCGAAACGAATAATGGGTCGAAAAAACAGAATGAAAAAAAAGCAAGTTTACTTAAAAAATTATGTACCTTTCAGTAATTCCTAGACAAGAATTCCCGCTCTTAGGTCCTCTACCGGAGTGACTTTTTTGTTGTTTTTTGAGTTTTGGATCAAGAGGAAGAGAAGAATCATTAGTTTCGATAGCTTCGACATTAAGTCTTGAAGCGTTCTTCGTTGTTTTCTTTGTCTTTTCGACACCAAAGGAAGTTCTTCAACGGTTTTGCCTTTGTTTGTTTCTTGTGGGACCATTTCAATTGTTTATTGTTCTTTTGGTTCTGAAGCCTCAATGGTTGTTGTTGCCTCCCTTGTTTTGCTAGTGGTTTTCGACTGCACATTTAGAGATAAAAATTAAGTAAATGGATAAGTTACCATTATTTGATCGAAGAATGAAAGAAACTTACTGTTGAGCTTTTGTGAGTTTTGGAAGATGTTTCCATCTTCGTTCTCTTGCTAGTTGCCTCTGATGTTGATTCACTAGTTCTCTTTCGACTATGAAAAAGGAAGAATCCGAGTCAAGTTTTCGGCACAAGAATGCATTGATTTTTTAGTGATAAGTGTTGAATCTTACTTGTTTATCTTGTGTTCTAACTGTGGTTTAGAATCATCTTCAGATTCTACTTCAATCGTTCTAGGTTTTTCTCTTTGACGAGGAATGGCTGCATAAAAGTTGTTTTATTATAAGATAAAGCACAAGAAAATAAACAAAAGCAAGAGAAAATTTTATAAGTCGTTTTGTATCACTTGCTAAAGGTGTATTTCCTATGACTTCGACATGTTGAAGATCAAGGTGTAAATAACCTTTATAGTCGGATAAATATTGTTTAGCCCAGACTACTATATCCCTCTTTGGTTTAAAAGTTTCTTGGATTTTCTTGTAACCAAAATGAAACCAAGAAGGATAGTTGGGTGAAAAGGCAAAAGTGAAGTCTGCACTAGGTAATGGTGGAAATTTCACACAATGAAAAGCCAAAGCCAGGTTATACTTATCCTTTCCTTCGACATAAGGAGGAAAAGTTAGCTTTGGAAGCTTGTTAGATACTTTTTGTTTTAAAATTAATGCATCCTCACGAACAGTTTTTTTGACATTTAAAGGATTATACAGAACTTCAAAGAATTTTTTAAAAGCTTGAATTTCTTTGATATGCATATCTTGAGATTTTTGACCTTTTATCTGCAAAGAAGGAAAATCATCTGTCAGGGTGGCAAGAATTGTCGAATCATCAGCAAGCTTTGTATAAAAATATTCATTCCACCATTGAATAAACTCGTTGAAGGTGAGAAAAACACACAAGAAGGGGGGGGGGGGTTGAACTGTGTGGACTCAAAAATTTGGTTTCTTTTCTTCTCAAAACTTAAGACAAGTTCAGAAACTGGTTCTGAACCTTTTTCAAAGAGTATATGCAGCGGATTAAAAACAAAGAGAGAAGGAAAGAGAGGACACACAATGTTTTTATACTAGTTCCTTCCACAAGTTGGAAGTAGTCTAGTCCCCTTGTTACTAACAAGAGATTTTAACTATAATCAAACTGATTACAATTACTCAGACCACAAAGGAATGAGATTTCTAGTTGCTCAACCACAAAGGAAGAGACTTCTAATGTTCAGACCACAAAGGAATGAACCAACCTTGCTCAGACCACAAAGGAATGAGACTCCCTGCTCAGACCACAAAGGAATGAGACTCTAACTTGCTCAGAACACTAAGTAATGAGGCTTACAATGCTTAGTACGCAGACTAAGACTTTAAACCAAACTGAATTACAAAGAAAGTAAGTTTGGGTTGAACACTTGATAAAATATCAGAGGTGTTCACTTAATACAACTCAGGGTAAGACTCTTAACCTTAAGAAATTCTAAGATACAAAAGATTGAAAGAATTTCTAAGTGTTTGGTGAACTATAATTTCTGGACAGCAAAACAGAGCAAGTTTCAGACAGTTTTTGTTCCAAGAGTCTTAGCAAAATTCTTCTTCAATTCTTCTTCCTTATATAGAGGGAATTAGAGCTGTTGAAGATTTGCAGAAATCAAGTAAAGAGCCGTTGCAAGTAGTGAGCAAGGATAGCTGAAATTGTGTGCTGAACTTTGCAGAAAACCAGAGCCCAGTAGCCATTTTTGAATTTGCTTTCCTTAAAAGCTGGGGAATGTTTGAGTCAGGGAGACAACTGTTCTATTGGAGTTGTTCTGACATATGCAGGCATTAAATGCGTACAGTAACAATTGCTTTTCTTGCCACATCAGACTTCAAAAGCTTCTGCGTGAACAGTACTTCAGAAGCTCTTCTTCAGACTCAGACTTCAGAAGCACTGTTCATCAGAAGCTGGTCTTCAGACGTTGACTTTTGTTGACCTTCAGACGCACTGTTCATCAAACGCTCCCTTCATACGTTGACTTTTGTTGACCCTCAGACTCAGACTTCAGACGCTGCCTTCAGACGCAAGCTTCAGACTCACCCTTCAGACTCAGTCTTCAGACTCACCCTTCAGACCCAGTTTTCCTTCTACTTTGCAACTTGGCTTCTGAGCTTTCCTTTCTTGCTCTAAGCTTGTTCTTCCATAACCATTATCAAATACTGATCATTAATAACGTGGTTCTGCATAACTTGAACAAAGCATTAGCAATTACCAATTTTCTTTTTAACACTTTGTTATCATCAAAACCTTAAAGAGAGATGTTCATACAAATTGTTCCAACAATCTCCCCCTTTATCCAAAAGAGAGTTGTTTCACACATTTTGTTGCAACACTCGTCAGTGCATAAATAGGATGTTTGAAAACAAAATGGAGTGAATTGAGGAGCATGATCAGTCAAATTCTTCAAACGCTAGTGAAACTCAGCCTCGGTCATTGAAAAGAATCATGTGGACATCTCTTTGGTTTTCTTCCAAATTGTAGAAGGTCAAATTTGGTTTAGGCCAAATTGTCTTGCCACCAAGTTTTGGTAATATTGTATCAGCCCCAGGCCAGCTTTGCCTAAAGCAATTCTAAGGGACAAGAGTTTTGGAGTCAGATATTCCTTCCAAATCCGACATTTTTGTTGAAGTATTGAGGGTTTTGAGCTGGAAATTCCCTTTTAAACCAGTTCGGACCTACATTTCGGCAGACGAAAGGGGCCATTGTTGAGTCAAAGGAATCACATTTTAAGAAAATGTTGAAGTATTCTTTGAAGATTTGGATTATTCCAACAATCTCCCCCTTTTTGATGATGACAAACATAAGTATTAATCAGAAAATTGTTGTTAACTTAATTAACAAGTTAACTGCAAGGTGTGAGGTTTGTAAGCTCCCCCCGAGTTTGATCCATTTTAATTAAGTTCAGTTTAAATCACAAATGTGAAAATTTCCGAATTGTTGTTAAGTTTTAATTAACAAGCTGACTTCAGGAGAGGTTTGCAAGCTCCCCCTAGGTCTGACAGTTCACAAGATGAGGTTTGTAAGCTCCCCTTGTTTCTTATCCAAGTTAATTAAACTCAACTTAAAACAATCAAGTGAAATTATCACTCAGAATTATAAATAACTTGCTGACTTCAGGTTCTGAGGTTTGTAAGCTCTCCCCCTAAGTCTGATAATCCACAGGATGAGTTTCTTAAGCTCCCTGAGTCTTATCCAAGTTATTTTAAATTCATTTTACTCACTAAGAGTAATGTATATCTGACACAATTACATTCAGAGGCTAAGAGTTAAAAACAGTTCTCATAAGTTAAATTCAATCAAAACTTAACTTATGTTCAGAGCCTCAGGCATTAAGGCCTTTTACTCCCCTTTCATAAGTTAATTACTGACAGAATTTAACTTATATTTTGAGCTCAGGAGCTTTAATACTTGTTTCCTTTTTCTCCCCCTTTGTCATCAACAAAAAGTTTTTAGAAAAGAAAAATTTCAGAAAAATTTTCTCCCTCTTTTTGAGAGAGTTTGAAAAACATGTGAGATAATCATGCAATCTTATAGGTAATCAAGCAGCAAGGATGAGAATCAGAGCATACTTGATTTTACATGAGTATATGACATTGCATTAAAAATAGAATGATGTTCAGAAGCAGAAAAAGATAGTTCAGAGCTTCTGATCAGAGCATTCTTTGTTCAGACATAGCTGTTCAGTATACCTTATTCAGTATCACTGAACTATTTTGAGACAAAATGGTTCAGATCATATACCTACTTGAAGGTTTTAGCACTCTTGAACTTATATCAGAACCTGATACCAAAACTGGTTCAGTGATGATACCAAGATATAGCATATGGTTCAGTGCTGCTGAATTTTTTCAGACCAACCTGATACCAAATTTTTAAATAAGTTCTGAAAACCTGAACATTGTCCAATACAATTTGAGCATTTGAAAAATGTGTCTGTGCTAAAACATTTTTGAGCATTTGATACCAAAAGCAGAAAAACACATTTTTATATTGATGACTTTGGGAGGGACAAAGTATAACTTTCACAGCTTTAAATCATCATTGCCCAGGGTTATACTTATCAGATTCTGACCAAACATTAGATTTCTATCAGATTCAGAAGTCAGAAAATCCAGGTTCTGAACCTTCAGACTCTGAAGTTTTTCAGGCTTAACTTTCTTCAGACTCTCAGAAAATGAGTGTCTGATAAGTCTTAGCTTCTGATAAACTCAGGGTCTCAGTTTCATTCAGATTCAAGCACATTTTCAAGAGATAAAGTGCATGTTCAGATTCTTTTTAATAAAATTGAATCTTTCTTCTGTTAGGGGTTTTGTGAATATGTCAGCCCATTGATGATCAGTATCAATGAACTGGATATCCAAAACACCCTTATGAACATAATCTCTTATAAAATGATGTTTTATTTCTATATGCTTGGCTCTATAATGCAGAATTGGATTTTTAGACAGACATATTGCAGCAGTATTATCACAATAAATAGGAATATTATATGCATGAATCTGATAATCCTCTAATTGATGTTTCATCCAGAGCAGTTGTTTGCTACAACTTGCAGCTGAGATGTATTCTGCTTCTGCTGTTGACAAAGCAATGATTGCTTGTCTTTTGCTCGCCCAGGATATCAGATTCTCACCAAGAAACTGACAGTTTCCACTGGTGGACTTTCTTTCAATCCTGTCCCCAGCATAATCAGCATCACATAATCCAACTAGCTTATAATTCAGAGATTTCTTATACAGAAGTCCCAAATTAGTTGTTCCTTTCAGATACCTAAAGATTCTCTTGACAGCAGTCATATGAGATTCTCTAGGATCTGACTGGAATCTAGCACAAAGACAGACACTAAACAAAATATCTGGCCTAGAAGCAGTTAAGTATAAAATAGAACCTATCATACCTCTATACAACTTCTGATCTACTTTTGAGCCATTTTCCTCTTTGCTTAAGGTGCAGGTAGGATGCATTGGTGTTGTCATCAGCTTGCAATCATCAAGCTGGAACTTCTTCAGAAGCTCCTTTGTGTATTTGGACTGATGAACATAGACACCATCTTTGCATTGGTTGATTTGAATTCCCAAAAAGAATTTCAACTCTCCCATCATGCTCATTTCAAATTCATCCTGCATTAACTTAGAAAACTCTTTGCAAAGAGAGGCATTAGTAGAACCAAATATGATGTCATCTACATATATTTGCACAATTAAGATGTCTTTCTTAAGAGTTTTTCTAAAAAGTGTATTGTCAACTTGACCTCTTACAAAATCATTTTTAATCAAGAAATTGCTTAGTCTTTCATACCAAGCTCTAGGAGCTTGTTTCAGACCATACAAGGATTTCTTAAGTTTAAAAACAAAATCTGGATTTTTAACATCTTCAAAACCAGGAGGTTGTTTAACATACACTTATTCTGAAATTACACCATTTAAGAAAGCACTCTTAACTTCCATTTGGTACAAGATGATATCATGATTAACAGCATAAGAAAGAAGTAACCTGGTTGCTTCCAGTCTTGCAACTGGAGCAAAAGTCTCAGTATAATCAATTCCTTCCTGATGGCTGTAGCCTTGAGCTACCAGTCTTGCCTTGTTTCTGATCACTTCTCCTTGTTCATTGAGCTTGTTCCTGAACAACCATTTTGTTCCAATGATGTTCTTATGATCAGGTCTTGCAACTAGATCCCAAGCATCATTCCTTTGAAACTGGTTCAGTTCTTCCTGCATTGCTACAATCCAGCCATCATCTGCAAGTGCTTCATCAGCTGTTGTGGGCTCAATCATGGATAGCAGGCCAAGCATAGACTCATTCTGACTGAATGCTGATCTTGTCTTCCTTGGACTGTTCTTGTTCCCAATGATCAGCTCCTCAGGATGTGAAGACTTGTATTTGAATGAGGTTCTGGGTGGATTAGCTTCTGAAGAACCATCAGGGATTTGTTCAGAACCATGCTGGTCTTGATTTTCTTCAGGAGTAGTGTTATTATCAGAGAGTTTCTCAGATTCTTCATCATTCCCAGCTTCTGAACCTTCTTCAGACTCTGAACTCAGTTCAGGTTTTGAAGGTTCTTCTGAGAGTTTGACATCTGCAAAACTCTCAACCAGCTCTGGTATTTCATTACCAGGCTTCTTATCATTAAATCTAATATGTATAGCTTCTTCAACAACATGTTTTTCAGAATTATACACCCTGTATGCTTTAGATCTCTCTGAGTATCCAAAAAAGGTACCCTTTTGAGCCTTAGCATCAAATTTCTTTAGGTAGATTTTATTGTTCAGTATGTAACAAGTACAACCAAACTGATGAAAATAAGAAATACTTGGTTTTCTTCCTTTAAAAAGTTCATATGCTGTTTTATTCAGAATAGGTCTGATATAGATCCTGTTCTGAATATAACATGTTGTGCTTACAGCTTCTGCCCAAAAGTACTTAGCAATTTTGGATTCATGGATCATGGTTCTAGCCATTTCTTGTAAAGATCTGTTCTTTCTCTCTACAACTCCATTTTGTTGTGGAGTTCTAGGAGATGAGAACTCATGGAGAATTCCATGATCTTCACAAAAATTTTCAAAAGGTTCATTTTCAAATTCCCCACCATGATCACTTCTGACTTTTAAAATTTTCAAATCAGTTTCATTTTGTACTTGTTTGCAGAATTTGTAAAACACATCATATGTTTCATTTTTAGTTCTAAGGAACTTAACCCAAGTCCACCTACTATAATCATCAACAATTACAAGCCCACACTTCTTCCCATTGATTGAAGCTGTTCCAACAGGACCAAACAAATCAATGTGAAGAAGTTCTAAAGGTTTTGAGGTGGAAACAATGTTTTTAGACTTAAAAGAAGTTTTTGAAAACTTTCCAATTTGGCATGCACTACACTGTGCATCTGAGTGATAGTCAATTTTAGGTAGGCCTCTGACCAGCTGTAACTTGCTAAGCTTAGAGATGAGTCTCCAGTTAGCATGTCCCAGCCTTTTGTGCCATACCCATTTCTCATCACTCACAGACAGAAGGCAAACTACCTTCTGCTGAACCAATTCAGAAAAATTGATTTTATAAACATTGTTTTTCCTATTTCCTTTGAACACAACAGATTTATCCTTGTTGTTGATTACAGTACATGTGTTCTTATTAAACAAGACTTCATAATTACTATCACATAATTGACTTATGCTAAGTAAATTATGTCTAAGTCCATCTACCAGCCAAACATTATCAATGTACAGGGAAGAATTACCTATCTTACCAGTACCAATGATCTTTCCTTTCTGACTTCCTCCAAACCCCACAGTTCCTCCCTCTTTCAGAGTCAGGGTTTGGAACATAGACTTGTCTCCTGTCATATGATGCGAGCATCCACTGTCCAGGTACCAGGACCTTTCCTTTTCTCTGGATGACAAGCATATCTGCAATAGAAATGATCTCAGACTTAGGTACCCAGATTTTCATGGGTCCTTTGGGGTTAGTCCTGAAAGGTTTTGGCTTTTTCATCTTGTGTCTGAAGTTATAATATTCAGACTTGTTCTGATACTTTGGATATGAATCCTTATATCTTGAATAAGTCTGAGTTCTAGAACCTGAGTTCTTCAGAACCTGAGTTCTCAAAGGTATGGACTCAGATTTCTTCAGAACCTGAGACTTGAAAGTCTTTGGTTCTGATTTGTTTAGAGTCTGAACCATTGAGTACTTTGGTTCTGATTTCTTCAGAACTCGAATTTTGTTTGCTTCAGACACAAGGCAAGCTTCAGTTTTGCCTTTCTTAAAACAATCAGAAGCAGAAGACAGATTATTTTTCTTTTGCTTGCTTTGCCTGATATTCTGAGATTGAAAATGTTTTGTATTGACTAGTTTAGTAGTTTTTGAAGTTTTCATAAACTCACTCTTAGAAAAATTTGAGTTTGAATTTTTCAGACTCTGAGACTTACTAGTTTCTGGTTCTGAACTCTTCAGACTCTGAACATTTTCAGGTTTAGAGTCTGGTTTTCTCTTACTCTTAGGCTTAAGACCTTTTGGCTTAGATTTAGGCAAGGTTTTAACATCTGCCTTCATCTTACCCTTAGGTTCAGAAGCTTTAGAGTCTGAGCAGTTCAGAACTTCAGACTCAGTCTCAGTTTCTGATATTTTCAATTTCTCACAACTATCAGAAGCACGCACAAAGCATATTTCATTGCTTTTCATAATATTTTCAGAACAAGAAGGTGTGTTTGATTCATTTGAAAAATTGAATGAATCATTGTTAAATCCAATACCTTCACCCTTGTTTCTGTAAATACTATAAATCATAGAAGCAACTTTACTTCTATTGATTCCAGTTAAAATGAAGTCCTGAAGAGCTATTTCATGTTCACTTGGAATTTCTTCAGACTTCTTATGAGCCTCATCTCTGAGTTCTCTAACTTCTTCATCAAACTCAATGATTTGATTCTGAAGTTTGAGATTCTCTTCAGACAGCAAGTTAGTTTTATTTTTCAAAGATTTAATTTCACCTAACTTGCTTTTTAGATGACTCATAAGATCTTTAACTGTTTCAATTAATTCAGATCTAGTGAGTTCAGAATATACCTCATCTTCATCCTCTGAGTCTGAACAAGATTCTGCATCAGAAAATGCAGTTGCCATCAAGGCCAGGTTTGCTTCCTCTTCATCAGAGTCTGACTCATTGTCCAGATCATCCCATGTTGCCATGAGACTCTTTTTAAGTTTGTTTCTGAAGCTGCTGGACTTTGAGCTGGTCTTCTTTGCTTTTTCCTTTGACTTGTCCTTCTGAAGTTCAGGACATTCAGCAATGAAGTGGCCATGTTTCTTGCAGTTGTAGCATTCCTTCTGGTTTTCCCTCTTTGAACCAGATCCTCTAAAGTTACTGCTTCTGTTAGAGAATATTTTCTTTCTATTTATTCGATACTGAGTTCTTTTAGAAAGCATTGCAAGCTCATCATCATCTGAATCTTCTTCAGAATTTCCCTCAGGAAATTCTTCTTCAGATTCAATAGCTTTCAAAGCTTTAACAGGCTTTCTTTTAGATTTCAGTGCTATTGATTTTGGTTCTCTAACAGACTCATCCTCATTGAGTCCCAGTTCATGCACCTTGAGGGAGCTTATAAGATCTTCAATACTTAGAGTATTTAGATCCTTAGCTTCCTCAATAGAAGTCACTTTGGGTCTCCATTTAGATGGCAGACTTCTCAAGAGTTTGTTCACATGATCAGTTGTGGTATAACTCTTCTTTAGAATCTGAAGTCCAGAAACCAGAGTCTGCAATCTTGAGAACATTGTCTCAATATTTTCATCCTCTTTCATTCTGAACAATTCATATTGCTGAACAAGAATATTAGCCTTAGCTTCTCTAACTTTTTTGTTACCTTCATAGTTAGAGCAGAGGGATGTGAATATGGCTTTGGCTGTTGACTTGTCACTCAGCTTCTGATACTCAGTATGAGGTAATGAATCCACAATGATACCTCTGACATTGTGGTGCTTTCTATATATCTTCCTCTCATCATCACTTAAGCTTCTTCTGTTGACAGCAACACCTTCTTCATCAACTGGAATTGTGATTCCATCTTCTATTATATCCCATAGAGAATCATCAATACCAATTATATGGTTGTACATTTTGCTCTTCCACCATGAAAACTTTTCTGGATCACCAGTAAACATTGGGGGTTTATTGTGTGATCTAGATTTTCTATCATCTGTACCATAGTCATATGATACATATGTATGTCTACCAGGAGGAGGAGGTGGAGGTGGAGGGGAACCACTAGATGACATGTTTTTCTCAGGATCCTACTGACACACTGTTAAGTGTTAATATCATAACCGGAGCTCTGATACCAACTGAAGGTGAGAAAAACACACAAGAAGGGGGGGTTGAATTGTGTGGACTCAAAAATTTGGTTTCTTTTCTTCTCAAAACTTAAGACAAGTTCAGAAACTGGTTCTGAACCTTTTTCAAAGAGTATATGCAGCGGATTAAACACAAAGAGAGAAGGAAAGAGAGGACACACAATGTTTTTATACTAGTTCCTTCCACAAGTTGGAAGTAGTCTAGTCCCCTTGTTACTAACAAGAGATTTTAACTATAATCAAACTGATTACAATTACTCAGACCACAAAGGAATGAGATTTCCAGTTGCTCAACCACAAAGGAAGAGACTTCTAATGTTCAGACCACAAAGGAATGAACCAACCTTGCTCAGACCACAAAGGAATGAGACTCCCTGCTCAGACCACAAAGGAATGAGACTCTAACTTGCTCAGAACACTAAGTAATGAGGCTTACAATGCTTAGTATGCAGACTAAGACTTTAAACCAAACTGAATTACAAAGAAAGTAAGTTTGGGTTGAACACTTGATAAAATATCAGAGGTGTTCACTTAATACAACTCAGGGTAAGACTCTTAACCTTAAGAAATTCTAAGATACAAAAGATTGGAAGAATTTCTAAGTGTTTGGTGAACTATAATTTCTGGACAGCAAAACAGAGCAAGTTTCAGACAGTTTTTGTTCCAAGAGTCTTAGCAAAATTCTTCTTCAATTCTTCTTCCTTATATAGAGGGAATTAGAGCTGTTGAAGATTTGCATAAATCAAGCAAAGAGCCGTTGCAAGTAGTGAGCTAGGATAGCTGAAATTGTGTGCTGAACTTTGCAGAAAACCAGAGCCCAGTAGCCATTTTTGAATTTGCTTTCCTTAAAAGCTGGGAAATGTTTGAGTCAGGGAGACAACTGTTCCATTGGAGTTGTTCTGACATATGCAGGCATTAAATGCGTACAGTAACAGTTGCTTTTCTTGCGACATCAGACTTCAAAAGCTTCTGCGTGAACAGTACTTCAGAAGCTCTTCTTCAGACTCAGACTTCAGAAGCACTGTTCATTAGAAACTGGTCTTCAAACGTTGACTTTTGTTGACCTTCAGACGCACTGTTCAACAGACGCTCCCTTCAGACGTTGACTTTTGTTGACCCTCAGACTTAGACTTCAGACGCTGCCTTCAGACGCAAGCTTTAGACTCACCCTTCAGACGCACCCTTCAGACTCAGTCTTCAGACTCTCCCTTCAGACCCAGTTTTCCTTCTACTTTGCAACTTGGCTTCTGAGCTTTCCTTTCTTGCTCTAAGCTTGTTCTTCCATAACCATTATCAAATACTGATCATTAATAACGTGGTTCTGCATAACTTGAACAAAGCATTAGCAATTACCAATTTTCTTTTTAACACTTTGTTATCATCAAAACCTTAAAGAGAGATGTTCATACAAATTGTTCCAACAATCTCCCCCTTTATCCAAAAGAGAGTTGTTTCACACATTTTGTTGCAACACTCGTCAGTGCATAAATAGGATGTTTGAAAACAAAATGGAGTGAATTGAGGAGCATGATCAGTCAAATTCTTCAAACGCTAGTGAAACTCAGCCTCGGTCATTGAAAAGAATCATGTGTACATCTCTTTGGTTTTCTTCCAAATTGTAGAAGGTCAAAATTGGTTTAGGCCAAATTGTCTTGCCACCAAGTTTTGGTAATATTGTATCAGCCCCAGGCCAGCTTTGCCTAAAGCAATTCTAAGGGACAAGAGTTTTGGAGTCAGATATTCCTTCCAAATCCGACATTTTTGTCGAAGTATTGAGGGTTTTAAGCTGGAAATTCCCTTTTAAACCAGTTCGGACCTACATTTCGGCAGACGAAAGGGGCCATTGTTGAGTCAAAGGAATCACATTTTAAGAAAATGTTGAAGTATTCTTTGAAGATTTGGATTGTCGGGAGATTGATTTCTCTTCTCCTGAGATAAGCCAGCCTTACTCCTTCTACGCTTCGACTAGCTATCTCATCCTTATACATTGGTGGAGGTTTAGAATTTTAATTGTTTTTCAAAAGTGGCTACTAGCCACAATTGGAAAAGCAAAAGAGGTCCTGAAAGTGCCAACTCTTTGTTCTTTTTTAGTATTTTCATGGTTTGGCTTGCAGCACCCAATGAATCATAAAGAGTTCCTAGAAGTAATTTTTCGAATCAGAAGATATTTCCTTCATGCAATTGGATGGCCATGGTCTTGAATTTTTTGGCTACTTGTAGGGAACCAGTTCAAAAAACAAAGTAGGAAAGCCAAAATGTGAGAAAGGTTCTATGTTCTTGATTAGAGACATCTAAGGTATCCTTGTCGAAGTGATAATTCAGAAAGTTGCTATAACTAGCTCTTGAGACAGGGAAGTCGAAGTCGTTATTTCCACTAGTATTGGTAGGGTCATAGACTTCACCTATTGGCAGAAGCCCAGTGATGGCAGCTACGTCGAAAAGGGTGGGTGTGAGCATACCACACTTCAAGTGAAGGGTGTTGGTTGAGCTTTCCCAAAAATGAATAGCAGCCGAAAGTAGAGTTCCATCATAGTTTAAGCCAGTTTTCGACAACTGGATCAGTGGAAGATACATACGTTTTTCCAAAGATCTGCTTTCTTAGGTTCGACCTTATTTAGCCATTCTAAGTATGTCGAAGTGTTGGTTGAAGAAGGGGCTAATCTAAACACCCTTTGAGGAGCGTTCACGAAATGCATATGGAAAGGTCCTTCAGAAAAAACCTAGGTTTTGCACGGTCTCACCTAGGAAAGTATGTGCGAAGTTTCTTCATATCCCTATCAGTATCTGACATGGGTCCTAAAAACCCATAAACAACATTATCAACTGAATAAGGAATCATTACCTGGGATTGCCAGATTTTAGCTTTTTCTTCATCAACATCAGGCTCAGGGGCGAAGCTTTGCATGTTCTTGTTAGGAAGAACAGAAACGTTGGCAGCGAGGGGAACTTGAATTTTCTGGGAAGCTGAAGACGCCATTAGAGAGCTTAAAGAAAATGGTAAAACTTTCGTGAAAAGAAGATTGATTTGAATAAAGATCTGATGGCCTAAAAAGCCTTTGAAGCTTACGAAACTTCTATGGAATTCTTGGGTTTTCAGAAAATAGAGAGAGAAAACTTCAGGAAAAGTGAAGAAGAAGAGTGGGTTTGGATTTTATAGGGGAGAGAGAAAGTTTTGAGCTTGTAAGAAACTGCCACGTCGTCGAAGAATTAGAGATAGTGGGGTTGTGAAGAGTTGTGATTATGATTGATTGAACTCCATTAATTTCTTCAACTGAATGTGGTGGCCCACTAAATCCGAAGAAAGTGGCATAGTAATGATGAAAAACTAGGGAACAATTTTGAAATGACGTTTTGAATAAAAGTGACGTCATTATTTCATAGATTATGTAGAGTTTTCAAAAAATGTCAGTTTTCTCATTCATTTCTTAAGTCGAAAATGACATTTTTTGGGGGCAATTTGTTAGCACTTATTTTGATTTCCCTTATTTCGACTAACTATATGGTTGTGTGAGCTATGAAATTTTCTAAGTACGTGAAATGGATGCAGATTTTGACTAAAGGAAGATTCAAGTTGCAAGTTCTCCAAGTCCAAGAGCATAAGATTTGTTTAAATCTAGAAAAGAGCCCAGGGGTGATTCGACTAACAAGATTTCGGCAAAGAGGAAAAGATCTTTCCTTGAGTTCATTTATTTCGACAGAAGGGAAGAAGCCTTCAACCAGTTTTCTTTGAGGAGACAAGTTGGAAGGTTCAGACACGTAGAGGCCATGCTGAAGCTGTCGAAGTAGTTTAGTTTTTTAGCCATTAGGTTTGCAGTCATTTTTCTATGTATATATACTAGTTTTTCATAGGAAAAACGGGTCACAAATCATTATCAAAAGTGTTGGATATTTGGTTGTTGGCTTCATGTTTGCTAAAATCAAATATACAAGCAAGGTGTGCGTCTTCAGAAGCTGGATCTCAGAAGCAGAACTTTAGAAGCATTGTTCAGAAGCTGAACCTTCAGAAGCACTGTTCAGAAGCACTATTCAGAAGCAACCTTCAGACGCTGAATGTTCAGACGCAAAACTTCAGACGCAGACCTTCAGAAGCACTTCTTCAGAAGTACCTTCAGAAGCTGGTTTACTGTGCTCCTGTTTTAGTGCCTTGGAGCTGTTTATTTTCTCTTATGATCTTTTGAAGATTTGACTGAAGAATTCTCCTTGCTGCGTGTGGTTCTAAAAGGAAGAATATTTTCGTGAGATTTATTTTGAATATTGGATTCTATTATTTGTGAATATATTTTCAAAGAGATCTTTGGAAAATATATTTATGAAGAATATTGAGGAATATATTTCTAAAGAAGAATTTTGGAAATATATTTTTGAATAATATTTGGTTCAAACATTTGTTGCTGCTGAAGGCTATAAATAGAGGACGCTACCATGGAAGAAAATCAACTCAACTGAAGCTGTCATTGAAAGACTATTTTTAGGCTTTCGACTTTAGGTTGTCTTTGTTGAGCAGTGTGCTCTGATTTGTATACCACTTTATTGCTGCTATTGAATATCAAAAGCTTAGAGTTGATTTGTTTTAGTTGAGTTGTAATTGTAGATCACTTGAAGCTTTTAAGCAAGAGTGACTTTTGTGTATTTGGAGTGTGTCTCCTACGTTGATTGTTATTAGAGTTTAAGATCATTGGGGCAGTGATTGTTTGAGGGGAACTAAGATGGGATCCCAGGTCTAGGAGTTCCTAGGTTGAAGTCAATACGAGTAGTTGCTAGGTGATAAGTTGTAAACTGGGAGTTTGCTGAGAACTTAGAACTAGGACTATCATAATGGATTTCCTTCCTGGCTTGGTAGCCTCCAGACGTAGGTGTGTTTGTCACCGAACTGGGTTAACAAATATCTTGTGCCTTTTATTTTCTGTCTGTTATTGTTCGTCTGTTTTACTGCGCCAGAAATTTAGGGTGAGCTCCAGGGAAGTTTTTTTTTTTGGCATAATGGATGTGCGCACCTCGTTTTTTTTTTCCTGAGAAAAAAAAGACGCGCAAATCCTCCGAGGTCGTTCGTAAACGCTCGGAGGGCCTTTTGTGAAGCCGCCACCAAAGTTTTTGTGTAAAGGGAACGTTGATAAACCCTTAAGTTTTTTTTTGTTTAAAGGGAAACGATAATAAAACCCTTTGACGATGAGGAAAGGATGGTCATCGCAACCATTGTCGGGTTCGGGAGTCGATTACGCAAGGGGAAGGTATTAGCACCCCTCACGTCCGTTGTACTCAACGGGAACCTTCTATTTGGCTAAAGCTTAAATTGTTTTTAAATGTTTTGCGTACATGCTTATTTATGTCAAAATATAATAAAGGGGGGAAGAAAGAGATAAAAACAAACGAAAGAAAAGAAGAAAAAGTTTTTTATTATTGCGCTTGACAAGATGTCGATCTTGCTCCTACGTATCTCCCGGTAGTCGGAGAATTCAAAGCGTACGTAGTTCTTTGGAAGAAAAACGTACATATGTTGGTTAATTTTAAATGGACGATGTTTTAACCGAATTCTTGCGATTAAAACGTAGCTTGTATGCTCGCGCTTGGGAGACTTATTAAGCGTTTGTTCGTGAATCGCACTAGAATTGTTAAAAGGTACGTCCGTTAGGGTAAAAAGGTTCGAATTGGTCGCTATGGGACCAAGAGAGGTGCAATGGACTCATACAAGTCAATCATTGACCGAGTGGACTCCAATGAGTCGGGCGATTGTTCGATTGATCCACTGAGATCAAGAACGGGTACAATGGACTCGGACGAGTCGAACATTGACCGAGTGGACTCCAACGAGTCGGGCGATTGTTCGATTGATCCACTGAGATCAAGAACGGGTACAATGGACTCGGACGAGTCGAACATTGACCGAGTGGACTCCAACGAGTCGGGCGATCGAATCTAATGGCCACGGGGGACCAAAAGGTTCGGATTGACCACAAGGGGCCAAGGTTTGGTTTGGTTATGGTTGGATACGTTTGAAAAGGGAATGACGATTGTCCGAACGACGAGACATACGTCACGCGTTCGTACAATCGGGGCAATGGAGAGACATACGTCACACCATCCCTTTTTCATTCATGTTTTTGGGTAGAATTCTTTTAGAAATCCCAAGGTATATCAAAACATTCGGTTTGAAAACCCAAATTGGAAAGATTTAGCAATTTTGCTAGAAAAC
This sequence comes from Medicago ruthenica, assembly GCA_018208015.1. Classification (NCBI taxonomy): domain Eukaryota; kingdom Viridiplantae; phylum Streptophyta; class Magnoliopsida; order Fabales; family Fabaceae; genus Medicago; species Medicago ruthenica. The sequence goes on along the minus strand of CM031376.1, from coordinate 46,254,095 downwards.
GCCCGAGTTCGTCTCATTTTGCGAAAAGCGAACGTATTTGGCGTATGTTCATGTTTGAGTTTTGAACATCATGAACAATATTTATTGTTCAAGTTTTGATTGAAATGATGAACATAGCTGATTTGTTCATGTGGTTTTGAAAGTTTGAGAACATAACTTGTTTTGCAAGTTATCCACAAAATGTCGTACGAACTTGTGAATTTGTCTAAATTGTGCAAAATCCTTGTTATGGTTTGAAAAACATGGGTTTAAAAACTCTTAGGTTCTGAGCTCCTGGGCTAGAACCTCAAAAAATGGTCATTTTGACACCTAAACTCAGATTCTGAGTTCTGTCATGGTCGCACTGCGACCATGACTTCGCACTGCGAAGCATGCGAATTTTTGAGTTCAGAAGCTGTTTCTGAACTTTTGTTCAGAAACAACTTCTGAACACACTCAGGACCTTTTAGGTGAGTGAAAAGCTTTGAGTTTTTGGGATGAAAAAGGCTGGACAAACCAGTTTTGATGTTTTGAAAAACCTTGGGATTTCTTTGAAATTCAAAAGGGGTTTTTTAGAACCAAATGGTTTTGAACCAAAATTGCTATGCAAACACAAATGAAAATGCAATACAAAGGCTTAGAAACTTACAGAACTCCTTAGCAAAGCTCCAGCTGCAATGGATTTGAATTGGTTGAAGGCTTTCACAAAGGTTTTTGATATTGGTGATGAACTTGAACTTTGTGATGCTTTGTGTTGGATTGGTTTTTTTCTGGTTGTTTGTGAGTGTTTGTAAGCTGGAATGAGTAGAGTTTCTGCTCTTGAAATGCTGTTATCAGTTGTTTAGAACCTTGGGCATTGCCTTCTATTTATAGGCCAAAACCAAATCTATTTCATCATTAGAAAATCCCAAAATCCAGCTGATTTGTGGCTAGGATCAAGCTGAATCCCTTTGCATTAAATGCTAATGGATAGAGGCAACCTTGCCTTGTGCCAAGGGGCAAGATTCAGCCTGATTTCAGCCACAAATTCAACTAATTCTAGAAGGTAATGATGAGAAACAAGGCTGAATTGCAATTGGCCAAACTTGGGGATCAATCCTTGCAATCTCAATGGTTAATCAAAAAACGTGCACTGTAATGTGCAGAGATTGAGGGATGAAAAAGGCTACCTATGGCTGGTGTGAGGGGTGAAAAGCTGCTGCAAAAACAGGGTAGGCACTCATGGCTTTTCAAGTGAGAAAATCTAGCTAGTTTGACTGGTTTTGGGGGAAGCAAGCAGGAGGAAAGTCATCAAGCAGGTGGCTGGCAACCTTGTGGTGGTTAACAGGTCACTTGGGAGGGACAAAAGCTGCCCAAGGGCAAGCCCACTTGCTTGTCACATGCTAGGTTGGAAGAAAAAGCTTCCAACCTTGGCATTAATGGCAAGTCCTTCAATTCTGGTTTTGCTTGGCCCAATTAGCCATGAATTCTGATTAAAATAAATATGGAAATGATATGCAACAAATTCTGGAATTAAATCAAAGAAACCAAAAATCTGCAGAAAAATCGCAGACTTCGCAGTGCGAAGGGAGCTTCGCAGTGCGAAGTCATCATTTTTGAAATGTTGACTTTTCTGTTGACTTTTGTTGACTTTGACTTTTTTCTCCCTCTTTGATTTTTTGTTTTAAAATGCTTAGGACAAAATTAGGGTACTACAGCTGCCCCTACTTAATTGTGTCTTCGCATAGAGTGCGTGAGTGCCGAGGGCATCTCATGAACTCTTTGCGAAGATCAATTAAGTAAAAAGAAGGACCCGAATTTTGTCCTTCACGGAATGCAAATGCAATAGTTTGAAAAGGTTGATCATATCCAGCCGCTAACACTGGAGGTAGATCCACTGGAGGATGAAGGTAATCGTATCCAGCCGCTAACACTGAAGGTAGATTCCTAAAGGGGAAGTGATCTTATTCAGCCGCTACCACTGAAGGTCGAACACTGAGGGAGGTGATCTTATCTAGGCGTTTTCACTAGAGGTCGATACCTAAGCTAGGTAATCTTATTCAGGCGTTTTCACTGAAAGTCGATTCCTAACGAGCTGTGATCTTATTCAGCCGCTAACACTGAAGGTCGATACACTGGGGGGGGGGGTGATCTTATCTAGGCGTTTTCACTAGAGGTCGATACCTAAGCTAGGTAATCTTATTCAGGCGTTTTCACTGAAGGTCGATTCCTAACGAGCTGTGATCTTATTCAGCCGCTAACACTGAAGGTCGATACACTGGGGGAGGTGATCTTATCTAGGCGCTTTCACTAGAGGTCGATACCTAAGCTAGGTAATCTTATTCAGGCGTTTTCACTGAAAGTCGATTCCTAACGAGCTGTGATCTTATTCAGCCGCTAACACTGAAGGTTGATACACTGGGGGGTGATCTTATCTAGGCGTTTTCACTAGAGGTTGATACCTAAGCTAGGTAATCTTATTCAGGCGTTTTCACTGAAGGTTGATTCCTAACGAGCTGTGGTCTTACCCTAAATAGGTGCCCCTGGTTGAACCGGAAAACATGATTGTATGATGCATGTTATGCAGTATGATATGCAGTGATATGCAATGCAATATGATATGAGATGGACTCAAACAAAGATTCCTTCTGGGGAATTGGGGACAGTTAGTGAAGGAGGTTCACTGGGGAACGCTTACTTGACTGTTGATGGATGTTGGTGAATATGTGATACTCACTGGAGAATCCTTGTTGAGGATGCATGATTTATGAAATGAAATGCATGTGTATGAATGATTTGTATATGCATGCATGAATGAAAATGACATGATGCATGAATTATGCTATGCATGATATGAGGGATGCTGGTTGGGTGCCGAGCAAAGTCGGTCTTGGTTGTGGTTGTGCCAATGACGATTGGACTCTTTTTTTTTTTGTTTTGTTGGTTGTTTGGTTGGTTTGGAAGGACAAGGTCCTTTGCCTACATACCCGAATGGGATCAAAACCGGTGTAGTTCGGGCTTGTCCTGGGGATTTGTGTTTGTCTGCCAATGATGATTGGACTTTGGGTGAGACTCCACTGGGGAATATCAATAAAATTTGGGCTTTATTGTGGGCCAATGAAAATTGGGCTTTGGTTTGTTGTGCTTGACAAGATGATGATCTTGCTCCTACGTATCTCCTGGTGGGATGGAGAATTCAAAGCTTACGTAGTTCTTTGGTTTGCCAATGAATATTGGACTTTTGGTTTGCCAATGAAAATTGGGCTTTGGTTGTGACATCACTGGGGATATAAGGATCAATTTGGAAACATGATCGATATCCGGCCTTAGTGGATGAAAAAGATGTATGGGGGGTGAGCTTTATTTGGGAAATTTGTTTCCTCCGACACCCGGGATCTTTGCGTTTTACGCGCCGTGAGCTACGCACTTGTTTCTGCTGAAGAGCATGAGTCTTAAAATGACTGATGCAAAGCTTCAAGTTTTGAGTCCTCTGATGCAATACCGGGGACCAACGAGATTCTTTCGACATTTAACGTCCAAGTAAAAAACACACATTTTTTTGTTTTTTTATGTTATTCCCATATTTCAATGCATTATTTATCATGAATAAAAACACATTTTATGAGCAAGTAAGGACGCATAACAATGAAAAGATTTAAAGATGATTTTGATTTAACGAAACTTAGTCCCTTGTGTGGGTAACTATTCGTGAAAATGTAATCCCTATAAGAGGTGATTACTGAGATAGAGAAAAAGGAAGAAACAAAAAGACAAATGGAAATTTGCTTGGGTTTCACGTGCTACTTTCCCTATGACTTCGAAATAATTTGTTTTTGAAAGATGATAATGAGGTTGATTCTTTCCCTCTTGAATTCTGTCCGGACCTCACGTGCCGCAGTCTTTTGCCTTTTTTTCTTTTTTTTTTTTGAAACCCCTAACTTTTGCCTGGACTGCTCTTTCGAGTTTTCAGTCCACCGGGGTGTATTTCCTTTTTTGATGTCCTTAATTTTTGCCTAGACCGCCTTTTCAGGTTTTCGATCTACCAGGACACTCTCTATTGCCTAAACCGCCCTTTTCGGGTTTTCGATTTAGCGAGCTCTTTTTCTTTTTGGCATATATATTTTTTTTGACTGCGCCGGAGTTTATTGATAGGGGGATCCTTGTGGACGGGTAATACCTTTTTTCCAAGCATTAAGTCTCCTTCTCTAAATTCTCGAGAATGAACTTTCTTGCCGAGCTGTCCATGCCACCATGCCGTGAGGTGTTTCTCTTTTATGGGGTTTAGTAGGTCGAACCTTGTTTGTGTTTAGGTGCTTGGATGACAAGCATGGTTGGTTTTTTCGAGTGCCAATGAAAATTGGGCTTTGGATATTTGGATGCCGAGCAAGGTCGGGCTTTTTATGATGGGATGCCGAGCAAGGTCGGGCTTTTGTTTTTTTGGATGGGAATGCCAATGACAATTGGGCTTTTATTGGAAGTGGGGTTTGTGATTGCCAATGGAAATTGGGCTTTTTGTTTGGAAATTGTGTGTGCCAATGAAAATTGGTCTTTTGTTGGAGATGTGAGGAATGCCAATGACGACTTGGCTTTTTGTGTTTGGGGATGCCAATGAAAATTGGGCTTTGTTTGTTTGGGAATGTGAGGAATGCCAATGACGACTTGGCTTTTTGTGGGAAATTGTGGGGAGTGCCGTAACGGCAAATGGTTTTTTTTTGAATTGGGCGACCACTTGTTTGGTCATGTTTGCATAGGAAGCTGCTTCGACCCATTTGGTGAAACAGTTGATGGCAACTAGTATGAATTGGTGCCCTTTTGAAGCCTTTGGCTCAATCATTCCGAACATGTCTATGCCCCACATAGAGAAAGGTTAGGGTGATGTCATGACATGCAGAGGTGTTTGTGGTATGTGCCCCTTGTTGGCATGAATTTGGCACTTGTGATATGTCTTGGCATGGGGAAAGCAGTCGGTCTCCATAGTTAGCCAATAACAACCCGCCCTTAGGGTATTCACTTATGTACTTTTTGCATGTGCAATGGCATGGGTTTGGAAGGACTCCTCATGGATTTCTTTGGTGAGCATGACTGCTTCACATTTATCCACACGTCTGAGTGAGACCATGATTTCTCTTATAGAGTGTGTCCCGGCAGAGGGAAAACTGTGGTGCTATTTTTTTTGAGGGTTCTCTTAGTGAGGTTGTATTACCCTATCCTCTTGATCCCCAAGTCTGGACAATCCTTCAGGAGGTTCAAAATCGTCCTTATTATCATCTTCCGTTTGGTTTAAATTGAAGATTGAAGTCAAAAGGGATCGTAGCAGTGTTATTTTTTTTGGTGGTGTATTTATGATGATTTTTTTTCTAGGGTTTACGAAAATTTATTTGAGGACGAAAGAAAAACGAACTCTTTGAACATAAACTGCAAATTTATTAATGACAGAAATGATTTGAAATATGGGGGTCCCATAAAAATAATCATTTGCCTTGGGAAGAGCAAAATGGACAAAGAAATGATTTCCAGAATTTCGATGGCCTTCCGGTTTGCTCGGATCTCTTCCGAAACGCTACTGTACACCGGGTCGGGTATTTCCTTTTTTTGGTGTTTGGTGAGGGAATGATGTGAGGGTTTTGCTTTGAAATGAAAATGCATGTGAATGTATAAATGCAATGAGTATGCAAAAATATGCCCCTCTCTTTTTTTTTTATGCAAAAATTTTTTTATGAATGCAAATGTAATGATATGCAAGGGTTATGGTTTATGAAGGTTCGGAACTTCCCCCCAATCTCACATGTAGGCTCTAAATGGTGAAATATCCTAAGAAGAGGTCCTTAGAGTCATAGACCTCACATGGAATTAGGGTTGTCTATGGACATACGTCGACATGACTTCAATTAATTCCACGTGAAAATCTCCTCTAAGCGGGGTTGGGCATCCTACCTCACGGACATACGTCAACGCGGGCTTCCGCACACAACCTCCTTCTAACTTAGTTTTTTTTTCAAGCTCGGGTAGAGAGCCTCACACGTCCGGCATTAACCCGAACAATGTGGAGTAACATCACTCAAGTAACCCCCGCATTTGATATATATATGATATGAATATAAAGCAAAATAAAGCAAATATAAACATAAAGCATATGACATGTATGAATAAAATAATAAGCATGGTGCGCGAAGAAAATAAAAACAATTGGCTTAAAAGCCAAATAGGTTAGGCTTGACTCGCTAGTGGGAAAAGGTTCCCCAGTGAAGTCGCCAGCTGTGCGCACCTCGTTTTTTTTTCCTGAGAAAAAAAAGACGCGCAAATCCTCCGAGGTCGTTCGTAAACGCTCGGAGGGCCTTTTGTGAAGCCGCCACCAAAGTTTTTGTGTAAAGGGAACGTTGATAAACCCTTAAGTTTTTTTTTGTTTAAAGGGAAACGATAATAAAACCCTTTGACGATGAGGAAAGGATGGTCATCGCAACCATTGTCGGGTTCGGGAGTCGATTACGCAAGGGGAAGGTATTAGCACCCCTCACGTCCGTTGTACTCAACGGGAACCTTCTATTTGGCTAAAGCTTAAATTGTTTTTAAATGTTTTGCGTACATGCTTATTTATGTCAAAATATAATAAAGGGGGGAAGAAAGAGATAAAAACAAACGAAAGAAAAGAAGAAAAAGTTTTTTATTATTGCGCTTGACAAGATGTCGATCTTGCTCCTACGTATCTCCCGGTAGTCGGAGAATTCAAAGCGTACGTAGTTCTTTGGTAGAAAAACGTACATATGTTGGTTAATTTTAAATGGACGATGTTTTAACCGAATTCTTGCGATTAAAACGTAGCTTGTATGCTCGCGCTTGGGAGACTTATTAAGCGTTTGTTCGTGAATCGCACTAGAATTGTTAAAAGGTACGTCCGTTAGGGTAAAAAGGTTCGAATTGGTCGCTATGGGACCAAGAGAGGTGCAATGGACTCATACAAGTCAATCATTGACCGAGTGGACTCCAATGAGTCGGGCGATTGTTCGATTGATCCACTGAGATCAAGAACGGGTACAATGGACTCGGACGAGTCGAACATTGACCGAGTGGACTCCAACGAGTCGGGCGATTGTTCGATTGATCCACTGAGATCAAGAACGGGTACAATGGACTCGGACGAGTCGAACATTGACCGAGTGGACTCCAACGAGTCGGGCGATCGAATCTAATGGCCACGGGGGACCAAAAGGTTCGGATTGACCACAAGGGGCCAAGGTTTGGTTTGGTTATGGTTGGATACGTTTGAAAAGGGAATGACGATTGTCCGAACGACGAGACATACGTCACGCGTTCGTACAATCGGGGCAATGGAGAGACATACGTCACACCATCCCTTTTTCATTCATGTTTTTGGGTAGAATTCTTTTAGAAATCCCAAGGTATATCAAAACATTCGGTTTGAAAACCCAAATTGGAAAGATTTAGCAATTTTGCTAGAAAACGCCCGAGTTCGTCTCATTTTGCGAAAAGCGAACGTATTTGGCGTATGTTCATGTTTGAGTTTTGAACATCATGAACAATATTTATTGTTCAAGTTTTGATTGAAATGATGAACATAGCTGATTTGTTCATGTGGTTTTGAAAGTTTGAGAACATAACTTGTTTTGCAAGTTATCCACAAAATGTCGTGCGAACTTGTGAATTTGTCAAAATTGTGCAAAATCCTTGTTATGGTTTGAAAAACATGGGTTTAAAAACTCTTAGGTTCTGAGCTCCTGGGCTAGAACCTCAAAAAATGGTCATTTTGACACCTAAACTCAGATTCTGAGTTCTGTCATGGTCGCACTGCGACCATGACTTCGCACTGCGAAGCATGCGAATTTTTGAGTTCAGAAGCTGTTTCTGAACTTTTGTTCAGAAACAACTTCTGAACACACTCAGGACCTTTTAGGTGAGTGAAAAGCTTTGAGTTTTTGGGATGAAAAAGGCTGGACAAACCAGTTTTGATGTTTTAAAAAACCTTGGGATTTCTTTGAAATTCAAAAGGGGTTTTTTAGAACCAAATGGTTTTGAACCAAAATTGCTATGCAAACACAAATGAAAATGCAATACAAAGGCTTAGAAACTTACAGAACTCCTTAGCAAAGCTCCAGCTGCAATGGATTTGAATTGGTTGAAGGCTTTCACAAAGGTTTTTGATATTGGTGATGAACTTGAACTTTGTGATGCTTTGTGTTGGATTGGTTTTTTTCTGGTTGTTTGTGAGTGTTTGTAAGCTGGAATGAGTAGAGTTTCTGCTCTTGAAATGCTGTTATCAGTTGTTTAGAACCTTGGGCATTGCCTTCTATTTATAGGCCAAAACCAAATCTATTTCATCATTAGAAAATCCCAAAATCCAGCTGATTTGTGGCTAGGATCAAGCTGAATCCCTTTGCATTAAATGCTAATGGATAGAGGCAACCTTGCCTTGTGCCAAGGGGCAAGATTCAGCCTGATTTCAGCCACAAATTCAACTAATTCTAGAAGGTATTGATGAGAAACAAGGCTGAATTGCAATTGGCCAAACTTGGGGATCAATCCTTGCAATCTCAATGGTTAATCAATAAAAACGTGCACTGTAATGTGCAGAGATTGAGGGATGAAAAAGGCTACCTATGGCTGGTGTGAGGGGTGAAAAGCTGCTGCAAAAACAGGGTAGGCACTCATGGCTTTTCAAGTGAGAAAATCCAGCTAGTTTGACTGGTTTTGGGGGAAGCAAGCAGGAGGAAAGTCATCAAGCAGGTGGCTGGCAACCTTGTGGTGGTTAACAGGTCACTTGGGAGGGACAAAAGCTGCCCAAGGGCAAGCCCACTTGCTTGTCACATGCTAGGTTGGAAGAAAAAGCTTCCAACCTTGGCATTAATGGCAAGTCCTTCAATTCTGGTTTTGCTTGGCCCAATTAGCCATGAATGCTGATTAAAATAAATATGGAAATGATATGCAACAAATTCTGGAATTAAATCAAAGAGACCAAAAATCTGCAGAAAAATCGCAGACTTCGCAGTGCGAAGGGAGCTTCGCAGTGCGAAGTCATCATTTTTGAAATGTTGACTTTTCTGTTGACTTTTGTTGACTTTGACTTTTTTCTCCCTCTTTGATTTTTTGTTTTAAAATGCTTAGGACAAAATTAGGGTACTACAATGGACTCAGAAGGAGAATTAACTTATGAAGAACTTCTTGCCTCTTTCAAAGAACTGTACATCAGAAGTGAAGAAGTTTGCAAGTTATATATAAATCAGAAGAAGACTATCAGTCAACTGCATGCTGAAAGAAGTGACCATGTAGCAAAATTTTTTGATCTCAATGATGAGGTAACCCAGTTAAACTCTCACCTTGAACATATGAAGAAGCAAGTCAGAATGATGAACACTGGTACTGATGTGCTAGAAGAGATATTGGAGAGTCAGAACCAAGGGAAACCAAATGGTATAGGATTTGATGATAGGATTTTGAACAAATAGCAAAATCTAGCTAAAAGGTTCATTGCAGTTGTTGAAACATATGATCCAATGATGGACAAGCCTAAGATGGAACATCAGAACAAACCTCAGGGATCTAAAAGCAGGAGGGCATCTTGTCATTGGGTATGTCATTACTATGGTAGAAAGGGGCACATAAAGCCTTTCTGTTTCAAGCTGTATGGATACCCCAAACACTTTCAACAAAGAAAAGTGGAACCCATTGTAAACAAAATCAATGTCAAGAAGGAATGGAGACCAAAGTGTGAAAGTCTTGGCCTCATAGCTCATACATCTTTGAGAGCCTCCTGTAGGGAAGATTGGTATTCTAATAGTGGATGCTCCAGACACATGACCGGTGTCAAGAAGTACTTAGTTAATTTAAAACCATACTCCAGTAGCTTTGTGATTTTTGGTGATGGAGCCAAAGGAGAAATTCTTGGAATTGGAGACTTGATCAGTGGTGGACTACCAAAGTTAGAAAATGTGCTATTAGTAAAAGGGCTAACTTCAAATTTGATTAGCATAAGCCAGCTGTGTGATCAAGGGATGGATGTGAACTTCAACAAGACTGAATGTCTGGTAACTAATGAGAAAAGTGAAGTGTTAATGAGGGGCAATAGATCAAAGGACAATTGTTACTTATGGATGCCTCAAGAAGAAGCAAGCCTATCCATATGTCTCAGAAGTACAAAAGAAGAAGTCAGACTGTGGGACCAGAAACTTGGGCATTTAAACCTGAGGGGTATGAAGAAAGTCATAACTGTGGAAGCTATCAGAGGACTACCCAAACATAATATTAATGAAGACAACATTTGTGGTGAATGTCAGATTGGCAAACAAACGTGAATATCTCATCCAAGGTTGGAGCATCAGGAATCAAGCATGAATTTTCAGCTCCCATAACACCCCAGCAAAATGGTGTTGTTGAAAGGAAGAACAGGACCTTGCAGGAGTCAGCCAGAGTTATGCTTCATGCCAAACATTTGCCCTATCACTTTTGGGCTGAAGCAATGAACACAGCTTGTTATGTCCACAATAGGGTCACTCTGAAGACAGGCACTACAGCTACCTTGTATGAGTTATGGAAAGGAAGAAAGCCTACTGTCAAATACTTTCATGTATTTGGAAGCAAGTGCTACATTCTGGCAGATAGAGAAAACAGAAGGAAAATGGATCCCAAGAGTGATGAAGGGGTTTTTCTTGGATACTCAACAAACAACAAAGCATATAGAGTTTTTAACTCCAGAACCAAGGTAGTTATGGAATCTATCAATGTTGTGATAAATGATTTACCTGCTGAAAGAGCGTCTGATGTTGAACCAAATATTGAAACATCAGAAGAACAACCAGATACACCTGTTGAGAAAAATGAAGTTGAGTCTGAAGAAGGAGAACATGATCTAGATCATGTATCAACAAGTAAAGGACCTTCAATCAGAGTTCAAAAGAATCATCCCAAAGAACTAATCATTGGGAACCTTGATCAAGGAGTCAGAACCAGGAAATCTAATGAAGTAATTACTAACTCTTGTTTTGTATCCAAATTTGAACCCAAAAATATTAAAGAAGCACTTACTGATGAATTTTGGATTGATGCTATGCAAGAGGAACTGAATCAGTTCAAAAGAAGTGAAGTATGGGACTTAGTTCCAAGACCTGAAGGCATAAATGTCATTGGAACTAAATGGATCTACAAAAATAAATCAGATGAACATGGAACTGTGACCAGAAACAAGGCAAGGCTAGTTGCTCAAGGGTATACTCAGGTGGAGGGACTTGATTTTGATGAAACCTTTGCACCTGTGGCCAGATTGGAGTCCATAAGATTACTGTTAGCAGTAGCGTGTATCCTCAAGTTCAAACTATTCCAGATGGATGTTAAGAGTGCCTTCCTAAATGGATATTTACATGAAGAAGTTTATGTTGAACATCCAAAGGGATTTATAGATCTTAAGTTTCCTAACCATGTCTACAAGTTGAAGAAAGCCATGTATCAGTTAAAACAGGCACCTAGAGCATGGTATGAGAGACTCACACAGTTTCTAGATACTCAAGGTTACAGAAAAGGAGGATGTAACACCCATACTAATTTAATCTAGAATATTAGCATGTGCATTAAACTGATACTGGATACATTTAAAATTTTCAATAAAAATATTACATCACATCTGAATGAATACAAGTTTACTCGTTTGTACAAATAATCAAATACCATTACAATACTTATACAAAAGTCCAATAATCTCCTGAGCTGGTACATGACGAGCAACTGTACTCCATCCAGTATCTCTCTGAAGAACTCCATCACAAACCGCTGACTTACCTGTAAACCTGCACCAGAAGGAGTGGGATGAGACATAATGTCTCAGTGAGCTCCACCCAACCAACTGTTGGCAACCTCAGGGAACCTAGGGTCGCCATGCCTACCTTGGCAATTTCGGGGATCTCCTATGATCGCGAAGTCTTATCTATATCCACAAAGGATATAAATCTGCCTATGACTATAAGTCTGCCTATAACTATAACTGTAAACTGCCTATAACTATAACTGTAAACTGCCTATAACTATAACTGTAAATTGCCTATAACTATAACTGTAAACTGCCTATAACTATAACTGTAAACTGCCTATAACTATAACTGTAACTATAAAACATAATTCATATAAACACATATTATGTTAGATGTTAGCGTTGAACAAACATTATTATCTGAGTTCATTTTACGGAGTGCATCCGGGTGGAGTAACCCCGAAGTACATCTCCCTATAACCCGATGAAAATTCCTATCTGAGGCTAATCACCGGATTCCTCTTTAATTTGCATGCGGACAACCCTCTCGGAGAAGTCCCATCCGGCGAATCCCGGAGTCTGCTGAACACGCCTATAACTGTAACATATAATTCTTTAACTTTAAATATAAACATGCATATCTGTTGCATTAATCATATAATAACAATCCTGTAACACTTAACCTATGACACAAGGTTCTTGGCTTATCGTTCTCATAAGCCACCTATTAATTGTTGGAGAACCAACACTATAAGCTTATCTGAAGCTTCGCATGTCGAAACATTCCTATTACTCTTGTATTCTAAACCGAATACTTCTCTAATCTTGCTTACCTAATGTAGGTTCTTGACTTATCAAAGTCGTATGCCTTCCTTAAGAGTTTATCAACTCACATGTAATGGATTTATCCATCTAATTCTTACTCTCATACTCTTAAATCTCATTTTCCTATCAAAGGATTCGACATATCGTTATCATATGCCGTTCTTAGGGATTACCTATTCATTTAACCCTTGTTCTTGCCTTTCCCGTACATTGCGTATTCCTTGCTCCTATAATATCTCAACCATTGGAAGCCTTTTGGAAGAATTAAAATGGTGGATAATGTTTCTAAAATGTTTCAGGAGAAAACGGTTGCAAAAAGCCACGCCTACGCGCACCAGAACACCCAAAACAACTCAACTGTCATGAGCTGTTCTGGTGTGGTCGCTACAGCGACGGCCTGGTTGCTACAAGCGACCGTAGGCAGAACCCAAAATGCTGTCTGGTTGCTATAGCGACGGACTGGTCGCTGTACGACCATGGCAGTACAGAACTTGTTCAAAATCATGTTTTTCCACCATTTTTGCTCAACCAAAGTTACCCAAGCTTCCCAACCATGTTAGCAATGATTTTCTATTACAAAATGATAGTTTTAAACAGGTATAAGCAAGGAATTAGCAAGCATAGAGAATTAGGGTATAATTTACAAAACTTTTCTCAAAAACATAAACACACCCAACTCACTCAAAGTGGGTTCTAAAACCCTAGGGTGCTCACCTAGTACTTATGATGATCTTTGCCAGGCTTTACAACCAAAACCCTAGCTTGGTTCTTACTCTTTTCTTGATTTTTCCTTAACTCTTCTCTTGCTCCAAGCTTCCCCACACTAGCTTGCTTGTAATACACCTGATCTAGGGAGAGAATTGATGGATTAGAGCTTGATGATGATGGTGGCCGAGTTTCTAGAGAGAGAGGGAGGAGAAATCAGCTTGCTAGAGAGAGAAAGGATAAGTGCAAATGAATGATTATTGCCTTGGCATAGTATTTAAAGCCCTTATACGTGAAATTATGCTTTTGCAATTTCATACGTTTCATTCCTCTATTACTGTTAAAAGTCAGGCCTGAGCGGGATATTACACTCTACCCCCCTTAAAATAAATTTCGTCCTCGAAATTTAGAAAATCCTTCTGAGATCCTGAAAGGTAAATCCTTTCTACCTCTTTCTCTACTATGCAAATCTCATTTTCTTTTTGCTTATTGAGATTCCATTGCAACTCTAGGGTCTGACATGTAGATTAATCACGCACCTCGATTAAACCATACTGGTTAAAACTTGTTCTTTAGCCATGATTTCCATCTCTGTAAGTCAAAACATAGGACAATCTCTTTCCAGTCGAAAGGTCTGATGCATGTTACATAACTCTCACCTGTTAGGACGTATGGTTATCTGAACCAACATATCCATCTTATCTGACTATGTTCTCTGTTCGACATATTTCTTGCAAATCCAATTTAAAATTATTAAGTCTTGGATTTCCCTTATTGAATTCTATCAGTTCTTCTTTCATTGACCGTTTAATCTTATCCTGAAGACGTCGGGTCGATCTGATTTTCCTCAATTATTCTAACTTTCCGAGGAATCTATTACATTACTTTTAATTCGAAAGAATTCTTGTCTTTGACTTTCGCCTCATAAGACGACATTTTACCGTTACAATCGTACCATTCTTTATATAGATTTAGTCTTGCACTGAAAAGCATCTGATATTGAATATTCTCAAACGGAAGTAAAGTCTATTGCAATTACCTCCACGATTCAAAAGCAAGGAGGTGGCTGTACTTATGGTACAAGTTCCTTTCTTTCTGACATCCTGGTGTAACTATTATCACAACCATGAGCATTGCTCATATCCCCATTGCGGGAATCCTTAAGGGCTCGAGAAATCATATGAGCCACTCGTGCTCCGATTTAATTAATCAACGATAACGCGTAGCTAAGGTCTTAGGAGCTTTATTCCTTCTAGGACTCTGACAATCTTGCATCATTCAAGATATTCCTTACTCATGGGATTAATATTTTCTTTACCAATAAATTCAAACTTATGAAAGTTTAGTACAAGTGACGTGTGGCATAAGCCATCTCACATATCATCATATAATACAGTCCATAGCACATAGCTTCCATACATGATCGGGTACGTGTACACTACTATCGGGTACACAGTACGCCGCATCATCATTGTCCAACTAATGGGACATCATACTTAGTCAAAATATACTTGAGACAATGCCACGCCAACTAAGGTCACTCTTCTTGCTCTTAACTCACGCTTGTATTCTTTGAGTATCCACAATCCCATAACGTAAACTATGGTTACGTTCCATTGGCGTTATAAACTTATTTCGTTCAAGGACATTCTTTGTTTTCGAAAAGAAAACTCTATTCTGATCGCTATCAAAATAGCACTCTTAAACTCTTAATCCTTTATTCCATAACTTGAATTCACGTAGCCCTTTACTGTAAACTATGAGTAATCTTCTGATCTGTGTAAAACATTTCCTTCCTTTAACTGTGAACATTAAGTTCAAGAATTCCGATTTCCTCAATTAAGATATGTTCGGTAACAACAAACCTGTTCTGCTTAAGACTTTCCTGTTAAAACATTACTGACCGCGTACCATGGTTACCGATACATGTCACATGACTGTGAAAAAAAATGTTACACTACTATCTAAGTAGCATAAACTCTGCCTGATTAGTATACATAATACTAATCATAACCTGTTACATGCGACATGCTAGCATAACGTGGGTACGATGTGGAATAACCTCATAACTAATTCTCTTTGGTTAAACTTAATATTCAAGTCAACTTGAAGTTACTGAGCTAAAATAGCTAGATTACCATATTAAATGTGGCTTTCTTCGCTATGTACTTATCGTGCTAGAAACACATCCTTTAAATTTCTCCAACTGCTTCGATTCTCTTTTCTCATGAGTTTCGAGGTCTGAAGCATTCCTCGACTTATCTCTTAAAATTTTCTGTTAGAACTGATGATAAGTTCAAGTCATCACTACTTACAATTATTCTGTAGCTTGAGAATTAATCACTGAATACCTTTCCTGTAATTCATCTGGCAAGGACTTCAGAAACATCCTTTTTCTCTAAACTTCAGCTTTGAATTGTTCGTTAACTCATCCTTGGATTACTTCTCCGCTGCGCAACTCTGATTTAAACAATTCACCTTCGGATAGAAGTAATACACCACTATTACCAAATTAGATCTCCTCGTTAAACTCATTCCTTAATGGCTTAAACCATCTGCTTAACTTATTGATTGATCGTCATCTGACTCTGTGTTCCTTTCGGACATAACAATATACTTACTTTCACGGAAATACGCCGAAACCTATAAACAGTCTTTAGCAATAATTACGAGCCCAATAATGCTCCTGTCAAAACAACGTATACACTAGTTCTAGCTTTACTCTTCATATTCTGAAATCTATAACCATCTCATGCTTGGCCCAACATGTATATTCATTTAAACTTTGCAGAAACCCTACTGAAAGTATACCTGAAGCAACTTAAGTTCATACATTATTTACTTGTGGTAACTTCTAGAAGCATTTCATGACTTCTGGAAATTCTCATCTTTCATATACTGAATCGAGTTCCGTTCTATAATTATCCGTAAGGATTTCACATCCACAACCTTTTTCCAATACAACTTAGGTCCACATAACTCTATCATATCTCTTGGTTACTCCTCGGGTTTCTTCGGAAATAATCCGTCTGGATAAGACTCAACTTATACCGGCTCTCCTGTAAGCCCAAACACATGTTACGCCTCTTCGAGTACCCGATTAATTAATCTTAAACTTCAACACTTATCATTTCCTATTGGACCCTTCCAGTAACTTATTACTGTATCGACAATTCACATCTAATCTTATTATCTGAATAATTCTCCACAGGCCTTTTCATCCATGGCCCTCTTCATATGGTTTCGAGCAATCCAAGGTCTGTATTTCCACCATCTTTAACACCTACCAACATAAGGTGATCTTTGTCGGCTTACCCGAATACTTGTGTAAGGAACCCATCAAAAGAAAACATAGAACTCCTTAACATTAACGATAACTTTAACTGTAACTTGTACGTTAGTGACGATCTTCCTGCTGCTAGAGCCTCACGATAGTTCTTGGCTAATTCCTACTTAATCCTCGAAACCGGTCTGCTATAATCTAACAACATAAGATTCAATCTTTACTTCATACCCTTACCAGGGGTTTCCTTCACTTATCATTAAGCTGGCGTTCCTCATACAAAGCATCTTGATGACCCATAATAAAGGAAGGTAATCTGTTTCATCTGTCCAATATTTCACTTAATCCATAAATAAGCCTCTTACCTGTCGGATATTAAAATCTCATCCGGTCCACGTGCGCAAGTCCTTCCATCCTTACACACTATATCCTTACTGGAAGTCCAGAGCTTCCAATAATTAACTGATCATTCCTTATTCCAAGTCGCTGGGTTTGGTACCGTAATTCTTTACCTCTGTACCCGAAATTAAAACTCTATTCTACAATTCACTTTAACTTTTCAAATTACGGTTCCCGTTAAGATTCCAAATCATTCCTTAGAGCATTCCATAATTCTTTACTCTGCACATCTCCTCGGAGAAGGCATCGCTCAATGATGCGTCCAACTAGTTAAGGTACTTGACCTTACTCTTAGATACCTCTTATATTCCTGAGACTTTGCGATTAACAGGCTCAGTTACTTCACTGTTAGAGAACCATCCTTTGGCATTGAATACCTTGCCAATTTCCGTCTTAAAATCTGACGCCTTAACCTTCATCCTTCGTACACTTCTCTCCTCCTTGGTCACATTCAGCTCTCGAACATTTTTCCTAACTGTCATATACTAGATTGAGTTGATCAGGCTCAACTAGATGCGACCTTTAGAACAATATCCGGAACCCAATGATTCCACTGCTTTTATTGAATCTTAAATGACCCATGGCACGGTCTGAATCGACCTGCTCTGATACCAATAGTAACACCCATACTAATTTAATCTAGAATATTAGCATGTGCATTAAACTGATACTGGATACATTTAAAATTTTCAATAATAATATTACATCACATCTGAATGAATACAAGCTTACTCGTTTGTACAAATAATCAAATACCATTACAATACTTATACAAAAGTGCAATAAGCTCCTGAGCTGGTACACGACGAGCAATTGTACTCCATCCAGTATCTCTCTGAAGAACTCCATCACGAACCGCTGACTTACATGTAAACCTGCACCAGAAGGAGTGGGATGAGACATAATGTCTCAGTGAGCTCCACCCAACCAACTGTTGGCAACCTCAGGGAACCTAGGGTCGCCATGCCTACCTTGGCAATTTTGGGGATCTCCTATGATCGCCAAGTCTTATCTTTATCCACAAAGGATATAAATATGCCTATGACTATAAGTTTGCCTGTAACTATAACTGTAAACTGCCTATAACTATAACTGTAAACTGCCTATAACTATAACTGTAAACTGCCTATAACTATAACTGTAAATTGCCTATAACTATAACTGTAACTATAAAACATAATTCATATAAACACATATTATGTTAGATGTTAGCGTTGAACAAACATTATTATCTGAGTTCATTTTACGGAGTGCATCCGGGTGGAGTAACCCCGAAATACATCTCCCTATAACCCGGTGAAAATTCCTATCTGAGGCTAATCACCGGACTCCTCTTTAATTTGCATGTGGACAACCCTCTCGGAGAAGCCCCATCCGGCGTATCCCAGAGTCTGCTGAACATGCCTATAACTGTAACATACATGTGGACAACCCTCTCAGAGAAGTCCCATCCGGCGAATCCCGGAGTCTGCTGAACACGCCTATAACTGTAACATATAATTCTTTAACTTTACATATAAACATGCATATTTGTTGCATTAATCATATAATAACAATCCTGTAACACTTAACTTATGACACAAGGTTCTTGGCTTATCGTTCTCATAAGCCACCTATTAATTGTTGGAGAACCAACACTATAAGCTTATCTGAAGCTTCGCATGTCGAAACATTCCTATTACTCTTGTATTCTAAACCGAATACTTCTCTAATCTTGCTTACCTAATGTAGGTTCTTGACTTATCAAAGTCGTATGCCTTCCTTAAGAGTTTATCAACTCACATGTAATGAATTTATCCATCTAATTCTTACTCTCATACTCTTAAATCTTATTTTCCTATCAAAGGATTCGACATATCGTTATCATATGCCGTTCTTAGGGCTTACCTATTCATTTAACCCTTGTTCTTGCCTTTCCCGTACATTGCGTATTCCTTGCTCCTATAATATCTCAACCATTGAAAGCCTTTTGGATGAATTAAAATGGTGGATAATGTTTCTAAAATGTTTCAGGAGAAAACGGTTGCAAAAAGCCACGCCTACGTGCACCAGAACACCCAAAACAGCTCAACTGTCATAAGCTGTTCTGGTGTGGTCGCTACAGCGACGGCCTGGTCGCTACAAGCGACCGTAGGCAGAACCCAAAATGTTGTCTGGTCGCTATAGCGACGGACTAGTCGCTGTAGCGACCATGACAGTACAGAACTTGTTCAAAATCATGTTTTTCCACCATTTTTGCTCAACCAAAGTTACCCAAGCTTCCCAACCATGTTAGGAATGATTTTTTTATTACAAAATGATAGTTTTAAACATGTATAAGCAAGGAATTAGCAAACATAGAGAATTAGGGTATAATTTACAAAACTTTGCTCAAAAGCATAAACACACCCAACTCACTCAAAGTGGGTTCTAAAACCCTAGGGAGCTCACCTAGTACTTATGATGATCTTTGCCAGGCTTTACAACCAAAACCCTAGCTTGGTTGTTACTCTTTTCTTGATTTTTCCTTAACTTTTCTCTTGTTCCAAGCTTCCCTACACTAGCTTGCTTGTAATACACCTGATCTAGGGAGAGAATTGATGGATTAGAGCTTGATGATGATGGTGGCCGAGTTTCTAGAGAGAGAGGGAGGAGAAATCAGCTTGCTAGAGAGAGAAAGGATAAGTGCAAATGAATGATTATTGCCTTTGCATAGTATTTAAAGTCCTTATACGTGAAATTACGCTTTTGCCATTTCATACGTTTCATTCCTCTATTACTGTTAAAAGTCAGGCCTGAGCGGGATATTACAAAGGAACTGACAAGACTCTATTTGTGAAAGAAGAAAATGGAAAACTAATGATAGCACAAATATATGTTGATGACATTGTCTTTAGTGGAATGTCAGACCAGATGGTTCAAGTTTTTGTTTAGCAGATGCAGTCTGAGTTTGAGATGAGTCTTGTGGGGGAACTAACTTATTTTCTTGGTCATCAAGTCAAGCAGATGGAAGACACAATATTCATTTCACAGAGCAAATATGCCAAGAATATAGTCAAGAAGTTTGGGATGGAGAATGCAAGCCATAATAGAATACCTGCAGCCACTTACTTGAAATTGACCAAAGATGAACAAGGTGTTGTTGTTAATCAAAGTCTGTATAAGAGCATGATTGGAAGTCTGTTGTATCTCACTGCAAGCAGACCTGACATAACCTTTGTTGTTGGAGTCTGTGCTGAGCCAAAAATGAGTCATTTGACTCAAGTGAAGAGAATTTTGAAGTATGTCAATAGTACCAGTGACTATGGAATTATATATTCTCAGTGGAAGTTCTATGTTAGTTGGGTATTGTGATGCTGATTGGGCAGGTAGTGCAGATGATAGAAAAAGTACATCTGGTGGATGCTTCTTTCTGGGAAACAATCTGATTTCTTGGTTCAGCAAGAAGCAGAATTGTGTGTCCTTGTCTACAGCTGAAGCTGAGTATATAGCAGCCGGTAGCAGTTGTTCTCAATTGGCGTGGATGAAGCAAATGCTGAAGGAATATAATATTGAACATGATGTTCTAACATTGTATTGTGACAATCTAAGTGCTATCAATATTTTAAAATATCCCATACAATATAGCAGGACTAAGCATATTGATATACGCCATTATTTCATCAGAGATCTTGTAGAGGAGAAGGTGGTGCAGCTTGAACATATTGCCACAGAGGAACAGCTTGCTAATATATTTACAAAAGCCTTAGATGCCAAGCAATTTGAAAGTTTGAGGAGCAAACTCGGCATCTGTCTTTTTGAGGAGTTATAGCAGAGTCTGATGACAAAGCAACTTCTGATGGTGGATGCTTTGTCAGCTTTTGTTTTATGTGTGAAGACTTTGTTTTGAAAATTGTTTGGCTAAAAAGGGGGAGTATATGTGTTTCCTGTCAGAAGCTGATCTGTTTCAGGGGGAGTCTCTGTGTTTCAAGTCAGAAGCTGATCTGTTTTAGGGGGAGTCTCTGTTTCATGGGGAGTGCTTCGTTTTGTTCCTGTGTATGTGTGAAACGTAGTGTATTATCCGCTGCTAACTCTGTTGCTTTTTTGCTACGTTTTAAGTTCTTCATGGTTTGATGCGTTCTTATGATGAGTGAAGAATTTGTCTTGTGATATCTTCCTGATCTCAGATTGATTTTAGCCAAAAATTTGGTTGTTGGATATTTGGTTGTTGGCTTCATGTTTGCTAAAATCAAATATACAAGCAAGATGTGCGTCTTCAGAAGCTGGATCTCAGAAACAGAACTTCAGAAGCTGAACGTCTTCAGAAGCAGAACTTCAGAAGCACTGTTCAGAAGCTGAACCTTCAGAAGCACTATTTAGAAGCTGAACCTTCAGAAGCACTGTTCAGAAGCAACCTTCAGAAGCACTGTTCAGAAGCAACCTTCAGATGCTGAATGTTCAGACGTAGAACTTCAGACGCAGACCTTCAGAAGCACTTCTTCAGAAGTACCTTCAGAAGCTGGTTTATTGTGCTCCTGTTTTAGTGCCTTGGAGCTGTTTATTTTCTCTTGTGATCTTTTGAAGATTTGACTGAAGAATTCTCCTTGTGGTTCTAGAAGGAAGAATATTTTCGTGAGATTTATTTTGAAGATTAGATTCTTTTATTTGTGAATATATTTTCAAAGAGATCTTTGGAAAATATATTTCTGAAGAATATTGTGGAATATATTTCTAAAGAAGAATTTTGGAAATATATCTTTGAAGAATATTTGGTTCAAAATTTGTTGCTGCTGAAGGCTATAAATAGAGGACGCTACTATGGAAGAAAATCAACTCAACCGAAGCCGTCATTGAAAGAATATTTTTAGCCTTTCAACTTTTGGTTGTCTTTGTTGAGCCGTGTGCTCTGTTTTGTGTACCACTCTATTGTTGCTATTGAATATCGAAAGCTTAGAGTTGGTTTGTTTTAGTTGAGTTGTAATTGTAGATCACTTGAAGCTTTTAAGCAAGAGTGACTTTTGTGTATTTGGAGTGTGTCTCCTATGTTGATTGTTATTATAGTTTAAGATCACAGGGGTATTGATTGTTTGAGGGGAAGTAAGATGGGATCTCAGGTCTAGGAGTTCCTAGGTTGAAGTCAATACGGGTAGTTGCTAGGTGATAAGTTGTAAACTGGGAGTTTTCTGAGAACTTAGAACTAGGACTATCATAGTGGATTTCCTTCCTGGCTTGGTAGCCTCCAGACGTAGGTGTGTTTGTCACCGAACTGGGTTAACAAATATCCTGTGCCTTTTATTTTCTGTCTGTTATTGTTCCTCTGTTTTACTGCGCCAGAAATTTTAAAAAGTTCTAAACACTCGAAGTACCAGCGTCCAGAGAAAAAAGTAAACAGAATGTATGTAACATGATCTTGTAAACCACCTTTACATTCAATGCAATGCAATTTACATTTCTTTATGTTTTTGTCTTCTTTAGAACTTTAAGCCTTTCTTTGTTTATTTTTACAGCTTTTAAACAACCAATTGTTGGTTTATGTCGAAACTAGACAATTATCTTCATACAAAAACGGTTTTCTTCATCTTTGTGTAAGCAAACTCATTAAAGGTGATGAACGTTCATACTTTTCTGGAAATAACAACGCACAAACATGTCCTAGGATTTCTAGTTTGATCCTGCTTGTAATAAACAAAGCTAGACTCATCATTTACCAAAAACTCAGTTAAACACGGTTGAACCGGCCGGTCCGGTCCGGTTTTAATTACCCTGGTTACAACACAATCAAGCCATGGATATTAGCTTAGTAACATCAACATTGATTGTTTATGATATTATGTCATATTTATGTTGCATAAATAAAGTAGTCAAAGTTCGACGGTCGAGGAGGCCATGGGGTCGAAGTTAGTGGAAGAAAGTGTTTGGTATTTCTGTTGAATATTGAATCACCTTGACTAGACTCACTTGTTTGTGGGGTTGTAGGCGATTTCATCCATATCATCTCGTAGACAGATCCAACATGAAATAAAGGATGATTAGGATATATATCATACCTACTGTTTACCCAGGTTTTTGGTAAACAACCGCTGATTATAGATTTATTACTTGCGAGATCAACCAGTAATCTCAGGTCATTGCGTGTCAAGTTTATTTGAAGATCTCTTCATGTTTTTGTTGATTCTTATACGTTTTGAATACATAAAAGTAAAAATAATCTTCAAGTTTGATTGCTTGAACTTGTCGAATGGAAATTGCAGAATAAAGATAAATTGCAAGAATTAACTTAAGGTAAAGTAAATTGCATTGATTCGAAATAAAGGTTGTTCACAAGGATCATATATGATTCGTGACTCTTTTCTCACTGTAACTTGGATACTTCGAGTGTGTAGAATGTTATGTATTTGATTTGTGACCTCGTTTTCCTCATGGAAAACTTTTATTTTTACTTAGAAAAATAACTGTACAATCCTATCCAAACTTCTAACTGCTACTAACGTCTAATAACAAGAAGAATAAACTATTTGAAATTCAAATCTTATTCCTTCGACAACCATGAATTCCGACAGTTTGCAAAAAAACCTCATCAGAAAATGACCAACTTTCGAATTCTCGAGATGTCCTTAGACCAGCTTTATTCTTTTGATCGTGTCGACCGAATGTGCAATCTTAGAAACTCTTTATGCCCAAAAACTCCACTTGTCTTCCACATGTTCAGTCAAATCTTAATGACCTCATTTAATATCCTTTCTCGAAAATATAGGCTAACACCTACCTGTCTTGTTAATTTTTATGTGCTTATGTGAATGAGACATGTTAAATGTGCAATTTACCTTACTCCACCTATTTTATATTTTTTATAATTATGATTTACCTTTCATGTTGTATTCTTATTTGGCTACTTGCGCATCGTATGTGTGAATATGTGATGAAATGACAATAGTTGACGAATTCAAGATTGAAGAAATAAAGTGATTGACATATACCGCCATCAAATTAATTAGATATTTTATGTTTTAATCGATCGACGTATTGATCGACAACCCGTTGGATTATGCATGTATAGCCAATTCTTTACTATATGAAAAATTTCAGAATGTTCTCTTTTTATTTGAATAATATTACAAACAGTGCTTTACAACTATAAAATTCAAACATCAAGCACAGTAATGAGAATGATAATCTCATAAAGAAAGCAAATGAAGAAAAGGAGTGACTTTTTCTGATACAGAGTGCATGGAAACTGCTTAGGTTTTTTTTTTTTTCCTTGTATAATTGTAAATTGATGCATCTTCCAGCTTTGCACTATGTTCTCTTTATTTCCATTATATTCCTCAAATCCTACAAAAGTATATGTACAGATAAATATATCAATATCTTTCATTAAGAAAGTGGTTTTGCCTTAAACATTATACAATCTAGCTAAAACTGTTTATTAGGATTATTAATCACTTGAAATTTTCAATCAAACAAAATTAATAAGAAGCGTATAACTATATATTTTTTATTTTGATTTTTATTTCTTTCCTATTTCAGTAGTAATAAAAATAGGTTTAGATTAATATTTTTTTAAAATTCTATAATATGATCATAATCTATATAGTGGTTGACCTCATGGACTCACCTGCTGCATCAGGTCTCAACTTTATTGTTACAAATTGCCAGTAATAATATTTTAAAACATTGAATAATCGAATTTTTTAAATTAAAACTTGAAAAGGTATACGTAATTTCACATTTAAACCTATTTCCATAAGGTTTATAGAGCAACTTTTGCAAAGGCAGAACATTTTATTTGAACGCACACACAAGAATGATAAAATTTAAAAGAGAAATGATATTAAATGATGTGACTAAATTTGTATCTGCTAAATTTTATCATTTACGTGTGTTACCAAATACTTTTGATTTGAAGCTATGTCCAATTAGGTATTTATCAGGTTTATATTATAAGCACTGTAATTGAATAATATAAAAGTATTTTAATTATTAAGTTTTTTGTGTGGTTGTACTTAGGAAGAAGTATACCGTTGGATACTATCGTAAACCACCATTTAGTAGTGGTAAGGAGGAGGTGGTGAAGAGTAGATATAGTGTGGAGGAGGTGGTGAGTAAGCAGGAGGAGGAGGAGACTTGTACTTGTAAACTGGTGGAGGTGGTGAATAGATTGGAGGAGGTGGTGACTTGTACTTGTAAACTGGTGGAGGTGGTGAGTAGACGGGTGGAGGTGGGGACTTGTACTTGTAAACTGGTGGAGGTGGTGAGTAGACGGGAGGAGGTGGGGACTTGTACTTGTAAACTGGTGGAGGTGGTGAGTAGACAGGAGGAGGGGGTGACTTGTATTTGTAAACTGGTGGAGGTGGTGAGTAGACAGGTGGAGGGGGTGACTTGTACTTGTAAACTGGTGGTGGTGGTGAGTAGACGGGTGGAGGTGGAGACTTGTACTTGTAAACTGGTGGCAGTGGTGAGTAGACGGGTGGAGGGGGTGACTTGTACTTGTAAACTGGTGGTGGTGGTGAGTAGACAGGTGGAGGTGGTGACTTATATTTGTAAACAGGTGGTGGTGGTGGTGAGTAGACAGGTGGGGGTGGTGATTTATACTTGTAAACTGGTGGTGGTGGGGAAGCGTATTTGTATGGCTTTTTTGGCGGAGGTGGTGGTGAACTATAATGGTAAGGAGGAGGTGGTGAGTGCACCGGTGGAGGTGGAGAGTGGTAGTAGTAAGGCTTAGATGGTGGTGGTGGAGAGGAATAGATGTAATTGTTTGCTGAAATTTGGGATGGCAAGCTAAGAGAGATTATTGTCAATGCAATAGTAAGAGTAATGGAGGCCATTTGGAACCTCATATTTTCCTAAAGTTGGTTTTGTTGTTGCTCTTATGAAAGGTAGCATCACCCTTTATATAGTTTTTTCATTATACATTTTACCTCAACTATTCATCTTGGTTGGTGTACTATGATTTGATACATTTTATAATTCACCCACAATAAATAAAAAATCAAATAATCAAATAATAATAAATAAAAAATCAAATAATCTTTCCTTCCCACAATAACTATCAAGGTAGTTCATTTCACATGAATTAGGAAGAAATAACAAATAGGTCACATAGAATAATTTTATCTAATTAGTTGTTTTTTTTAAAGAATCAAATTAGCTTGTTAATTCAAACTGAAGAATAATAATTATGGTAAATTTAAAGTAGTGAATAATAATTTATGATCCACTATCAGTTATGGTAAATTTAAAGTAGTGAATAATAATTTATGATCCACTATCAGTTATGGTAAATTTGAATTATGATACATGCAGCTATTATTAAAAAAAAAATATGGCTTGCCTTTGAATAAGTGTGTATGCTTTTTGGACCAATGCGTCCCAAGTTGGGTATGGATTTGAAATGAAATGTAAACAAAAGAATAAAGATAGCTTATTAGCTGGAAAATGTTGACACTGCTCTTATTTTCTTTACAGGAAGTATATACCAGTCATTATTTTAATATTTTGGTTTGTATGCTGTTTTCAAAGTTAGTAAAATCAATATACATGTAGTCATTGTTGAATTAATTATTGGTATTTGATAAAATTAGTATGTCCTTTCTTTTTAACAAACTTTGAAAAACTTAACATTTATCATATGTGAAAATTAGTAAACCAATAGTTTTCATAATATTTATCTGTTTACTCTTCTTATCAATTGAGAGAAATCGTAAAAATTAGAGTCAATTTAAGTTTTAAAAAGTATATTTGCCAAGTAAAATAAAATATCAAATTATATCAAACAAAAAATCCTGAATTAATATTTTACCAATTTTATCATTTATAACACATATAATAAATTTTATGAAAATTAAATAACTTTTTCTTCAATTATTATTCTTACACATATTTTATTAAACGTGCTACTCAAAATATTGGGGGCTTCCTTGAGGGGGTGCAAAATGTTCTACGTAGCTGGGCTTCCAAAATATTAGAGCTTTAAAATTTATTATATAGAAGATTTCATTTTACCCCCGATCAGTGGCGCTGTCTGTGGGAATTTCATTAGTTATCCCCGTTTTTTAACCGACAAAAAACCAAAACTTTCAACCAAACTACATATATACCATGACTACCAACGGTGCCAGTTCTCACATCATGAGTGATGT
The DNA here is from genome assembly GCA_018208015.1 of Medicago ruthenica. Classification (NCBI taxonomy): domain Eukaryota; kingdom Viridiplantae; phylum Streptophyta; class Magnoliopsida; order Fabales; family Fabaceae; genus Medicago; species Medicago ruthenica. The sequence goes on along the minus strand of CM031376.1, from coordinate 46,227,079 downwards.
CCACCGCGTCTACTGTAATGCCCCAATCCCAGAGAACATAAATAAAAAGATAAATCACGCATTTATCTAGACTCCTCGAGAAAAGCAGATAAATATGAGTGGGCCTCAAGCCGTCCTCATCAACTCACAAGCAAAGATGCTACTCCTCAACCTGCACGACGTCTACACCACAAGGGTGAGGCGACAAAGGTCACTAGGGGGTAAGATATACGTTCAACATAAGAGATTAATAAACACATGTAAGTTCAGGCAACGATAACATCAATATCAATACATCATATACATCACAAAAAGCCTGGTTAAGTCTTACATATATTCACAACATATTCGCATGCAATCATCATCCGGGTTACCCCACAATTATATACATACCAAGTACTCACACCAATCATATTCGTATATAATCATCAACTCAAGATAAATCAATTCAATCTCATCGTAATCACCAAGTATCCATTTACCAATTATATGCACAAGTTCACACCAAAACATTGACACATACGACGCTTCATGTTTATGCAATGCGCCTAAGGACTCTACATGCATGTGTACCATAGTGATCTTAAATCACCCACCAATTTATTCTTGATCTTAAATCAAGCACCAAAGTTTATTCTCGATCTTAAACCGAGCACCAAAGTTTATTCTCGATCTTAAACCGAGCACCAATAACTGACTAAAAATTCATGGACCCACATATAGACTCGACAATGCACACCAACATACTCATCATTGTTATACAATTTACTCCATCATATAACATACAACACCAATTCATCACCAATTGCATTATCAAATCAATGAGGCCACACACATCAACAAATCAGGAAATCAAACATCGCATCATCATCATATTCATTCATTCATCCACAAGACATAAGCAACATGCAAAGCATCACCGTTTTACTTCATTATCAAAGTCTGTCTCTACTTAATTAACCTATAAGCCTTACTACACTTATGTCCAAGTTAATCAATCATAAACATCACCATTAAACACCTATTAATCATATTTAAGGGTTTGGAAACCATTCAAGTGCATTGTGTACCTCAAAAAGTCACAAAATTAGGGTTTCGCCACGCTGCACAGGGCGCACTGTTGTGCTCCAGGGGCGCACGGTCGTGTGTCCCAAGTACGAGGATCACGCACGGTCCGTGCCATAGGGGCACACGGTCGTGCGTGGTCATGAGTACAGGATTTTCTGATTTTTTATTTTTCGCGTAAAAATACCGTTTTCAACATCGTTTTTTCGACTGAATTCGCACCGAAACATTTCCAAATCCTTAAACCAGTAATCACCACTTATTACCCACTTAATATAGCTGAAAACAACTTAATCAAACTCACTTAAAACCAACTCAATCAACTTAATTCAAAGTTCGTCTCAAAAATCCATTTTCTTCTAGGACGACTTAATTTCCCAAACAAAGCGTAACAACAACAATCCAAGTTTTCCATTCAATTAAACATTATAATAATCACTTAATTCAACCAACATGAATCAACTTAATCCATTTCATCAACAACTTAATCATTTTCACCAACTTAACCAATTTTCATACAAACAACAACAACAACTTAAACACAACGCAAACTTCACAATCTCATGAATTCATAATCCAATCACATAATCATGTTGATAATCAACTCAATTAAGCATAATCAACACCAATTATCATGTTTCTCATCAAATTCATCAAATTTCACAAAGTTACTCAAACAACATAATCAAACATGAGTTTTTATGAAATAACAACATCAATTCAACAACTTGACACATGTTCATTTCAATCATCAAAATGGAACACGAAATTAACACAATTAATCATAAGTTCATGAATTTAAGCATAAGTTAAAAACATCCCAAACAACCCATTTGTTTCTTAATACCCAAATGATGAAAATAATCTTCCTCCTTACCTTAACTCTTCTCCAATAGTGCTTCCTAGCTTCAATCCTTCACTCCCTAGCTTTATCCCTCTACTAGCCTCTTCTTTCTCCCTTCTCTCTCCTTAGCCTCTTCTCAAAATTCTTACAAATGATTTGACCTAGTTTACTTAACACTACCACTTCTCTTTAAATATAATGGGTTTGGGTCACTTACACTAGTGGACTTAGTTATATCCAACACTCAGTTTTACTATACTTAAACCTCTCCTTTTTCAATTTTATCACAACTGTCTAAAACTCAAATTTCAAACTTCTAACATGTTACAAAAATGCCAATAACCCTCAAATGACCAAGATACCCTTAACCACCTAAAATTCACTAATCCACCAAAATAAACAATCAACAAATATAATAATCAAACAATTAATAATAAACAATAACAAACAATTCTAATACTAAAAATTAGGTCGTTACATCTACTGCGACGGAAAGACCTATATGCCATCTCCTACTGATAGCCGTAGAGAGGAAACCTCCTAGCATATCCTCCAAATGGAAATCCTCCAAGCCGGAGATCGCCGAGCAGGAGATCTTCCAGACGATCGCCCAAGAGAAGGACCCCGCCAAGGCGTTACAGATGCTCGCTATCCTCTTCACCGTCCGATGATGACCGCCCATCATATGACCCTTTCACAAGGCGTATTAGAGAGGCGCAGATCCCTCAGGGGCTGGAGAAGCCCCCACAGATAGACTCATATGATGGGACAACTGATCCCGACGAGAACATCGAAAACATTGAAGCGGTCCTCACCTACAGAGAGGTGCGGGGCACAGTAAAGTGCAAACTCTTCTTCACTACCTTGTGGCGAGGAGCCATGACCTGATACAAGAACCTTAGGAGGAACTCCATAGACTCCTGTGATGATCTGTACCATGAGTACACTGCACATTTCACGACATCGAGGACCAAACAAAAATTGTGGCATCCCTCAAAGCCATTGTGCAGGGAAAGAACGAGCATCTACGAGACTACATCGAGAGGTTCAACAAAGAAGTTGTTCAGGTCAGAGGTGCATATGAGACCATGAAGAAGTATCTCATCGCGAAAGGACTTCATCCCGACACATATATGAAGAAGGCCTTGCAGCTTGATCGCCCAAGGACTCTCAATGAGGTCCTAGCGATTGCAAAGACTTATATTTGGTATGAAGAGTAGTTGTACACTGACAACCTGAACAAGTCCAAAAAGGAGGACCATGCAGCTGAGTCTTCCAAAAATCCCTTCCATGAGAAAAAAAGGAAGGAAAACAACCAGCTCGAGAATGGAAAGGACCCATCAGTAGCTTCGCCGAATACACACCCCTAACGGTGTCAAGAGAGAAGATCCTCGCTGAGATCGCATCTTCCGATCTGAAGGAGGTCGAGATCAAGTATATGAAACCTCTAACCCACGAGAAGAAGGGAACAGACAAAACCAAGTATTGCCAGTTCCATAAGGGCCAAGGGCACCTAACTAATGACTGCATCCAACTTAAGGATGCAATTGAAATCCTTATACTATGAGGTCGGTTGAAGAAATTCACAAAGAATGCTTCACCTGAAAGAAAAGTTGTCAACCAGATCGTTGATGGTAGCAACCAAGACATTGTTGTTGCCATGTTTGTCGAGAAGCTGGATGACTTCCCAGAGCACGTCGAAGTAACTCCTTACTCGTGCACCTGGGAACAATTCCCCTCCATCAACATAATCACAAGCGGAACAATGAACCGAACCATGGGAAGCATGAAGAGGAAATTTGAAGAGTTGATGAGCGTCAACCAGCTGGTCCTCCCTAATATACAGCCTGGGGGCGACCACCGTTGCCTTTTTATGATCATGAGCTTCCCGGCGGAGCTCCAAATTCAACCATACCCCTGCTTGTTCAGGCGTACATGGCCAACTTCAATGTCCGAAGAGTCCTAATTGACCCAGGGGCCTCTTGTGACATCATGTACACTGGGCTCTTCAAGACTCTCCAGCTGACGGAGAAAAACCTCTCCCCATACATTGGGTCCGAACTCTACGGATTCAGCGGCTCATCAACAAAACCCTGGGGTTATGTTGAGATGCTCGTAACTTTCGGGCAGGGAGAGGCCAAGAAGACAGTCAAGATCCCATTTCTTGTTATCGACTTCCCTTCTCTCTACAATAGTATAATTGGGAGAACGGGGATGGTGGAGCAAGGCTCAACATGTTTGACTGCCCATCTGAAGCTCAAATACCAAACCAAAAATGATATCGTTGCCACCCTGCATGGAGACATCGAGGCTACAATAAGATGTTTCCTTCAGTCTAACAAAAGCTAAAGCTCGGCTTCCCCAGCAAAACAATCCTCTATGGATAATGGGAAAGCATCTGTGAGCATTTTGGACACCAACATGATCGAGATCGACCACAGGTTCAGCAAGTCTGAGCTAAAGGAGAAGAAAAGACCCGCTCAACACTGACATCTTGAGGCCCATTCCATATGGAGATTTTGAGCTGATTCATTTTGGAGATGATCCTTCAAAGAGCTTCAAAATTGGAAAGGAGCTTTCAGACCTCGTGCGAGCTCAGTTGATCGCTTGTTTGAGGGAAAATGCTAACATGTTTGCCTAGAGTGTAGCTGACATGCCTGGAATTGACCCTAGCGTCGCATGTCATCAACTGACAATTAATCTTAGTGCTAGTGATGTAGCTCAACGACATAGGAAGCAGTCCCCTGAAAAAACAGAGGCTGCAGAAAAAGTTGTAAAATACCTCATAGAGGTAAATTTCATTTTTGAGGCCAAGCACGCAAGTTGGCTCTCCAATGTTGTACTTGTCAAAAAATCTATTGGAAAATGGCGTATATGTGTTGACTATACCAATCTTATTAGGTATTGCCCCAAAGATGCATATCCTCTTCCTAACATAGATAAGCTAGATGATAATTCGTCTGGCTATAAACTATTATCATTTATGAGCGCCTATTCTGGGCACAACCAGATACCAATGGCTGAAATTGATAAAAACTAAAATTGCGTTCATGGCTGAATCCGGAAACTATTACTAGAACATAATGCCTTTCGGTCTTAGAAATGCAGGTGCCACTTATCAACAAATGATGAACAAAGTGTACGACAAAAACTCTGTGGGCGAGATTCTTGAGGTTTACATGGTTGATATGATCGTAAAATCTGAACAAAAGGTTGATCATACCGCCAATCTCAAGAGAGTGTTCGACAAACCAGGAAGTACAACGTGAGACTCAATCCCGAGAAATGCACATTTGGGGTCCAAGTGGGAAAATTCCTTGGTTCTACCTTACAGAACGAGGAATCGAAGCGAACCTTGAAAAATTTCGAGCATTCACGGAATATCCGACCCTGACGTCGAAAAAATGCATTCAGACCCTCAACGGGATTCTAACCTCAATCTCACACTTCGTTGTGAAGTCCGCTCAACACGCTCTTCCGTTCTTTATACTCTTACGAAAGGAAACTGCGTTCGAGTGGAGTGACGAATGTAAGGCCGTTCTGGCTCACCTGAAGGTTGCACTCTCCCAACCTCCCGTCTTGTCATGCCCAGACCAAGGCGAAACTCTCTACCTTTACCACTCCGGAGGGACAACGACCCACCTACTTCACTAGCAAAGCCCTGCAAGGGCCTGAAACAAGGTACCAAAGGATAGAGAAAGTCGCCCTCACACTGGTTATGGCTGCGAGGAGATTCAGACAATATTTCCTAGCACACACCATCGTCGTCCGAACTAACCAGCCCATCTGACAAATACTAGGACGTCGTGACATCGCCAGAAGGATGATGAAATGGTCCCTCAAATTATCTGAGTTTGACATCCATTACGAGTCCCAGAAGGCCCTCAAGGCTCAAGTATTTGCTAATTTCATGGCCAAAATGACTTTTCCGCTAGAGGAAAACAAAGAGGGCGTCTGGACCGTCTATGTCGATGGATCTTCCAATTCAAAAGGCAGTGGAGCAGAGGTAATAAATGAAAATGAAGAAGGAATCGTAATCAAGGTATCGTTAGGACTATCCTTCACGATGACTAACAACACCGCAGAATACGAAGCTTTCCTGGTCGGCTTACGAATAGCCAAGGACATGGGAGCCAGAATGATAAAAATCTGCACCGATTCCCAACTTGTGGCCTCCCAAGTTACAGGTGAATACCAAGTATGAGAAGAATATCTGCAAGAATATGTCCAGTTGGTCCAAACCAAAATGAAAGAGTTCGAATATGTTGAAGTGGTACATGTTCCACGCGAACATAACACACGAGCATACATCCTCTCTAAGCTCGCAAGCACGTGAACCGCTAACGGAAACAAAACAGTAATACAAGAAGTCCTTACAGAACCAAGCGTTCAAAGGCAAGTGGAGGGAAGTTTATACAAACGAGGTTTCATCACTCCACTGATCAAGTGCCTCGGTCCTACCGAAGCCCAAGAGGTCCTCGTTGAGACACATGAAGGTATCTGCGGGCAACATCTTGGAGCCAAAGCACTCGCCAAGAAAGTCTTGCAAGCATGATTCTTTTAGCCTACCATGTTTAAAGACGCTAAGGACTATGTTGCTAGATGTGACAAGTGTCAGCGGCATGGAGAAATGCACATCGCCCCTCCTGCCAAACTCACTTCACTAGCTTCACCCTGGCCCTTCGCATGGTGAGGAATTAACCTTTTGGGTTCTTTTCCCAAAGTTGCAGGTCAACTAAAATACTTAGAAGTAGCAGTAGACTACTCAACAAAATGGATTGAATTTGAGCCCCTCGCAAAGATCACCACGAGAAACGTGCTACGTTTCTTCAAAAGGAACATCCTAGCAAGATTCGGAGTGCCGACCCTCGTGATCTCTGATAATGGGACTCATATTACCGATCGAATATTTGAAGACTACCTAAGGAATTTGAATATCAAACATAGCTTCACTTCTGTCGAGCACCCGCAAGCAAAAGGGAAAGCGGAATCAGCGAACAAAGTTATTCTTCGCAGAATACGTTGAAGGTTAGACGAACCCAAAGGCAATTAGCAAACATACAAACCACTCTACTGTGCATACTAAACTACAATAAAGTTTGAACCAACGAACTACATGCTCTCACAAACGAGCGTCTACAATGGAGGAGGAAATTCGTGCCACTCCAAATCCAAAATTTGTTAAAGGATGAATGAGACCTAAACACAACACGTTCATCTAATCCTCAATATGTTTGCTCACAACTGAGGCATCACCGCTCGGCTTGTTGGGCAGAATCCCAGCTCGCGATGGCTGATTCACGCCTCAGGGTATTGAATTTTTAGTTTGTCCACCATTTTTCGTTCGAACCACATGTTCAGATACGTATACCCTCTGTAACGGTTAGAATGGTCACACTCAGATCCCCTTGTATAAAACACACAAGTATTCACCTTCCAAATGAACGAGGCAAATACTTGGGGGAGGAGGGGCAACATCTTTAAGTTAAACATCGATTTGAAGAGACTAGTCATATGCTCAATATTCACCGTCCTCAACCCTCGTAAAAATCCTAGTCGCCACTTCGCAACGAAGCAACGACTACGAGGGGGCGGGCCTTATCATTGGTCTGTCTAATCTACTTTTGATTTAAAAATGCTCGTTTATTTAAAGTTAACCCTACAGGCATACATCTAAGTCAAACACCAACTACGAGGACATAAGTCGCAATTAATACTTGGAAGTTTGAAACAATTTTCAAGATAAAAGCCTCACGCAACGAGCACTCCAATCACACATCATACTTAGAAAATTAAACATACATTTTCGTAAAGTATAAAATAAAGATACGAGCAGGAATTAAGAAAGGAAATATTGTACAAATTAGGTGCTAAACACGAATGGCGCACATTGTCGTGGTACGAGGGCGTGTACAGCAAAAGAAACAATTGTTTGGAAAAGAAAGAGAAATTACAAGGCCATTCAGGCCTCGACGTCATTAACATGCCAGTTTTCTTCTTCCTCATCGGGAGGGGACACCAAGACTCCATTCTCAACGAACTTAAGGAAATGAATCCCTTTGGTCGAAAGCTCAACCCCATGGTTAACAACCTTCACTTGCTACACTGCGTTCTCAAACCCGTGACACGCAGCACCGACCAAGCTCCTCTCCAGCTCATCAATCATGTTCACCAAACCAAGACGGTCCAAGCAGGCTATGTCCTCAGACTCCTCTTTGCCAGGAAGGGTGGCATCACGAAAGGGCATTCTCCAGGCTTTTCTTCTCGTTAGCCCACTTGAGCCGAGCCTTCCTCAGCTGATTTAGGACCAGGAGATCATCCTGCGGCTTCTTTTCCAAGGAAGCAATCTTACAATCCTTCCCCTCAGCCTCAGTCTTGCGATCAGTAAGGTCAGCTTTCAGTTTGGCCACCTTAGCCACCAGTGCATCCTTCTCCTTCACCAGCACGTCCGTGAAGGTGAGAAAAACACAAGAAGGGGGGGTTGTATTGTGTTGGCTATTTCTTTCTCCCAAACTAAGAGTTAGTTCAGCTTCTGATGTATGATCAGAATCTAAAACTAAGTTCAAAGTTCAAATGCAGCGGATTGAAAGTAAATGAGAGAGAGAGAGAGAGAGAGAGAGAGAGAAAGATACAAGCAATTATCATGTTTCCTTCAACAACCCGGAAGTAGTCCAATCCCCTTGTCACTTACAAGAGATTTTTCACTATAATCCAAATGATTACAAATTGCTCAAGCACAAAAGTAAGAGACTTCTGATTGCTCAAGCACAAAAGCAAGATACTTCTAAACAAAACAGAGTTACAAAGAAATAAGTTTGAATTGAACACTTGATATACTATCAGTGGTGTTCACAAAATACAACACAGTTTTCAGACTCTAGACTTAAGAAATTATAAGATAAGAAAGTTTGTAAGAATTTCTATGTATTTGATGCATATAGAATTTAGCAGAGTTTTGGCACTTGTAAAAAATTGGTAGAGTCTTCTTATTTTCTTCAAGTCTTCAGTCTTTTATATAGAGGAGTAGAGAGACGTTGAGAAGGTGCCAGATCATCAATAGAGTCATTTAATTTGAAGCTTGATCCAACGTTGATTTGTTCCTTGATTTGGACTGCATACCATAAAGAATACCGCTTGAATCCTTTCCTTAAAATGGATTGGATGTTTTGTCCAAGGAGACAAAGTTGTAGAGAACGTTTCTGATTCTGAGAAATTGTAGAGGTCGTGGTTGTACTATGTCCTTGATGACAGTGACACCAGTTGACTTCTGATACTTTAGAGTCTGAGTCTTTAGCTTCTGATCCTTCAGCTTCTGATCCTGAGCTTTTGATCCTTCAGACTTCAGAGTCTGAGTCTTCAGCTTCTGATCTGCAGCTTCTGATCCTTCAGACTTTAGAGTCTGAGTCTTCAACTTCTAATCCATCAACTTCTAATCCTTCAGACTTCAAACTTGCAACACAAGCTTCCAACAATATTTCCTTGCTCTTAAACTTGTTCCTTCAGAACCAAAGTTGATTTATACTTGAATAATTTTTAGTTTATGGTTCTGCACACTTGAAACAAGTATTAGCATATCCAATTTTCTTTTTAATACCTTGTTATCATCAAAACTCAAAAGAGGCATTGTTTACGCATTTTGTCCAACAGTCTGCTCGGACCACATCCTCAGTTAAAGAATTGTTCAGAGCCACCGCAATCTCTAAGGCCTTCATCGCAGCTACAACTCCTTCAGTCATAGCATTGTTGCGGCCAGCAACCCCCAAGTCCTGGATAACTTTCAACTCGGGGTCGCTCAAGCATAGAGATGAGTGGGAGCCGTAGCGATCTGGGTCGGACCACACATTGGGTAACTGCAGCAGGTCCCCTTCCTCGGGCTGAGTGGACGCAAGAGTGGCAGGCACAATTTTCCCTTTGTCAGGATACTCCGTCCACTTCTTTTTGAAGGATTCACCGACCTCTTCCATCTGGTCGTCTTCAATTACTTGCACCGAAACTTGAGAAGGAGCCGCCCACAGCTCCAGCGATCATCGCGCTGACGCTATGAACGTCCCTCCTCTGGCCTCCTTCTCGTCCAGTCATCTTCTTACTGGAGCGTTTGTTGATCTCATGCATGCTTGCCATTCTTCCTGCGAACAAATGGGTTGAATGCAAGTTAGTATCAAGACTTAAAGAAATTCAACAATATAAATTGTATAGAAATAAAGTAACCAAACAATTCCATCAGGTTTTCAAAAAGCACTAAATCACGAGTATTAACAAAACGTGGTTCAGTCAGCCATTTCCCCTCAGAATCAAAAACATGATTTCCATCCTCCGTCACCACCTTCGCAGGCACAAAGAAGCTAGCATAAGCCCACAACTTATCGTAGTCATCCTTCTCCTTCGTAGTCAGACGAACGTAGCCATGGCCAAAGTCCCCTGGCTTATAATTATAATGGTCCTCACACCAATAGAATGTGAATCAAGGGACCCGGACTTGCTCCACCCTACCATCAGCTCGGGGCCTGTTTACAGTCTTCAAAACTTTTCTTAAAGCAACCTCACTCTTCGGCCGCACCAAGAAAAAGCGATCCTTGAAGCTTTTAACTTTGCCAACAAAGATATTAAAGACTTTTTTGTTTTGGCGGAATGAAACCCAGCATTGCCCCCCGTCTTTCTTCGTCCCTTGCTGAACGGTGAAGAAAGTAAAAAATAAGTTTAAAGATGGAGCGATCCCAAGGTGTTGACACACCAGCTCGAACGCTTTCATAAATGGGTAGGAATTTGCATGAAGCTGCGAGGGAGACAACCTCGTCCACTGAAAGACCTCCCTATCGAAGTCAGAAAAAGGGAGCCTGAAGCCCATGTTTTTGAAGACGACCTCATACATCGGGAATCTGTTGCCAGTATATCGTGAGCATATTCGATCAGACACACTCGGTAACATAATCTCTCAATCTTCGCTCCTTCCAACGGTAATAAACGGGATTTCTGCCTTACCTTCCAGCGCAAATACTGACATCGCACCCATCGGTTCATCCCCCATCCAGGATGGATCGTACGCTTCGGTCTCGTTTCGATTAGGTTTTCTGTTATGTTTGACCTGAAAGAGAAGGAAGGAAAAAAGTGAATTTCACAGTCAAAATACACCCTTCCTCCACCGGTTTTCTACCCTGAAACCCCCATTTTACAGGTTCATCAAACCAAAACAAGTAAAAACGTAACAAAAGAAAACGAGAATGGTGAAGGAGACTAACCTGTTTAGACGACGAAGATGATGCTGTTGGAACAAAATGTATGAACAAGTCCCTTTTTGAGTTTTGATGATAACAAAGTGTTAAATATAAATTTGGATATGCTAATACTTGTTCTAAGTGTGCAGGACCATACATTTAAACTATGTAGCTAATAGTGGTTCTGAAAGATCAAGTTAAGAGCAAAGGAAAATATTGAAGCTTGGGTATCAAGTCAGAATCTGAAGACTGGAGTCTGAAGATTGGAGTCTGAAGTTCGGAGTCTGAAGACTGGAGTCTGAAGTCTGAAGTCTGAAGGAAACTCAGAAGTCAACTGTTGTCACTGTCAAAAGGACATAGTACGACCACGACCTCTGCAACAACCTCAGAGTCAGAACAATCTCTGCAACTTTGTCTCCTTGGACAAAACATCCAATCCATTTTAAGGAAAGGATTCAAATGTTATTCTTCATGGTACGCAGTCCATATCAAGGAACAATCAACGTTGGATCAAGCTTCAATTCAAACGACTGTATTGATGATCTGGTACCTTCTCAACGTCTCTCTATCTCTCTATAAAAGGACTGAAGACTTGAAGAAGAAAGATACAAGACTCTACAATTTTGAAAGTGCCAATACTCTGTCAAATTCACTACGTACCAATAACTTAGAAATTCTTTCAAACTTTCTCATCTTAGAATTTCTTAAGTATTGAGTCTGAAAATTGTGTTGTTTTTTGTGAACACCACTGATAATATATCAAGTGTTCAACTCAAACATATTTCTTAGTAACTCTGTTTGATTAGAAGTTTCTTGCTTTTGTGCTTGAGCAATCAGAAGTCTCTTGCTTGTGTGCTTGAGAAATTAGAAGTCTCTTACTGTGTGTTTGAGCATTTGGAAGTCTCTTGCTTATGGGCTTGAGCATTTGTAACTATTTGGATTATAGTGAAAAATCTCTTGTAAGTAACAAGGGGACTGGACTACTTCCGGTTTGTGGAAGGAACCAGGATAATTGCTTGTGTCTTTCTCTTTCTCTCTCTCTCTCATTTACTTTGTGTCCGCTGCATTCTAACTTTAATATTAGCTTCAGACTCTGATCCCAATCAGAACCTGAACTAACTCTAAGTTTTTGAGAAAGAAAAAGCCAACACAATTCAACCCCCCTTCTTGTGTTTTTCTCACCTTCAGTTGGTATCAGAGCTTCGGTTCTGATATTCAATCACCTAACAGTGCAGTCAAGATCCTGAGAAAAACTTGTCTTCTGGTGAATCCACACAAAGAAGTGGTGGCGCTGTTGTATCATATTATTATGGTACAGATGGCAAGCAATCACACTCACATCATAGACCTCCTATGTTTACTGGTGACCCTGAAAAATTTTCATGGTGGAAAAGCAAGATGTATAGTCATATCATTGAAATAGATGATAGCCTTTGGGATATCATTGAAGATGGTATAACTATACCAGTTGATGAAGAAGGAGTTGCCATAAATAGGAAGAATCTTACTGATGCTGAAAGAAAGATTTACAGAAAGCATCACAGAGTAAGAGGTATCATTGTGGACTCTCTGCCTCACAATGAATACTTGAAGCTGAGTGATAAAGCTACTGCAAAGGCCATCTTCACATCCTTGTGGTCTAACAATGAAGGAAACAAGAAAGTTAGAGATGCCAAGGCTAACCTTCTAGTTCAACAGTATGAGTTGTTCAAGATGAAAAAGGATGAAAACATTGAGACTATGTTCTCAAGGTTTCAGACTCTGGTATTTGGACTTCAGATTCTTAAAAAGAGTTACTCAACTGCTGACCATGTGAACAAGATCCTTAGAAGTTTTCCATCTAAATGGAGACCTAAAGTAACTGCCATTGAGGAAGCTAAAGATCTAAATACTCTTAGTATTGAAGATCTTATCAGCTCTCTCAAAGTGCATGAACTAGGACTCAATGAAGATGTACCTGTTAGAAAGTCTAAGTCTATAGCACTTAAATCTAAAGTAAAGTTATCAAAAGCTCTAAAAGCTATAGAATCTGATGAAGAATCTCCTGAGGGAAGTTCTGAAGAAGATTCAGAAGCTGAGGAGTTGGCAATGCTTTCTAAAAGGTTTCAGTACTTGATGAAGAGACAAAAGAAATCTTCTAACAGGAGCAGTAACTTCAAAGGATCTGGTTCCAAGAAGGAAGATCAGAAGGGTTGCTTCAACTGCAAATATACTGGTCATTTCATAGCTGACTGTCGTGAGCTACAGAAGGACAAATCAAAGGAGAAATCCAAGAAGACCAGCTCAAAATCAAGCAACTTCATAAACAAGCTCAAGAAAAGTCTTATGGCAACATGGGATGATCTTGATAATGAATCTGAATCTGAGAAGGATGATGAAGAAGAAGCTAACCTAGCTCTTGTGGTAACAGCATCTTCTGATACAGAGTCAGGTTCAGATTCTGAGGATGAAGATGAGGTATTTTCTGAACTCACTCAATCTGAACTTGTTGATACAGTTAAGGATCTTATGAACCATCTCAGAAGCAAGGTAAAACAAATAACATCTTTGAAAAAGAAATACAACTTGATGTCTGATGAAGAGACAAAAGAAGTCCTCTAAAACAACTTCATAATCACACCAATGAGATTGATGAAGAAGTTAGATAACTTAGAGAAATGGCTCATAAGAAACCTGATGAAGTTCCAAGTGAGCAAGAAATTGCACTTCAGGAGTTCATCCTAACTGGAATCAACAGAAGTAAAGTTGCTTCTATGATTTACAATATTAACAGAAACAGGGGTGAAGGTTTTGGTTTCAAAAATGATCCATTCAATCATTCAAAACAAACAAAACTACCATCCTGTTCTGAAGAGATTGTGAAAGGCACTGAGGTGTGTTTTGTATCTGCATCTAACATTTCTGAGAAACTAAATTTACCATAAACTAAGATTGCTAAAATTGAAGTTCTGAAGAACTCATAATCTAAAACTTCTGAATCTAAGGAAAAGATGAAGGCAAAATCTAAAACCTTTCCAAAATCTAAGCCAAAAGGTTCTAAGTCTAAGATTATGAGGAAAACAAACTCTAAATCTGAAAAGGTTCAAAGTCTGAAGAGATCAGAACCTAGGACAAGCAAGTCTCAGACTCTGAAAAATTCAGACTCACATTTTCAAAAGACTGTATTTGTAAAATCTTCAAAAGATAAGAAACCAGTGTATGGAAAACCTTTTAAATCTCAGAATGTCAGACAAAAGGTACAAAAGAAGCCATATCCTTTCAGAACTAACCAAAGAGGACCCATAAAGATATGGGTACCTAAGTCTGAAATCATTTCTGGTGCAGATATGCTTAAAAGCCAAAGAAAAGGAGAAGTCATGGTACCTGGACAGTGGTTGCTCGCGTCACATGACAGGAGAAAAGTCTATGTTCCAAACCCTGACCATGAAAGAGGGAGGAACGGTGGGATTTGGAGGAAACAAAAAAGGCAAGATCATTGGTATTGCTAAGATAGGTAATTCTTCCATTTCCATTAATAATGTTTGGTTGGTAGATGGACTAAGACATAACCTACTTAGCATAAGTCAATTTTGTGACAGTGGGTATGATGTCTTGTTTGATAAGAACATTTGCACTATAATCAACAACAAAGATAAATCTGTTGTGTTCAAGGGAAAGAGAAACAACAATGTGTATAAGATTGATTTTCCAGAACTGGTTGATCAGAAGGTAGTTTTTCTTCTGTCAGTGAGTGATGAGAAATGGGTATGGCACAAAAGGTTGAGACATGCTAACTAGAGACTCATCTCTAAGCTTAGCAAGTTACAACTGGTCAGAGGCTTACCAGACATTGACTATTACTCAGATGCTCTTTGTGGGGCATGCCAGAAAGGAAAAATTGCTAAAACTTCTTTTAAATCCAAAAACATTATTTCTACCTCCAGACCATTAGAACTACTTCACATTGATCTGTTTGGTCCTGTTGGCACAGCATCAATCAATGGGAAGAACTATGGATTGGTAATTGTTGATGATTACAGTAGGTGGACTTAGGTTAAATTCCTCAGAATCAAGAATGAAACATATGATGTGTTCAACAACTTCTGCAAGCAAGTACTAACTGAAAATGAATTAAAAATTTTGAAAGTTAGAAGTGATCATGGTGGTGAATTTGAGAATGAACTTTTTGAAACTTTTTGTGAAGAACATGGAATCCTCCATGAGTTCTCTTCTCCTAGAACTCCACAACAAAATGGAGTTGTAGAGAGAAAGAACAGATCTTTGCAAGAAATGGCCAGAACCATGATTCATGAATCTAACGTTGCAAAATACTTCTGGGCAGAAGTTGTTAACACTACATGTTATATTCAGAACATAATCTATATTAAACCAATTCTGAATAAAACTGCATATGAGTTATTCAAAGGAAGAAAGCCAAGCATTTCTTATTTTCATCAGTTTGGATGTACATGTTACATTCTAAACAATAAAGTCAACCTAAAGAAATTTGATGCTAAGGCTCACAAGGGTATCTTTTTATGATACTCTGAGAGATCTAGAGCATACAGAGTGTATAATTCAAAGACACATGTTGTTGAAGAATCAATGCACATTAGGTTTGATGACAAGAAGCCTGATAATAAAATATCAGAGCTAGTTAAGAGTTTTGCAGATATTCAGCTTTTAGAGGATACTTCAGAACCTGATCAGATTTCTGACTCTGAGAAAAGTTCAGAAGCTGAAATTCCTCCAGAAGCTGAAAACCTCTCAGAAGCTGACACTTCTCCTGAAGCCAATCAAGATCAAGATGTCTCTGAACAAGGTCTTAATGAATCTCAAGAAGCAAATCCACCCAGAAACACCTTCAAGTACAAGTCTTCACATCTTGAAGAATTAATCATTGGAAACAAGGATAGTCCAAGAAAGACTAGATCAACATTCAGACAGAATGACTCTTTGCTTGGATTACTGTCAATGATTGAACCTACAACAGTTGATGAAGCACTTTCTGATGATGGATGGATTATGGCTATGCAAGAAGAACTCAATCAGTTTTAAAGAAATTATGTTTGGGATTTAGTTGCAAAACCAAATCACAAGAACATTATTGGAACAAAATGGGTGTTCAAAAACAAACTAAATGAACAAGGAGAGGTAGTCAGAAATAAAGCTAGACTTGTTGCTCAAGGCTATAGTCAACAGGAAGGAATTGATTACACTGAAACATTTGCTCCAGTTGCAAGATTGGAAGCAATCAGGTTACTTCATTCCTATGCAGTGAATCATAATATCATTTTATATCAAATGGATGTTAAGAGTTCTTTTCTGAATGGTTTCATTTCTGAAGAAGTGTATGTCAAACAACCTCCTGGTTTTGAAGATTTAAAACATCCAGACTTTGTTTTTAAGCTTAAGAAATCACTGTATGGTCTAAAACAAGCTCCCAGAGCTTGGTATGATTGACTGCGTAATTTCTTACTTAAAAAAGATTTTGTAAGAGGACAAGTTGACACTACACTGTTTAGAAAGACACTTAAGAAAGACATTTTAATTGTTCAAATCTATGTGGATGATATTATATTTGGTTCTACTAATGCCACTCTTTGCAAGGAATTCTCTAAGTTAATGCAGGATGAATTTGAAATCAGCATGATGGGAGAATTGAAGTTCTTTCTTGGAATTCAAATCAACCAATGCAAAGATGGAGTATATGTTCATCAATCAAAATATACAAAGGATCTTTTGAAGAAATTCAAGCTTGAGGACTATAAATTGATGACAACACCAATGCATCCAACCTGCAACTTAAGCAAAGAAGACACATGCTCAAAGGTAGATCAGAAGCTGTATAGAGGTATGTTTGGTTCTCTGTTATACTTAACAGCTTCTAGACCAGATATTTTATTCAGTGTATGCTTATGTGCAAGATTCCAATCAGATCCTAGAGAATCTCATATGACAGCTGTCAAGAGAATCTTCAAGTATCTGAAAGGTACAGCTAATCTTGGACTTCTATATAAGAAATCCTTAGATTACAAGTTGGTTGGATTCTGTGATGCTGATTATGCTGGTGATAGGATTGAAAGAAAATCAACCAGAGGAAATTGTCAATTCCTTGGTGAGAATCTGATATCCTGGGCCAGTAAAAGACAATCAACTATTGCATTGTTAACAACAGAAGCAGAATACATTTCAGCTGCAAGTTGTTGCACACAACTACTCTGGATGAAACATCAGTTGGAAGACTATCAGATTCATGACAACAACATTCCTATCTTTTGTGATAATACTGCTGCTATTTGTTTATCTAAAAATCCTATTCTACATTCAAGAGCCAAGCACATTGAAATTAAACATCATTTTATTAGAGATTATGTTCAGAAGGGTGTTTTGGATATTCAATTCATTGATACTGATTATCAGTGGGCTGATATATTTACAAAACCCCTAGCAGAAGATAGATTTGATTTTATTAAAAAGAATCTGAACATGCATTTCATCTCTGGAAAATCTGCTTGACTTTGAATAGAAACTGAGAATCTTAAGTACATCAGAAGCTACGACTTGTCAGAAGCTCATTTTTGAGAGTCTAAAGAAAGTTCAGCTTCTGAAGACATCAGAGTCTGAGTTTTAGAATCTGAATTGTTTGGCTTCTGATAAAACTCATTGTAAGTGGACACGTTACACGTGGCCCACTAATGAGAGTGAATCTGAACAGTATTCTGACACGTGGTCTGAAATGTTGGGTAATAACTGCTGGGCTATGATGAGTTAGCTTTGAAAGTTGTACTGTGCGCCCCTATCATCATTAATGTGCAGTTGTGTTTAATGCTTTTTGTCTGCTTTCAGTTTCTGAATCGTTTTAACAAAATACACTTAATCACTCTCACACTTTCACATTCACATCTTACACGTTCATCTCTTTAACCTAAAAATTCTTCCTTTTCAAAAACCCCCTTAGAACCCTAAAACCTTAATCCTTTAGAATCAAATGGCTAGTTCATCGTCTTCTTCTCAGAAACTCGCCATGAACGTACAGTCTCAAGAAGCTACTATCATCAAACCCAAAACCATGCCTCTCAACAAGGATGATTTACAACTTATTATTGAGAGTGTCGTGGATTTTGAGTCATTAGCTTTGAATGAGTGTGACATATCGGAGTATATGGACCATCAACAATGGAGGCCATTCTTCAACATGCTGAATGGTCCATCATACACAGAACTGGTCAAAGACTTCTGGGTCAGAAGCGAAGTTTTTTATAAAGAAGAAGCAAGAAAGGAAGAAGCTCGGAAGGTTGCTAAGGATCCTGGACTGAAAGGTAAATCCAGAGCTGAAATGGGTCTAAAAGAGTTCAGTGGTACTAAAGTTAGGTCTTCTGTTTTGGGAATACCAATGACAATCACTAAGGAAATTATAGCAAAGGTTATTGGTGCCAAGAGAGGAGGTTTGTTTCAGACAAACACCAAGAAAACCAGCACCTGGGTTCCTTTGATCAGACAAACTCTGTTTCTAGGGAGAGAGTCTGAGAAGACAGTTGACATGAAAGCTGAGCACAAGGTCATGCACAAGTTGCTGCTCCAATGCATAGTTCTCAGATTAGGAGGATCAGATTACAAGTCCTGGGATCTAATGCATATGCTGACTTGGTGGTATTTGAAGAGACCAGTCAACTTGGCAACTTACATCTTCAACCATCTCTGCACTTCCATCAGAGAAAGTTTGAAAGGAAAGGTTCAAGTTCCATACACTAGACTCTTGTCTGAAATCTTTCACCAAGGAAAGCTAGTTGATAATATGAAAGCTCTTGGAGTGGGATCAGACTCTGAGCTTGGAGTCTGCAGTGGTGCAATAATTTCTGGAACAACCTTGGGTCATATGAAAATCATTCCCAAGAAAGAGGTGATCACTTCTGAACAAGATTTGCAGTTCAGAATGGGACACTCTGAATTTCTTGATGACTTCCCTCCTATCTCAAAGGAAGATCCTCATGAGGTGTTGGCACACTTTGTTGCACAACACTTCAAGGAAACAGGAGTTGCTATCAC
Source organism: Medicago ruthenica (assembly GCA_018208015.1). Lineage (NCBI taxonomy): Eukaryota > Viridiplantae > Streptophyta > Magnoliopsida > Fabales > Fabaceae > Medicago > Medicago ruthenica. The sequence goes on along the minus strand of CM031376.1, from coordinate 46,207,951 downwards.
TTGGGATATGATTCCTGATAAACCAAATGAACCCTGGAAGGCTGTGAAGAAGAGGCAACATTCTTCAGAATCTGAACAACCTAAACAGTCTGAACCTGTGAAGAAGGCTAAAGTTCAGAAGCCTGTTCAGAAACTAGCTGTCAAGACAAAAGTGTCTGAAACTGTGGTGGAAGCTGAAGAATTGGATCTAGTGGAGATCCTTCCCACCAGAACTAGAAGCAAAGTGACAAGAAAAGCAAAGTTAGAAGATGAAGGAGCTTCTGAATCAAAAAGAAGAAAGCTCAGGAAAATGATTGTGGAATCTGATGAGCAAGAAGAAGAAGTTCAGATGACACATGAAGAGGAAACTGCAGAAAATAACAGGATTAGAGAAATTCTGAGGCAAAGTGCTATTAAGAAGGGTACTCTACCTGCTGTTCAAGAAGTTGTTGAGGAAGAACCTCTGGTAAGGAAGGGAAAGGCTGTGGTAAGTGCATCTGAAGCACAAGTAGCAATCAAAATGAAGGAAGATCTGAAGAAGGCTGTCAGTTTAGCCAAGGAACTGGAGCATTCAACAGTGTCAGGAGCAAGGGAAATTCTCTCTTCTCATCTAGAGATGAAGAGAGAAAGTACCTCTAAGGCACAACAGTCAGAACCTGCTTCAGGATCTGCTTCTGATAAAGGTAATGCTGCAATCTTAATTAATTTAAATTCTGATGATGTTCCTGAACTTAACCCTCAACTACAAATAGCCCCATCCAAACCTTCTTCACCCACTGAATCTTCTATCTTGAGAGAACTCAACACCAATGATTTCTTAGATGCTCTCAACAAGAAAAGAGCATGCATTCTTGCTGAAAGAGATCACTCTGACAGAGAAGAAGCTGTTTCTGATCATGTTAAGACAGCTAATCAGTCATCCCCACCTACTTCACCTAAAACCATTTCTTCCCCTCAACCTTTAGATATACCATCTCTCCAAACTTGCTTACCTGGTGAGACACCAAATCTTTACTGAACTTACCAACCCCAAACTGAAGCCTTTGTCAGCAGGATCATTCAGAACAGAATTCTAAGTGATGTTGGTGGTATACTTCAATCTTGCATCCTAATTGTACCATCCTTCAGTTCTAGTTCCTCTTCATCCTTGGAAGAACTAGAGAAACACTTAGGTGGTGAGTTTCCTACTGAATCAACCTCAACCATACCCTCAGACATAACCCCTCATACCATCCAACCTGTTATCACTTCTGATGCTGACTCATTATCAGAAATTGAACCAATAATTGCTCAACCAATTCAATGTGCCAAACCTGAAGGCTCTGATATTCTTCTCCTATGTGGAGCATCAGAATCTGACCTACCTACATTAGAATCTGACCTTCCAACATCTAACCCTCAACCTGCCTCTGATGCAAACCTGATAAATGTTCCAAAACCTCATACTAAAACCTCTGATCAGATTGTATCAGAATCAACCCAAACACTTTATCCTAAACAAATTGCACTGCCATCACCCAGTTATCAAAATATTGCCCAAACATCAAGCCCTTCATCAGATTTTAATTTAAAAGAGGTTTGCAGCAATATCTTCAAAAGCTTAGAAGAGCTTGTGCAAGCTAGACAGAATCCCATCCAGCCTGTCAACTATGTTGAGAAATGGAACAGCTTAAGAGAGTTTGTCAATACTACTCTTGATACACTGCAGTTTGTCTCAGTTGTATCTCAACATGAAGCTTCACAGAAGTGGTTGTCAGAAGTGGTCAAGAGTATGGAAAGTGTAGAATTCAGAAGAGACCCCTCAAGACAATTGCCTAGTAGTTCTTCATCAGTAGTAGAAGCAGCACCTGAAGTTCCTGAGATTTTGAAATATGGACTTCATAACTCATTTCTAGGTAAGGCTGCTCTGAAGCCTCTGGACTTTGAAGCTTTGAAACTGGAACTGGGAGAGCCTATGCTAAAGCACATGGTAGATCATATGCAAGTTGAACTGGTTTCACAAAGGGCAAGGCAAGATGCATTACATAGCAAGATTCAAGACCTTAGTACCAAACAGGATGTCATGGCAGAACAACAAGCAGTTATGGCAGAAAAGCAAATTCAGATTATGTCAAGTCAAGAAGAAATGAAGTCTGGGATAAGTGCCATTTTGGAGCTTCTGAAGAAACCTCCTCAAACTTAGAATGCACACCCTAGACTTTAGTTTTTAAATTTGCTTCTGAATAGTGTTAATTTGTCTTGCTTCTGAACATCATCCTATATCTGACATCTTTTGCTTCTGAATGCAATGTTTATGTATGTTCTGATATGTTTGCTCTGATACTTACCTTTGATATATCACTCTTATCTCATTATTTTCTCTCTCTTTAATGTTTTTTCTGGTTTAAACTTTTTGTTGATGACAAAAGGGGGAGTAAGTAACAAGTATTTCAGACTCTGAGCCAAGTCAGAATAAGTTAATTTTTGAAAATTAATTAACTTAGGAGAACATCTTCTCATCTCTTAGCCTCTGATCATATTTCTGTGAGATAAACACTGAGTGATTTTTCACTTTTTGATTTAAACTGAATTTAATTAACCTGGATAAGACTCAGGGGGAGCTTACAAACCTCACCTTGTGGATTATCAGACTCAGGGAGAGCTTACAAACCTCAGACCCTGATGTCAACTTGTTAATTAAATTAACAACAATTTTCTATTAATACTTGTGTTTGTCATCATCAACAAGGGGGAGATTTTTGGAACAAAATGTATGAACAAGTCCCTTTTTGAGTTTTGATGATAACAAAGTGTTAAAAAGAAAATTGGATATGCTAATACGTGTTTTAAGTGTGCAGGACCATACATTTAAACTATGTAGCTAATAGTGGTTCTGAAAGATCAAATTAAGAGCAAAGGAAAATATTAAAGCTTGGGTATCAAGTCAGAATCTGAAGACTGGAGTCTTAAGATTGGAGTCTGAAATTCGAAGTCTGAAGACTGGAGTCTGAAGTCTGAAGGAAACTCAGAAGTCAATTGCTGTCACTGTCAAAAGGACATAGTACGACCATGACCTCTGCAACAACCTCAGAGTCAGAACGATCTCTGCAACTTTGTCTCCTTGGACAAAACATCCAATCCATTTTAAGGAAAGGATTCAAACGTTATTCTTCATGGTACGTAGTCCATATCAAGGAACAAATCAACGTTGGATCAAGCTTCAATTCAAACGACTCTATTCATGATCTGGCACCTTCTCAACGTCTCTCTATCCCTCTATAAAAGGACTGAAGACTTGAAGAAGAAAGATACAAGCCTCTACAATTTTGAAAGTGCCAATACTCTGTCAAATTCACTATGCATCAATAACTTAGAAATTCTTTCAAACTTTCTCATCTTAGAATTTCTTAAGTATAGAGTCTGAAAACTGTGTTGTATTTTGTGAACACCACTGATAATATATCAAGTGTTCAACTCAAACATATTTCTTTGTAACTCTATTTGATTAGAAGTCTCTTGCTTTTGTGCTTGAGCAATCAGAAGTCTCATGCTTGTGTGCTTGAGCAATTAGAAGTCTCTTACTGTGTGTTTGAGCATTTGGAAGTCTCTTGCTTGTGGGCTTGAGCATTTGTAACTATTTGGATTATAGTGAAAAATCTCTTGTAAGTAACAAGGAGACTGGACTACTTCCGGGTTGTGGAAGGAACCAAGATAATTGCTTGTGTCTTTCTTTCTCTCTCTCATTTACTTTGTATCCGCTGCATTCTAACTCTGATATTAGCTTCAGACTCTGATCCCAATCAGAATTTGAACAAACTCTATGTTTTTGAGAAAGAAAAAGCCAACACAATTCAACCCCCCCCCCCCCTTCTTGTGTTTTTCTCACCTTCAGATGCAAACTTGAACTTGAGGGTGTGAGGGACTAAAATGCACCAGGAACTCTCTAAAAACTTGAAAGGAATTCTAGAAAAATTGGAGCTTGCAAGAGACAAAAATGGAAAAAGTGTTTCCAAATAACACTTGAAGCTATTTATACTTCCTTCACAACCTTTCAGAAAACAATTATCCCGATCCGATGTAGCCCTTCACCTGCAACCCTGTCAAAACAAAGCAAAGCAACAGTTCAGATCACATCTCTTCATACATTTAACGACCCTGATCAAACCTGTTGAGTTCCCAAACATCAGGATCAAATCAACAGTGATGATGAAACCTCAAGAATAGATATCAAAGCACACTTTAAGGCCTATGTAATCAAGTGCATTACTAGCCTTTACACGTGGCAGCCAAAACCCAAAGGTTATGTCCCCTCAATCCCGTCCTTGAGACGTGGGCATTAAATACAGAAGAGCAGACAACCATCTCTCTGACGAGGGAATCTCTTGATCACATCACTGTGCAGGTCGATAGACAGACACACAACCAAACTTGTCTCTCGCATACTATCAAGCTTGTCTCACTTATAGCCAGCCGAACACCCCGACGCTCTCAGCGAGCAAGTGTAACACCCTAAATCCCACATTTAATTTTTTTTTTTTTAAAATTTAATGAATAATGAAACACACAAGGGTGTTACACATCTTCATCAAAAAAAAATGACTTCATTTAAATTAAAAACGCCGCAGCGGAATAAATTTCAAAGCATTCAAAGTAATTTTTCACATCTTTAAAATCCACAACAAAACTGAATTCGAAAGAATTCTCAAACCAAATCTGAAATAAAATAAATCACAATCCCTAGTGTTACTAATCAGAGCGATGACTCGATAAAACTCCCAAAAGCGGTAAAAGTAATTAGGAGGGCTCAAACGCCATCCTTTGAGACTCACTGCTACTAATTATCTTCTTCCTGCGAATCTGTACCCGGCGAGAGTACAGTCCAAGTTTAAGAGGGTGAGAATATATCCAACACAAGGGAGGTACTAACACATGTATAGATTCAGATAAAATAATCATTAATTGCAGTTATGCATTTATACATTACAGTCAGGTAATATTCACATTTATAATATATACATTCATTAAAATACAATCAATAGACATCAATTCAACATCTTATAATAACAAGGAAGCTTCAAAAACAAGTAATAACATTAAGTGGACATTAATATAAACACCAACTATTCACACATAATCATAAGAAACACATCATCGAATATCACATCTATAAATATCACATCTTCAAATTACACATCTTCAGATAAACTTGCAACTATGTATGCAATGTCCCTAACTCGACTCTATATGCATGTGGTACCAAACCTATCATCATCGTCAAATATTTTGGACATCAGAGGTATGTTACTGATTTTGTCCACACCATCGTCAAATATATTGGACATAAGAGGTTTGTTACTGATTTTGTTCACACCATCGTCAAATACAACATCGTTAATTAAACTCGACCATGAATGCATGAACATCAAATAATGACTCAACAATGCACATTTTTGTATGACTCAACAATTACACATATTTAAATAGCACCATCGTCAAATATCACATCTTCAAATATCACATCTTTATATAGCACATCTTTAAATCACACATCTTAAAATAGGACATCTTTATATAACACATCTTTAAATCACACATCTTCAAATAACACATCTTTATATAAGACATCTTTATATAACACATATTCAAATATTTCATCTTTGCTCATCAATTAATATCTAATCAATTCAACCCATCATCTAAAATATCAAATACTTTTTCTACCTTTATACTCCCTCATTTCTAACTACTAATTAATAACCTTATTTTTTTATCACTCCTAAATATTTAAGAGAACATTGGTTATTAACTTTACTTCCTCTCATTCTGGCTATTATTTACTTGTTGTTGGAGACAACCCCAAAGACTTAACCTTATGAACATACCATGTTTGGCAACTAAAGGGTCTAAAAGAAAGGAGACATAATTTCACAGGTAGATATTTAGCCTAACTTTAAATCATAGTTGATTTTTCCTATCATGAACATTGCTACACGGTAATAATTCATATGGATGCTATATTAATTACTTCATATCTAATCATATAATGGAATAGACTAAAATATTAGAGATTGAATGCCACTTTGCCTAACTTCATGAATCCCAAACCTCTTGACATTAAAAGAATGTAGTAACGCATGAAATCAAGTTATACTGGATCCATCAAATTTTGAATAAAATAATAACAATAAAATCCCTTCTACATAGATTTCTATAGACATGATCTTGTTACTTCCAATTCAAATAAGACAAGAATTAAACACGTGTCATGTCAATAATTAGAAAAAATAATACATAAACAACTTCAGTTCATGAACTGATAAGGAATAAGGAAAAACTAAATCAAACATATATTTTAATAGCAATTATCGTAAAACATATTCTCGTTGTTTCCTAGACCATGGAAGCGATTCTAATACGGGTTCATATAGGAATTAGAAAAATTAACTGAATATCAATCATAAATTTAGTACATCAAAATCATGAATTTAAAGATAAAAATATATTCAAATCCTTCACTACTCATATGTTCATACAACCCTTATGGTGAATAGAGACTCCCCCTTACATATGGTTTGCAGAATTTGAATGAATTACAACGGTGAAATCTTTCTCTAGGTTCTTCTCGCTATGCCTCCTTGTCTCTTCTCTCCACAACCCTAGTTTTTCGTTGATCCCTAATCTTTTCTCTTGTAACCCTAATTCTCTAATGCTCTCCTCTATATATAGAGGTTATTTAAATTTTAGTTGTTCTGAAACTCTATCCCTTATCTTTTAACAAATTCATATTTCATTTATTTTTATTTTTTTCTCGTAAATTTAGACATATTTACTATATGCACCTCACTTCCCTATTCTCACCAAAAAGACTATTTTCTTCTTAAAAATTATTTTCTCTCATCTTTTAGCAAGTCAACCAACTCATATATTTCTTAATAAATACAACCAATTAAATAAATAAGATCAAACAAACCAAAACTAATAATAATAATAATAATAATAATAATAATAATAATAACATCTAATACTAATTACTAATAACTAAGATTAAAAATCGGGGTGTTACAGCAAGTGTCTCTTACGACAAGGGGATCCGCTGACTATGACTTGATATCACGTTTGGTGACATTCCAGACATGACCAGTACGATCGTGAATAACACGTTTGGTGACATTCCAGACATGGCCAGTGTGATCGTCAATAGCACGTTTGGTGACATTCCAGACACGATCAGTGCGATCGTCAATAACACGTTTGGTGGCATTCTAGACACGGCTGATACGACCATGATAGAACTTGTGACGCATACCCTTGTTAACAACATCGTTCCTAAAACAGGTCTTCCCACCCCATTGCGAGCATAAACTCACTTTGGGAACAAGTTCCTCGCGAACATATCTACCTCAAACATTAGGTGATACCACCTCTAAAGTTTTCCACGAACAAGGTCTTTGCACTTTCAAAGTCATTACTCTTTATCAAGAGCAACGACTTGGGGGGCTTCTGTTCAGGACCGAGCAAACTCAGTAGGCCCATTTACTTAGGCCCAATCCAAAAAGTCCCAGATCCAACATCTGAAAAATTACTCGCAACACACCTCCTCCCCTCGAGGAGGTGCTCGGAGCAAACAGAGACTAATTCAAACAGTCAATAACGTCTCTTTACCACGTTCCCGCGAGTCTCTCCTCGACGGTTACGATTCTTACGAATTCGTAACCGCCGAGCCACATGTGTGCCATACAACGGCACCTTCAACACCCACCTCTATATAAAGGGGACTCTCTACAGTCCCCAATGTTAGAATCTCTTCACTCTCTAAACCCCCCATTCTCATCTCAAACTGACTTGAGCGTCGGAGTGTCTGCAAGTACACATCCCCCCGCCGTTCTAGTCAATACAAAGGCTTTCAACCACCGTCTCAAAAACTGCACTGGTAGTCACCTTCTGATCAGGTACGATCAGTTACTATAATCTCTTTTCATTTAAAGACACTTTTAGATTTATTTTGTTGAACCTGGTTTTTTAAAAAAATTATAACAATCAAGTACAATGCTCTTTAAAGTTTTTTTTAACGTTATAGCAAACCCCGTAGGACTTGTTTGTTACGAATTAAAATAAAATTAATATTAAAATTCAATAATGTAGTGATTTTTTAAAATTTTATAAAAAAAAAATCATAACCTATTTTGTGTTTGTTTATCGTAATAAAATCATTTTTTAAAAATCATTTTGTTTGTTTAGATACATCAATATAAAAAGAATTTTTTGTTACAAAATCAATCAATCTTTTGAAAGTTATTTTCTCTTTCAGCTAAATAAGATCTTTTGTTACAAAAGACACAAAAAGGTAAATATATGTTGAAGCGTCAAAATATTAAGATGGGTTAAAATTGTGTTTTTACTGGTCATTAACTTTCATAATTAGAGAAAGATAATAGATTGTAAATTATTTTTAACTCTTTAGATAATTAGAAGTTGAATTATAGGAAAATTTATTTTGACTGGGATTAAGATTAAATTTGTTTGTTTTTAAAAAAAAGATTAAGTTAGTCTGTTTTATCGAGTGAGTTTGTATTAATTTGTTTTTAGAGAGAAAAAATAGAGGGAGGTTGAAGCAAAAGACACAAAATGATATAATTTGATGGCGTGTCAAAAAAATTAAGAAGGGGTAAAATTGTATTTTTGGTAGACATTCAGTTTCATAATTAGAAAAAGATTTCTGTTTTGTTAAAAAAAAATTAATTTTTTAAGTGAATTTTATAATATTCTACACATTTCTGCACAATTTTATTAAAAAAAATAGACTTAAAAATAGGGACTAAAAGTAGTGATTGAAAATTTTATAAAGACTAAAAGTTGAAGGAAAATTTTAAGGAGACTAAAACAAAAAGTTAGTATATTTATAGGGAGTAAAAACATATCTAAATGCATATATGTTGGCTAACACTTTGAATCGAAGAGACTGAATTTTAAGTTGGCTCCATAATTAATGACCGTCTCTAATTTAGAAAATCTAGAGCTTTCGTAACCCTAATTTAATAATTATTCTTTTTTTGAAACTATAACATCAACCCGTGCGATGCACGGGTCCAACCAACCAGATAAAATCGCATGGGTTCAACCGATCAAAAAAAAGTCACGAATAAGTTATAGCGTACAACTAAAATGTAATTGAATAGTTCACATGATGATTATGATGTATTACATAATTCATATTAAGGTGACATCATTAGATTTTGATGCTTGAACAAAAAAGAGACATTAATATAGTTGTGAAAAATCGTACATCGAACGTTAATTATCATACAATACGAAAGACTTCTATATAAATGATGTTTTAGGTCACGTTAGTATATTCCTCATCTTCATTGGTTATCAATATCTTCAACTCATCTCTTGAATTGAAATTGCAAGATATAATTGACCACGTGAAAAGACCGGTGACAACAAATATATTCCAACATTTTTAAGAGATTGTCCTTGAATCTTGTTGATTGCCATTGTGAATGAAAGTGTTAACGAAAATTGTCTCCGTGAAAACTTGAAAGGAATCCCAAGGTCGGAAGGTGTAAGATATATGATTTGACTTTAAGATTTTATTTAATCAGACACATGTATTGAAGTTGGGGATGGATACTTCAAAGGATCTGAGCTAAGGGATAATTAGTTGGAGGTCTTGGATTAAAACTTGAGCTAAAAATAAATAAACACACAACTAACTACTAATATTTTCTATTAAAAAAAATATTGTATCATAATTTGTTTATTTAATTTAAGTCTTTGTAGATCACATTTTAATACATGATATATTAAAAAAATGGATACAAAGTCCTTGCCACTAAACAACTCCAATGGTACAAAAAAACCAACATTGGTACAATAACTTGAAACTGATTGAGAGCTTTATCAATAACTTGAAACTGATTGAGAGCTTTATCAATGAATGTCACATAGTGATACAACTCATACCAAACCTCTTTAGTAAGACTTGTGCCTAAAAGTAGAGAATTCTATAGAATGTATACAACATCATCATTAAGTAATCTGTTAATTTTATTTGTATGTAGGATATAAGGTGCACTAAATAAAAATAAACAAACAAAAAGCATAAGGTATAACAAACAAAAAAGTTCTTACTCGTATGTAAGATATTATAACAAACAAAAAAATAACTACATAGTAACAGCTAATCTAACAAAAAATAAATGACAATTGAATAGATACAAATGTTTCATCATACTAATTGAATCAAAATGGGTGAATAGTTCTTTTCTATGTATATGGCTACAGGTAGAAATACACACAAAACGACTTCTTCTTTGTGGGACAAAATCAATCTTTTTTAAGGATAAATAAGTACAACTTAACAAATATACATATATTCAAACCAAATAATAAGGGTTCAGTTCTTATAGAAATCAATCCTTCTTTTTAAATGAAATCAACTACATTTTTTAAAATAGTACGATGTTCATACTATTGTTGTATACACTTCCTTCAAACATACTCTAAGCATTATTATTCCAAAGCTTAGCAATTTGTCGTATGCTTCTCCAATCCCTTGATAACAATAGCATGGAAAAACTAATATAAAATGATTATATAATTATAAGGAATTATTTAAAATAATTTATTAAAATCATTTGCCATCATGTTCTTTCTTTTTGAATAGCAGTTGCAAGTATGTTCTGTCATTCATTGAATAAAAACTATTATTGTAGTAGTTTGACATAAATATTTTTTCCCTTAAAAGCATAGATGCTAATGAAAACTCAATAAAAGAGATCACAACTAAATTTAAGAAGACAACAAAGCTTTAAAAGATGAATTTGACAGAGGCAAGGATTATCACTCATTTGCAACATCTTCTTATTATAAACATCTTCTCATCATTTGAAAATACAAAAATCTCTCAATGTTTGAAAAGTGATCTAATCAAGAGTAAGAATTTTTTTGAGAAAAATGGACAGAAACAATAAAGCTTTGTCCTTGTCCTTGTCCTTGTCGATACAATGAAGTTTTAATAGTCCTTGTCCCTGTAATCAATAAACAGAAGGACTAATAAAAAATTTGAAACAATTGGTGCAAAATAAATAAAATTAAGAAAGAATAAAAGTTCATTGTATATTGTCAAAAAATAGGTTGCTAGCTCACAAATACATGAACCTTAAAACAAACACACCATAAAACTTAAACAAACAAAAATAGCAGCAAATCAGAACTTTCTGCTGCACCAAAACCCCACCAAAAGCAGAAAATTAGCAGCATAGCAGATCAGTTTGCTGCAACAAACCCATAAAATAACTCTTCAAAATAATCTAAAGGCCTGTTCGTGACCAAATGACGAAACACCAATATGTATAATCTCAGTTTCCACGGACTCTCAAAAAATTCAAACAATATCAAAACAGGGAGGCATGAAACACCTATACATAGGAAAAAATTCATGAACAACTAATGACCATCTCAATTTGCACGGGTCTCTTAAAAAACTCACCAATGAATTCAAGTTATACAGTAATAGTTTCTCAACCAAATCTTTCCATTTCAAACTTAATTTTTTTTTTTTAGAGACAAACTTCAAATTTAAAATGATCTCTTGAGATAGCAAGATACATGCAAGCATAAGACACTAATCAATAACCGCATGAAAGCATTATTGAGAGCACATAACTGATCTAATATAGGTTCTAAAAGTGGCTTAAAATAAATCATACAAAAGGAGAGTTACAAATCATTGTTGAATACTAATTTTCGTTCAAACCACCATTGGTTGGCAATTGGCTACAAAAGCAAAGTAGCACCAAGCACAACCAATTCAATTTCAAAATCATCTCACTTATTCTCAAGCACCAAGTCAATTTCAAAATCATGACACTCATGCTTAAACACCAAGTTAATCCTATCTAGTTGGTATTATCACCAAATATAGTGTTAAAAACAAAAAGAATAAAAATTCAAAACATAAAAAATGGGGCGCAAATCACAGGGCATAATACATTTTTTAGAGGAAATATTAAGCAAAGACTTCTTAAAAAAGATTAAGCCTTCATTGAGAAGTTTATTTGATTGATTAAGAAGTATATGCTTGTTCTTATATAAATATCTTCTTGTGCAGTTATATAGAATTTCAATACTTTGTTACATGAAAATTTGTATGAACCAACATCAGTGACTGATCTAATGGTGATAATCATATTTACACCTTTATTCTTAAATAAGTGGTCAAAATGTTGATGTCATTGTGATCCTTACCCTTGTTAGAGCTACCAGCCTGACAATAACTGAGCTTAATTCCTGGTCAAATAATCTAAACACAAAATAAGGTAATTAACATGTGAAAAAAGTAGCTCCAAACTAAACACAAAATTAGATCCAAACTATACAAAAAATTTCCTCGAAATTGCTCCAAATTATGCAGAAAATTACCTTGAACCAGCCCCAAATTATGCAGAAAAACAATCAAGAAAAACATCCGATTCAGTAAAAGAAAAATAACCTGATTCTATTATGGAGGAAGAAGAAGAATGTTAGAAGATGGAGAAGATGGACGATTTGTGGGAAAAGGAGAAAGTTTAGTTCTTAACCTTGGAAATGAACAACGGTTAATGTGGTGTTGCTCCCAAAGTGTCTTATGCTTAGTAATGTCCTTAGTAATGTGGTGTTGCTCCCAAAGTGATCTACTTTATTGCATTTGGGTGGGAGGGAAATTTGAATTCAAAAAACGCATTTAATGGAGACAGATGAGAAGGTAGGTATGCTTTATAAACACGCTTAGATCAAACTACTTAGTCCTTAGAGTTGGTGCAAGGTCAAAATCACCATTAACCAGATAATTTTGGTATCCTATAGTAATTTTTCTCTTGCTCACTTAGCAGGTTGATTTTTACTTTTTGTTTTTTGCATAAGCAAAATAGAATGCATCAATAAAACACAACCAAGCACAAAAGTGTCCAAAGAATGGAATATTCAATACTATGAAAGAAAATCACTCACACTCATGCATGGAGCTGGTCAGTATTTGAGGTTATCTTCATAATTGTCGCTAATAAAATATCAATTATTAGAAAACTTAGGTCATAATTTTTTATTATTGATTTTTATAAAAAAATTGGTTGAATAGATACATCTTCACCTATGAATCCAAAAACACTTCTTCTTGAATTATTTAGATTTTTCACTTCATTAAAATTTTAGTCTCATATATATCATATTGTATGTACAATACAACAAGTGGCTAAGTTTCTCATACAATGATTTATCGATCTTAAATGTACACACTTTTGACATGCGATATTTTTTTTCCAACTACCATAAGTATTACTTAGCCAAACTGTTTATATGATTACTTGTGTCATATTTTTATGTTAAGATGATTATGTGTCATTATCATTGCGTCATTTTCACATTTGAATAACAGTGTTATTTTGAAATTCGAGTATGTAACAACTTAGCTGGACAACCATAATATTCCGTGTAACTTTTTTTATTGTTTACTGTGTAACTTAGCTGCTATAGGAGTATTATATTGATTAAAACCACACATTTTTAAGGTTTAATTTCTACACAATACAGCCTTTCAGGGAGACTACGAAGATTTAACTGTATTGAAGCTTCAGATTGATGCCAATCATCGTAAAAATACTATCCAAAAAAATTAACGGTGCATTTTATTGTTCGCTTGTTTTCCGTTCATAAAATAATATATATATATATATATATATATATATATATATATTATAATACATAATATTTTTGACAATACCTTTAAGCAAATAAATAAGAAAAACTGATTATAGCTATTTGTATCTAAAAAATTGGTTGTTGATATATTATAAAGTTATAATCAATTAATAAAAAAGAAGTCACAGGTAAACCAAAATCGATGACCACAATTGATGGAGCGCAAAAGATGATGGTAGTTTAGCTCATCTCAATGGGATGTACCTGCAAACACTCTAACATTCATTATTATTTTTTGTTTGAAACACTCTAACCTTTACGTTAGTCAACGATGAACTCTAATTAAATATTTGTACTTTAAAAGTATGTTATATACTTTTAGTCTTATAATTTTAAGTATAAATTTTGTCCTTACAATTAAATATTTGATCTGTCCTTGTTAGTCGACATGAATTTGTAAAAAATATATTTTTGCGCTAGCTGTGCTAGCTCCTATTGCAGGTCAAAATGGAGGATATGATTAATAAATGACTAAGATGCTTCAATTTGTTAAATGTAAAACAAAGTGTTATTTATAATTTCTGTACTGTGTGTAATATGTTCATTTTGTGTATGAATGTTTCTAAATTATGTTTTTGTGGATATCTGGTAATTTTTTATAGGGAAATGTTAAAGGGTTCCTTTAAAATATTGATTAAGAGGATAAAAATAAAAATATTGTATTAGAAAATGGTAAAAAGTAATGAATGTAACTTTTAAAAGTTAGAACATTGTTGAATTCGATGCAAACCTACTAGTTTTGATTTTCTTAATAAGTGTCCTAAAGACACTTGTTCTAAGCATACACCAACATGATAATGAACATGATATGATTCTCAATTTTAATAAGTGGGATTCATTTAATTATATGATGGGAATGATTGAATGCTGTAGGTTACCTACCAAACATACCTAAAATCCACACAATGAGTCAAAGTAGTTCGAATTAGAGACTTTGCATTATTTAACCTTATTTTTTGGCCTAACCTTCTCTTTGTTCCTGAGGTAGGACAATTGCCTAACCTGAACTAAAAGTCTTGATATGTGAATGCTAAGCAAATGCTGACTTGGGTTTGTTAATCAATTGCTTTAAATCTATTCATCTTTCCTTTTTTTAAAAGGAAAAATGACTTATATTAAAGTAGACACATTGGAGCACAAGATGTGTAGAGTCTATTTATCTGTCCAGGGCCTTGATGAGGTGTGGCTTGGGTTTGTGAACCAATTGCTTCAAAGTCTATTCATCTTTTTTTTTTTTTTTAAACTAAAAAGGCATAATGACTTACATCACAATAGCCACATTTGATACCACGATGTGTAGAGTCTATATATCTGTCCATGACCCTAGGCAATAAGTATTTCAAAGCATCCAGACAACTTTGACTTTAGGCATTTGGTTCACTTTGATTTTTATTTTGCATTTACCGGCTTAAACTTGTTTCCCTATATAAGGGGTATTTGTTGCTCCATTAAGGGCGCACTCTTTTGTAACAATACAATCATATATATATGTTCCTACTGGTTGAACAACAGTACCAACCCCCTAAGCGATGTACTGACTCACGAGCTTGGCTAGGGTTTTTTCTGTGTTGGAAAATGAATGTGATGCCTTATGAACCGTTACAGCCCCCATTTTATACGTCCCCCAGCCTAGGGAAGTGAGGGCGGTTCTTACGGGATTCCCTAGCCACCTGGAGCGGTGACCTGGTCCTCGACCGAGAAGCCCGGTCTACGATGGGAACGTGGGAAAGACCTGGTAGACGGGTCCAAACGTGGCTGTTAGCTCGGGTTTTGACGTGGTCAGCCCGCTCTGGGTGTGGTTTGGGGGCCCGCTCCTTACCCGAGCTGTTTCTGCGGGTGCATGATCTCGCCCACGTGGCGGGCACATGGGCAATGAGGTCCAGCTGGCCGGGGAGGACTGCCACGCGTCGTGAGAGGAATAAGATGACGGTACACAGCCCCCCAAGCACAAGTCTCGAAGAGGCGAAGTGATTAATAAGATGCTCGGTTTTAGCTTAGTGGGCGACTACAAGAATCGCCCTGCGGAGCCGAGTGAGTGTCTGATATGTGGCGTCATGAAATACCGGCCTGTAGTGAGAATTGGTGGTCTGCTAACTGCTTCAGTGGTTGTTCCCCATCCTAGTGTCCTGCGGATGCCTACACCCTATCAGCGCGTGGGTCATTTAATTGAAATCCAACGGTGGATAAGTAGCGACCGTTCGTACCAACATCTGAACGGCTGAGGATTCACCTGCTTTCCCTTGTTTCGATGCAGATCAAGCCGCACAGCACTGAAAAGACGGGCCTTTTGCACCGTTCGATCTCGCATCTTTTCAGACTGTGTACGCAACTCGAGGCCCCCTGCTTACAAATAGGGCTTGTCCGTTCCTTCGAACCTATCACCTGTAACTGTTTTTCGCTAGCACGCCGGCGAACTTTGCAACCTACTTCCTATTTGTAAGAACAGGTAACCTCCTTACTCCTCTCATTTTACGCTTACGCTTCTTAAACGTTTGTAAAGAGGGAAAAATGGTAGTGATACGGGAGTGTGATAGTGAGGGTAACTCAATGGGTTCTCCCCTCTTGGAGGAGCGACGCAAAGTGTGGAATGCGGCCATTCGGGCCGCCCGAAGGGCGGATGGGACGGTAGATTGGGCGCTCGTGGATTGACAATACTTTGGACACCCCCTCGTCGCTTTTGAGGTGAGCTCTGACAGCGACGACGGTGCTGCCCCCCTCTTCTCAGAGTTAAGTGCTTCTAGTAGCAGTAGCCATGATAGTGATGTAGTTATTCTCTTTTCTTCAATACCTGGTGAGCGAGAGGGGAAAATGGCGGGATCTGAAACGGGCGCCGAGTGGGTGGACGAGAATGTGGCCGCCCAGTCCTCCTTGTTCAGCACCGAAAAGAGGGTGGCGGAGTTCCGGGAGAATCAGGCGGTGTCCTCTACGGGAGATGAAGCGGATGTTGTCACCGAACCCTGCGTCCAAGGGGAAAAGGTCTACATGCGTCGTCCACGAGGGGTTCCAAATGAGGCGTTCTATATGTACGCCTGTGCCATCACGGATTTGGGAGTAAGGATTCCCTTAACGCCCTTCGAAGCTGCGCTCCTTAAGGCTATAAATGTAGCGCCATCTCAACTTCATCCTAACGGCAGGGCATACGTCAGAGGCTTCGAAGTTTTATGCCAAGGTTTGGGTTTGGCGCCCACTGTGGGCGCAGTTCTCTCCTTCTACTGTACCAAGGGAGTGGGGAAAGGTTCGTGGGTGTCCATTAACTCTCAGCAGGGACGGGGTCTGTTCGCCCTCTTCGCAAACAACTACAAAAATTGGAAGAGGAAATTTTTTAAAGTAAGGGGGCTGGACGCCTCTGTTCCCGTCTTCATGGACCAAGGCGGCGATGAGGGGTTTCCTTTATATTGGTCCGGCGACCCCCTATCCGTATCGGGCTACGACTACGACAAGCTGAGCGACGCGGAGAAAGACGTAGTCGACTTCCTGGAGCACATGGAGGTTCTGAGCGTAAAGGAGCTTATCCACAGAGAACACGACCCCGTGGCTCTTGGAGAATACATAGGTAGCACTCGTACCCATTGTGGGCGATGCCGTTCAGTAGTTAAGTTTGCGTTTTAGCTGACATGAGTTCTTTGATTTTTAAGCAGATTCGATGGCGCTGAAGTCCGCAGTGGAGAAGAAGCTGGCCCTGGAGCGGGCGAAAAGGAAAAGGGCAGAAGAAGGCGACGTTCGTGGGAGGAGTGACCCCGCCGGCCTGATGACGCGGGAGAAACGCAAAGCCGGGGATGCCGGTGACACCGCAGTACCAGGGGAGGCGAGCGCCATCGACGCCATCCCATCCCGGGTCGTGGCTGCAGCAGACGCCATGATGCTGCCCAAAGGGAAGAGGAAACGGGCGGATGAGGGCCAACCCCCTCAACCCCAGACCTCCCAAGAAATGGAAACTGGTAAACCGAACTCCTGTCATTTTATTTAGAACTCTCTTTGTAATTCTACTATGGACTAACATTTTGCTACCCGCCATGTGACAGATACCCCCCCTTCGCTATGGGACGCCAGCTTTGATTACGACGGGTTTATGCGGGAGAACTTCAACTTTGAATACGACAGGAAGAGACTTAAAACCATGGAGTTCTCCCAAGTACAGAAGATGATGGGCGTCCACCTCCTAAAGGGCGCCCTGCTGGGCCAGGTGATGACGGAGGAGTTCTCCGCCCTCGAGCGGAGGGAGAAGGCGCAAAGGGCGGAGCACAAGAGCGCGCTGGCGCAGATGCAAAGCGCTCTCAATGCGTCTGAGGAGGCAAGGAAAGCGGCGGAGGAGAAACTCGCTTCCGTGCGCCAAGATCTGGAGACGGCTGAGTCTGCCAAGGCCAAAGCAGAGGAAGCGACCAAGGTTATGTCTGAAGAGAGAACCACACTGACCAAGGCGCATCAAGCGGCGATGTCGGATCTGAGGGCGAAACTGGAGGCATCTGAGGAAGAGAGTGTCCTGGCCAAGGAGAAGGGCTTTGAGCGGGCGAAGGCCCAGGTGGCCTGCCTGTACCCAGACGCTTCCCTGGAAGAAATCGGCCTATTCCGGACTGTTGTGGACGGGAAGATCGTGGACGAGGAGTAGCTTAGGTTTTATTTCTTTTTGTTTGTAAACCCCTAATGCTATTCATGTAACGCCCTTTTGACGCTCTGATTTTATCTTAATTGTAGCGTGCGCTTTGCGCCTTTAACTTTCACTTGATCATCTTTTGAATGGAACGTACTCTAATTTTTTTCCAAATGTTCGTCCTTCAACTTGAGTGTATTCTTACTCTTTCGAGTATCTTGCGCTAGAATTTTAAACTCTGCAGCGTTTTCTTCATGTTTTGTGAATCGTTTCTGCATAAATCTAGTTGTACTCCTGTAAGACACGTCATCACATCGAGGGTTATACAGCTCAGACGTGAGTGCCCAGGCTAAGCCCTGTGAGGGCGACATGTTGTGTTCCGAGAACTTTACGAGAAAACAGTTGCATTGATTTCGATTTTGAGCGTGCAAGGGCAAGCTCATTGGCCTAGGGCCCTGTTGCCACGTGGTTATAGGTATTAGTGCCACAGGGGTCGTATCACCTTAAAATAGTAGTTCTTAGCGCCGTAGGGGTCTTATCGCCTTAAAATAGTAGGTCTTAGCGCCGCAGGGGTCTTATCGCCTTAGAATAGTAGGTCTTAGCGCCGCAGGGGTCTTATCGCCTTAGAATAGTAGGTCTTAGCGCCACAGGGGTCTTATCTCCTTAGAATAGTAGGTCTTAGCGCCGCAGGGGTCTTATCGCCTTAAAATAGTAGGTCAGTCATAATCATCCACCAAGATGCTTATTGAAGAACTGGGGCGCCTCGTTAAAAACCCCTGCCCTTGCAGGGGAAAAGAGTGCCACCCCAGAACCTTATTAAATACCAATGCAAAATTACAAAATGTCATGCGGGAGCTCGCCCGACTTTGCAAATGTACGAGAAGCAAGTTACAATTTAATCAAAAGAATAATTAACTATAATAGTGTCGCAGATGAACGGCGTTCCACGTTCTTGGGACCACGCTCCCGGATAACTCCTCCATCTTATAGGCACCGCCGGGCAGCTTCTCACGGACTCTGTAAGGCCCCTCCCAATTTGGAAACAGCTTTCCCATCCTGGTTGGCGCCACCACCCGCCGTAGGACAAGATCGCCCTCTCGCATGTCCTTGGGAACCACCTTCGAGTTGTACTTCCGGGCGGCCCTTTGTTTCGCAGCAAACTCCTGGATATGGGCGGCCTCCCTTATTTCATCCAGCATATCTAAGTCGCATGCTTGGCCCATTTCGCTATCTTACAAAACAAACAGCGTTAGTTGAAAGATTTCTGAAATAAACATTGTTAGTCGAGTAGTTTCATAAATGATGCGAAGATATATAGTGTAGGCGTCATCCCAGAAGATATCCCCGACAAGAATTTGCGTCCTTACCTTCAGCATTAAAATTTTCCCTGCGCCACGTGGGCGTATCGACTTCTACGGGCAGCATTGCCTCCGCCCCGTATACCATTCTGAACGGCATCTCGTTTAAGGATGACTGGGGTGTCGTGTGATACGACCAAAGTACTTGAACACTCAGTAATGACATGAGCAACACAAAAAATAATTAATCGGACCAAAGTAACGTTTTCAAAAATATAACAGGATGTATCCCATTAAGCTGCAGACAGACTAGCATTTGCAAAATACACTAGGATGTATTCAATTAAACTGGGTTTACCTCATGTAGTCGCTCTGACCAAAGACCTTTGGCGTCATCAAGTTTCTTCTTGAGCCCGTTCAAAAATACCTTGTTGGCGGACTCGGCCTGTCCATTCACCTGGGGGTGAGTAACTGACACAAACTTTGTTTGGATCCCGAGGCCGCTGCAGAAGTCTCTGACAGTCTTGCTGGCGAACTGCGTCCCGTTATCGGATACAATGCACCTGGGTAGACCAAACCGGCAGATGATTTTCTTCCAATAAAAACGCCTAACTCTTTCGGCAGTGATCTTTGCTACGGGCTCCGCCTCTATCCATTTAGTAAAGTAGTCAACCCCAACAATCAAGAATTTCAGCTGACCTGGCGCTAAAGGGAAAAGGCCGAGAATATCAACGCCCCACTGGCAGAACGGCCATGGCGAGGTGACGGAATGCAAGACTTCGACCGGCGCATGGAGGAGAGAAGCAAACTTCTGGCACTTGTCACACTTCTTGACATAATCGGCGCAATCTTTTAACAGGGTAGGCCAGTAGTACCCGGCGCGAACGATCTTATTGGCGAGGGCCCTACCGCCTATATGACTTCCGCATACGCCCTCATGAACCTCCAAGAGCACCAGCTGCGTTTCACTTTCGGCCAGACATCTCAGCATCGGTGTCGCCACACCAATCTTATACAACTTACCTGCCTGCATGGTATATCTCGCACACTGCCTCCTCATCTTTTGTTCCTCCTCGTCTGAAGCAGGCGACCAATTACCTTCCAAATATTTTACAATTGGTGTCATCCATCCTCCATCTTCGGCCTGGACAGCGCCCACCATCATTGCTTCCGAGCTGGGGGCTGCCAATGTTTCCTGAATCACCGTCCTGTTGTGTCCCGGTCTCTTGGTACTGGCCAACTTTGAAAGGATGTCGGCACGGGAGTTCTGTTCGCGCGGCACATAGGTCGCCTCGAAAAATGTGAAGTTATGAGCCAACTCTTGTACTTTCTTCAAGTATTTCGTCAGCTGTCCGTCCTTCGTCTGATACTCTCCTGCAATCTGATTGGTCATTAGCTACGAGTCACTCCGCGCCCTGAGATTCGTGGCACCCATCTCTCGAGCAAGTTGCATTCCTGCTATTAGGGCCTCATATTCAGCTTGGTTCTTGCTTGCCTTCCACTCGAATCTTAGGGATTGCTCGATCAGGATGTCATCTGGGCCTTCTAGCACGATCCCTGCACCGCTCCCCTTCTGGTTGGATGCTCCGTCTACTGTTAAGATTTATACGAAAGGTGACTGGGCCTCAGCGGGTGAACTCAACTCTACCAAGAAATCTGCCAACACCTATGATTTGATACTGCCCCTGGGGACGAACTGGATATCATATTCGGACATCTCCACGGACCATGACACCATGCGCCCTGCCAAATCTGGCTTTTTCAAAACCTGCCGAACCGGGTGGTTGGTTTTCACCACGATCCGGTGACCCTGGAAGTAGGGGCGTAGCTTCCTCGCCGTGGTTACCAACGCTAGAACTAGCTTCTCAATTTTCTGGTATCGCAGCTCCGCGCCCTTAAACACCCTACTAACGAAGTACACCAGCTTTTCGCCCTCCTCCTTCTCTTGGACAAGAACTGAACTCAGAGCGTGCTCTGTCACCGACAAGTATAGGTAAAGTATGATGCCTTTATCCGGGCGCGTTAGAATTGGAGGAGTGGCCAGGAAAGACTTGACTTTAATGAAGGCGTCCTCGCACTCGGCCGTCCATTCGAACCTCTCCCCCTTCCTGAGCGTCGTGAAGAAATGAAAAGCTTTGTCTCCCGCACACGACAAAAAACGAGACAACGCCGCCAGACGCCCTGTGAGCTGCTGGACCTCCTTGACGGACGTGGGGCTCCTCATGTCGATGATAGCCTGGCATTTATCTGGGTTGGCTTCTATCCCTCTCTTGGTTAACATGTATCCAAAAAACTTTCCCGCCTGAACCCCAAATGAGCATTTGGAGGGGTTTAGACGCATGTTGTACTTTCTTACACATCCCAAGATTTCCTCAAGGTCTTGGCAATGACTTCCCTCCTCCGCGGTCTTTACCACCATATCGTCAATATACACTTCCAGGTTTCGCCCTATCTGGTCGGCGAAGACTCTGTCCATCAGCCTCTGGTAAGTGGCGCCGACATTCTTTAATCCGAATGGCATTACCTGGTAAAAGTAGTTGGACGCGTTGGTCATGAACACGGTTCTGGGGGCGTCCAAGGGATCCATCCGAATTTGATTGTATCCTGAGTACGCATTCATGAAGCTCAGCGTCTTATATCCTGAAGTACCATCTATCAGTCTGTCAATGGCGGGGAGAGGGTATGGATCCTTAGGGCACGCTGTGTTCAGATCCGTGAAGTCGACACACATCCTCCACTTACCCGAACTCTTTTTCACCAGCACGATGTTGGCCAACCAGGTCGGGTACTTAATCTCACTGATAAACCTGGCCGCCCTCAACTTCTTCACCTCTTCATCCACTGCCTTCCACTTTTCCTCTCCAATTTTCCTTTTCCTCTGGACCACGGGCTTCACCTTTGGGTCCACCGCCAAATGATGACATACCACATTTACATCGATGCCGGGCATGTCGGATGGGCTACATGCAAACAAATCCAAATTTCTTCTCAGAAGGCGAACTATCTCCTCCTCTTCAGTCTTTGTCAAAGCCGTGCCAACTTTAGTAGTTTGAGAAGCCTGAGGGCCGATCTGTATCTCCTTAAGGTCCTCGATGGGGGTCAGCCTTTCCTCGACGTATTCCTCTCGTGGATCCAAATCTACAAAATTGACATCCTGGGCGTTTGAGGCGCTGGGACCCCGCCCAGACGAAGAGTGGTCTGGTTTCCGAACTCTTAGGCTGTCCTGGTAGCACTTCCTGGCCGTCCTCTGATCTCCTTTGACCACTCCCACCTTACCATTGGGCAGTGGGTACTTCATGGTGAGGTGGAGCGTTGATATTGCTGCTGACAACTGGTTGAGTGAAGGATGCCCTATGATTATGTTATAGGACGAGGGTGCATTCACCACCAGGTATCTGACTGAGACGGGCCTGGCGCTTTCATCCTCGTCGAACACTGTCCTCATGGTTATATACCCCCGTACCTGCACCTGCTCTCCCACGAATCCAACTAAGGACCCGTTGAACGGCTGCAACAACTCCGCGCCCAAGTTCAACTTCTCGAAGGCGTCGTAGTACAGGATGTCCGCCGAGCTTCCTGGATCAATTAACACCCTTCTCACCACACAGTTCAAAAGTTGTAAGCTGATCACCAAAGGGTCGTCCTCGTGAGGGAGAATTCCCGCAAAATCTTTACTGGAGAAAGTGAGTTCAGGATCAGCTTCTGGGACGGGCATTCCCATGCCTTCCAAACTGTCGATGTGCATCACGTGGCGAGCATACCTTTTTCTGGAGGAGTTAGTCTCGCCTCCCCCGGCAAATCCTCCTACAATGGTGTTGATGGTTACGCGGGCGTGTGGATTGCTATTGCCGCTGCCTAACCCGGGGTCCTCGCCACCCCTTGATGGGGGATCCTGTGGCCCGCGTTGGTTCCCTCTCTGGTTGGAACCCTGCCCTCCTCTGACGAAGCCCTTCAGATGTCCTTCCTGTATTAACTTCTCGATCTCCCGCTTCAAGACTCTACAGTCGTCGGTGTGATGTCCCCTGGCTTTATGGTACTTGCACCACTTCTCATGATCATTTCCCATTACTTCAGATCGCGATGCCGGTGGTTGAGGAATCAAACCCGTATGAAGGACCTCCTGCAGAATGCGCTCTCTCCTCTGATTCAAAGGCGTAAAGCTTTCTAACGGCCTTCTGGCCGGTGACTTGAAAGATCCCCGCATCGGCTGAAGGTAACTATTCTTCCTGGGGCTATGAAATTCATTCCCCCCATAACTCCTTTCACGTGCGTCCCTGGCCTTCTTCTCCGCATTGCTCTCTTCGCCCTTGATGTAACACTCCGCCCGGGCTAAGATTTCCTCCATCGAATCCGCTGGTTTCTGGGCCAGGGACTCATTGAACTGGCCAGCTCTCAATCCATTCTGGAAAGCTCCGACGAAAATTTCCTGGTTGGGGCTGGCGACTTTGATAGTAGCTTCGTTGAACCTGGCGAGGTACTCCCTTAACGGATCGTGGGGTCCTTGTCGGACGTTAAAAAGGCTGGTGGTCGAGACCTTTCTATGCTTGCTAGCTGTGAATTGGTGTACCATCCGCCTGGCGAAATCGGGATAGCTGGTTATGGAAAAGCGAGGCACACCCATGTACCACCTGAGGGCTGCCTCCTTGAGGGTTCCTGCGAGCAATTTGCATTTCAAGGAGTCCGCCGCTCCTATGATCGCCATCTGAGTGTTGAACGTCGTCAGATGTTCGGTGGGATCTGATTTCCCATCGAATGAAGCGAGGTGTGGGGGTTTGAAATTCTCCGGGACCGGTGTGTTCCAGATCTCGGCGGATAGGGGCTGGGGATCCTCTAGTTCCGGACCCTCTTGGTCATCTTGCTGCTCCTGATGTTGCTGTTGTTGAAGAGTTTGGACGGAGGCCTGGAGTGCCTCATTCTGTTGGCGCAGTTCCTCTAGCTGGAGCTGCATGGCGGTAACGGCGTCCGGATCGGCGTTGTTGTTTCGGGATCCGGCCATTACGAGCTGGATGATTCGGCTTGTTTGAGTGTTTGGTTAAGAAAAACTGAGGCCTGGGAACGTTTTACCGGGCCCCACGGTGGGCGCCAACTGTTCCTACTGGTTGAACAACAGTACCAACCCCCTGAGTGATGTACTGACTCGCGAGCTTGGCTAGGGTTTTTTCTGTGTTGGAAAATGAATGTGATGCCTTATGAACCTTTACAGCCCCCATTTTATACGTCCCCCAACCTAGGGAAGTGAGGGCGGTTCTTACGGGATTCCCTAGCCACCTGGAGCGGTGACCTGGTCCTCGACCGAGAAGCCCGGTCTACGATGGGAACGTGGGAAAGACCTGGTAGACGGGTCCAAACGTGGCCGTTAGCTCGGGTTTTGACGTGGTCAGCCCGCTCTGGGTGTGGTTCGGGGGCCCGCTCCTTACCCGAGCTGTTTCTGCGGGTGCATGATCTCGCCCACGTGGCAGGCACATGGGCAATGAGGTCCAGCTGGCCGGGGAGGACTGCCACGCGTCGTGAGAGGAATAAGATGACGTTACAAAATAAAATCTCTCTGCAATCTTTCTCTACTTTTCATAAGCATCCTTTTACATTATCTTCCGTTGTACTGAGATTACTGGGAATACTTGTTTGGTATCATCGCCTATTAAAATTCAGGTATATATTTATGTGTAACTAATTTGTTGTTATGGTTCGTTGAACTGATAAGTAAAATCATGTAATTAAGTCTTACTTATGGATTTATTATTGCTTTAATTAAACAAAATAAGTTTTAGGTTTTCAAAACTCCATGGTTGATCTTATTGTATTTCGCTCTGAGCTGTTTCGTTTCCCGGTGGTTGGGAGTTTATAGGCATTTTTTGAGCTTGAAATTTTTGGCTAAGATCACGTATGGACATCTTTGATTTAGGAGAAATCCTTAAATCCCTGTACTGGCTGTGAGTACAATGTATGAAAACTAGGGTTTCAGAATCTGTTTAGGTCATGCCTTGGGAATGATCCCAAGGTTACTATTTGTAGCCTTGACTTGGGCCTATCTGGCCATGGGTTTGGGCCCAAATCGTAAAGGGCCAAAACCATGACTAGGGCGCCCTCGCCAGCTGCTGAAGGCGCCCCCCTAAAGGTGTCTTTTAGGAAGGTCACCCAAGGTTATTTATGACTGTCAAGTGGGCCCAGCCTTACTTCAAGGGTTCAAACCCTTGCCTTTAGGATCTCAAGGCCTAAATGGTGAGATCTATGGTCCAATCCCCTTGATTGATTTCAGGTTGATTTGTTAAATACTTTGGTATTTGCAAAGATGACAAAACTAAATATTGTTTGGTTTTAACAACAATAGATCTATAATTAAATCATACATACTAGATTTTACTTTGAAGAACAACAAACCATAACACTTGTTGTATTTTTATATCATCATGAATGATAATAATTCTAATAAAGATAATCAAGATAAATAGACTATGCCTACTGTTTCTCCAAAAAATTTGGATAAAATTTATAAATAGACTATGCCTACTGTTTCTCCAAAACAAATTTATAATTATGGCATGTTTGATCTAGCCTCTAGATTTGCTATTAAAACAATTGAATAAACTGTTCGAATTTTTGATAATATTCAGTTTATACCTTTATTAAACCAAAAAGATTTAAAATCTTTTAAAGAATATAATTTTATCCATATTGGATTAATACAAGTATCTTTTAGACCATTAACTTTACTTGGTTTAAATTCTAGCATTATGGCATATGTTAAAGATGGTAGATGCAAGGATTTTAAAGAATCTTTAGCTGTTGTTGTTGAAACTAGTCTTTGCCATGGACCAGTTTGGTTTGATGTCCCTAATCTAACTCTGTCTATGACGGATCAACATTTATATGATGCTATGCAATTAAAGGTCCACACTCATGGTTATAATTTTAAACCCGGGAGTGAGATTATGGCTGTGTGTTACATAATTTATTATAAAGTTCTTAACATCTTAAATCCTAAAGCGAAGCAAATGAGTTTCCCTGGAACCACAACATTAGTCAGTACTAATTTATTAACATCTAATGTTGCAACTAATAGGTTAATAAAATGGGATGAAATAAATTTCCCTGAGACATGGAATCTACAGCAGGAAATAGATCCTGAACCAATCCTTAATAAGAATATTGATCAGATTGTTCAAACTATTAAAGGAGATATAGAAGTAAAATTTACTTCGCAAAGATCCTTTTGTATGCCAAGAAGTTTATCTTCTAAATATTTGGTTAATGATGGTTTTAATGCTCCTAGCAGTTCATCTAGGGCTTCAACTTCTCAAATGAAAGAAGAAGATTTTGAAACAATAGAAAATATTGTTATAAGTGATAATAAGATTCCCCAAGGAATTTATAATCAAAGTAGGAAATCTCCTTGTACTAGCTGTGAGTACAATGTATGGAAACTAGGGTTTCTGTGCTCTGTTTAGGTAATGCCTTGGGAATGATCCCAAGGTTACTATTTGTAGCCTCTCTTGGGCCTACCCGGTCATGGTTTTGGGCCCAAATCGTAAAGGGCCAAAACCATGACTAGGGTGCCCTCGTAAGCTGCTGAGGGCGCCCCCAGAGGGTGCCCTTTAGGAAGGTCACCTAGGGTTATTTATGACTGTAAAGTGGGCCCTGCGCCCTCCTGGAGGGCGTCCAGCCTTATTCCAAGGGTTCACACCCTTGTCTTTAGGATCTCAAGTTGTAGATGGTGAGATCTACGGTCCACAGCCCAACAAGCACGAGTCTTGGTACAAGGCGAAGTGATTAAACTGTTTACGGGGGGATTTGCCTATGACCTTTTGCCCAGCAAGTGGGGCTTACTAGTCACGAAGCTATATGAAAAAATTTTATGAGTACTAGCCCAACATGGATGCTTGCCCAATCATGGGTGCTCGCCCACGATGAGTGCTAGCCCAACATGGGTGTTTAAACCCTGCGTGGGTACTAGCCCAACACGGATACTAACCCAACGTGGGTACTAGCCCAACACGGGGACTAGCCCAACCTGGGTACTAGCTCCATGTTTCTGTTTTTGAGTGCCTTAATGGGTGCTATTCCATCGAGAGTATGGGCGCTAGCCCAACGAGAGTATTCATATTAGCCCAACAAGCACGAGTCTTGATATAAGGCGAAGTGATTAAACTATGTGTAGAAACGACTCCTTTGAGTAGATAGATCGTCGCGCCGGGATTGGCCCATTGTGGGCGTGGCCCCTTTAAATCTTCAGGTTGAGGGCACGCCTTAGTGGGATCCGACGGCTGACGTGAGGCGACTGTTCGCTCTCACTGACGTGTTCGCATCGCAACGGCTCTCGGAAATCGTGTCAACTTAGGTGACGTCATCTGCGCGTTTTCCCAGGCTTTTTTACTTTAAACTGAAACGGATATACTTTTCCTCCTACTTTCAGATTTCTTTTATCCTTTCCCCCTCCTTTACCCCCGTCTTTCTCTTCCAAATTGTTTTTCATCGTTCAAGCGGTTACAGTCTTTCTGGATCACTGCGCCTGCTGTTTACGGATCGTTTGGAGCCCGTGTTCGTTCTCAAGCCCTTCACTTGTCTAAATCCAGGTAACCCTATTCAATCTCGTTCTTTTTTATTTTAAATCAGTAGTATGGTGGTAATTAGGGAGTGTGATGAGGTGGGTAGGGAGTAATCCCTAGCTAATTCGGAGGAGAGGCGTATGTTGTGGAGGGAAAGTGTTAGGTATGCGAAGCGGTCAGACGGAACCATTGATTGGGTGGTGTTTGATAAGGCCTACTACGGCCACTCCCTTTTGAAGGAGTTTTCGAGTGATTCGGACGAGGGTGAAGGAGGGAGTAGTAGTGGGAATTCATCTGACTCTATTATTCATTCTGTTCGCCCAGGTCCGTTTTGTAGGAAAGGAATTTGTTACATGGCGTCTTCTAGTGGTTCAGAACAAGAGAGTTTCGCCGACGAGGTGCTTCGTTCAGAGTCCGTGTACATGGATCCCCAACGGGTGGCGTTTTTTCGGAGTAAGCTTCACGTGTCCTCTACGGGATTTGAGGAGGACGTGGTCTTGGAACCTTGTCGCCCAGGTGAGAAAGTGTGCGCACAAAGGCCGAAGAGCGTGAAGAGTGAGATGTTTCATATGTACACGGCAGTTTTTGAGGATCTGGGTGTGAAGTATCCCTTCACGCCCTTTGAAGTTGACGTACTCAATTGTCTAAATGTGGCGCCTTCTCAGCTGCAGCCGAACAGCTGGGCTTTTATACGCGCTTTTGAGATTCTATGCGAGGGGTTGGGTTTCCAGCCCTCAGTTGGATCCTTCTTCACGTTTTACGGCACGAAGGGGGTAGATAAGGAGTCTAGGGTGTCCATCAGCGCGCATCCTGGTAAGAGGTTGTTCCCGTCCTACGCCTCTCATTACAAGAATTGGAGACAAACATTCCTCCGGGTCCGAGGATGAAAGGATTGTGAGGCAGCTGTTGTGTGGGTTGATGGTAAGCTGAGGTTTCCCATATGTTGGACGAGTGCTCCGGCGTCTATCATGGGTTTTGACTATGAGAAGCTGGATGCATACGACCAGGGCGTCGTCTGTTTTTTGGACAAAATGTTGCCTATGAACATCCGGGAGTTGTTGAATAGGGAAGGGGATGTAGATAGCTTAGACGAGTACCTACGTGAGTCAAATTCATTTATTTATGCCTATATTTTTCTTTTCTATTTTCTTGTCCTCTTAACTTTTCTGCTTTATTTTCTGTAGAGGATATGGCGCCCATGACTGCGGCGGAGAGGAAAAGATACCTCGAAGAAATGAAGGCTAAAAAGGCTACTGAGGGGATGGCGGCCACTGATCCTGTGGGACTTATTACCCGCAAGCCGAAGAGAAAAGCTGATCATCCGCCCGAGTTTCAAGTTGAGTGCCTCACAGCGGCTACGCATGATAAAGCGTCGCCCGGGAAAGATGATAAAGGAAAGGCGGCGGCGGAGAAAAAAGGAAAGAAAACGCCTTCTCCTTCCTCGATCAGCGCCATGAAAACCAGCAGGTCAGTGCCATCTTTCTCGGATAAAGGCTTTGACTACGGCGCCTACGTCAAGGAGAGGCTGGTTTTCAGTCCAGAAGACGCGGAGGCGGGAAACCAGGGCGTTGTGCCCTTTATGACGAGGGATATGGGAGTTCATTGTTTGCGGACTATAATGCTTTTAGACGCGGTGGATCGGAAGTATGAGGAAGTGGTGCAGAATGAGGAGTGTTGAGTCTTTTGGCGTTGGCTGCATATTTTGGCAAAACCAAAGTGTTGTTTAGAAGCATCTCCATATTTATAACAAGTCTTCAGTTGCAAGAAATCTCATTTGAAGCTGTTCAGAAGCTGAAATTTACATCAGAAGCTGAATGCTCATCAGAAGCACTGTAGCACTTCAGAAGCTGATTCAGGTTCTGATGCCCGCGTTGACTTCTGTTGACTTCATCAGAAGCTGGTGATTTTCAAGTTATTTCTGTGCGAATCTTTGCAAGATTTAAAGAGGATTTATCCACGCATATTGCTTCTAGAATGTTGGTTGAGTTGAAGAAGATTTAATGAAGATTTGGTTTGGATTTATGCAAATTCGTATTTTGCTGAAGAATCTTTCTGAAGATACTATGCAGTTTTATTTGTTTCCTTATTAGATTATTCATAATTCAGAAACAAATCCAATTCAGAAGATTGGCTACATAATTAGGAGTCTTGCTGAAGGTTATAAAAGGAGGAGTGCTGATGCTTTCAAGACTTACAAAATTATAGAATTTAAGATCAGAGAATTGAGTCTTAGTGTGTTAAGCTTTAAGCTTTGTTTGTGCACCACTCAGTTTGAGTTGGTTTAGGATTATGATTGAGTTGTAAATTCATTCTAAGCCTTTAGGTACGAATGGAGTCTTTAAGTTTTTGAAGTTTTCTTAAAAACAGGGTATTGTTAAGGGTTGTTCAAGTGGCTGGGTTTGGTTACTTGAATAGGAAGTTAGAGGTTTTCTAATACTCAAGAGTTGGGTAGAAATCAGACTAGGAGGAGTTTAATTGCTTAGGCTGGGAACTGGGAGTCAGTGTCTTGAGTCTTAAGGGTTAAATCCTATAGTGGATTTCCTTCCTGGATTGGTATCCCCCAGAGTAGGAGGTGTTTACTCCGAACTGGGTTAACAAACCTCTGTGCCTTATACTTTCCTGCACTTTATTTTGCTGCTTGTGTTGTGATTGTGTGTGTGCTCTGTTTTATGCAATTTATTGTGCCCTGCGTATTGTTCAGAACCAGTTTGGTTCAGAACCTGGTTACTCTGTCTTATTGCCTGGCCAGAATTTCAATTGGCATCAGAGAAGGCACCCTGCCTGTGTTTTGGGTGATATCCAGAGGCATTAATTACTGGCAAGCATGGATAGAGAAGGAGACTATGTCAATAGACCACCCCTACTAGATGGCACAAACTATGAGTATTGGAAGTCTAGGATGTGTGCTTTTTCTAAAGTCTATTGACAGCACGACTTGGAAAGCTGTGATTAAAGGCTGGGATCATCCAGTAGTTTTGGACAAAGATGGGAACAAGACTGAGGTTCTGAAGCCTGAAGAAGAATGGACCAAAGCTGAAGATGATCTGTCACTGGGAAATTCAAATCTTTAAATGCAATCTTTAATGGTGTGGATCAAAACATGTTCAGACTCATCAAACAATGTACTGTGGCTAAGGATGCTTGGGAAATTCTGAAAACCACTCATGAAGGAACATCTAAGGTTAAGCTATCCAGACTTCAACTTCTCACAACAAAATTTGAGAACCTGAAGATGATGGAAGATGAATCTATTCAGAACTTCTACATGAATGTGTTGGACATGGCTAATTCCTTTGATTCTCTTGGGGAGAAGATGTCAGATGGGAAGTTAGTGAGAAAAATCCTCAGGTCCCTGCCCAGAAGATTTGATATGAAGGTGACAGCAATTGAAGAGGCTCATGATATTACCACTATGAAGCTTGAGGAGCTGATTGGGTCATTTCTCAATTTTGAAACAGCTTTTTGCAAACAGACTGAGAAGAAAGGAAAAGGTGTAGCTTTTACTGTGAATTCTGAAGCAGATGATCAACAAGAGACTGAGGAGGATGACTTATCAGAAGCTCTAGTGTTGCTGGGAAAACAGTTCAACAAGATTCTGAAGAATGTTGACAGAAAAGCCAAAGCCAAAGGTCAAAACTTCAGATTCAACAACAAGAAGCAACAAACTGATGTGAAAAAGACCAAGTCTGAAGAGAAAAGTAATCAAGCTAAAGGTGTGCAGTGCTATGAGTGTGAAGGTTTTGGACATATCAAAACTGAATGTCCTACTTTTCTTAAGAAGCAGAAGAAGAAGAGCCTAGTTGTTGCATGGTCTGATGATGATTCTGAAGAAGATGCTAGAAGTGAATCTGGTATGTGTGATACTGGTCTGGTTTTAAGGTCAGGAGCTATCTTGAAGAAGGAAGCTGTTTTAGAGTCTGAGACTTTTTCAGAGTCTGACTCAGAGTCTGAAGCTTCATCTGTGTCTGAAGCTGCTAAAACCTCATATGATGAACTAGCTGACAACTACAGGAAGCTGTATACCAGAAGTGCTGAGGTTTGCAAACAAGTTCTGGATCAAAAGGAGACTATTCTTCAATTGGAGACTGAAAAAGGTGAACTGTTGGTTCAGAATTCTGAATTGAAAGAAGAAGTAAACCAACTTAATTCCCAACTTGAGAACATGAAAAAGCAGGTCAGGATGATGAATACTGCTACTGATGTGTTGGAGGAAATTCTAGATGCTCAGAAATATGGAAAAACTGGTTTAGGTTTTATTGATCAGACTCAGAACCCCAAACAGAAGATTCTTGTTAAAGAGTTTGTTCCTGCCACTAAAACTGATAATCCTATGATTGGGACATCTCAGATGAGACCTCAGATGCAAGGTCACAAGCATGTTCAGATGCAAGGTCAAAAGCATGTTCAGATGATACCTCAGAAGCAACCCCAGAAATTTTTCAGAAACAAAAGGAGGAGAAATCATCCATGGATCTGTCATCATTGTGGAAAGAAAGGGCATATCAAACCATTCTGCTTCAAACTTTATGGCAATTCTGAACATTTTCAGTATAGAAGAGTTGAACCAGCTGCTATTAGACACAATGTTCAGAAGGTGTGGAAGCCCAAAGTTCAGAATGTAGGCCTTATAGCTCATACTTCTTTGAGAGCCACTTCAAAAGAAGACTGGTATTTTGATAGTGGGTGTTCAAGGCATATGACTGGTGTGAAGAAGCTGCTGAGCAATATCAGATCATACTCCAGAAGTTATGTGACATTTGGAGATGGTGTAAAAGGTCAGATTCTGGGTATTGGTGATTTGATCAGTGAAGGTTTGCCCAGACTTAATGATGTGCTACTGGTGGAAGGATTAACCTCTAATCTGATCAGTATTAGCCAACTTTGTGATCAAGAATTGAAAGTTAATTTCAACAAGCTAGAGTGTATTGTTACTGATCAGGAAGATAAGATTCAGATGAGGGGCTGCAGATCCAAAGACAACTATTATTTATGGGTTTCTGAAGAAGAAAGAAGTCCGACTTCTTGTCTTATGAGCTCAGAAGAAGAAGTCAAGCTCTGGCATCAGAAACTGGGACATCTGCATTTGAAAGGCATGAAAAAAAATCCTAAGTACTGAAGCTATCAGAGGTGTACCTAATCTGAAGATCAATGAGGACAATGTTTGTGGTGATTGTCAAATTGGGAAACAAACAAGAAAGTCTCATCCCAGATTAGTTCATCAGGTAACTACTAAAGTACTAGAACTTTTACATATGGATTTAATGGGGCCTATGCAAGTTGAGAGTATTGGAGGCAAGAGGTATGCTTTTGTAATGGTAGATGACTACTCAAGATTCACATGGATCAACTTTGTTAGAGAGAAGTCTGATACATTTGAAGTATTTAAAGACCTGTGCATTCAATTACAAAGAGAAAAAGACTGTGGCATAGTCAGAATCAGAAGTGATCATGGCAAAGAATTTGAAAACAAGAGTTTTTTAGAATTCTGTGCATCTGAAGGTATAAAGCATGAGTTTTCTGCACCTATCACACCTCAGCAAAATGGTGTAGTTGAGAGGAAAAATAGGACTTTGGCAGAATGTGCAAGAGTAATGCTGCATGCTAAGAAACTTCCATATATGTTCTGGGCTGAAGCAATGAACACAGCATGTTACATACACAATAGAGTCACTTTGAAAAAGGGAACAACATCTACATTGTATGAACTGTGGAAAGGAAGGAAGCCTACAGTCAAATATTTTCATGTGTTTGGAAGTAGATGCTATATCTTGGCTGATAGGGAAAATAGGAGAAAACTGGATCCTAAGTCTGATGAGGGCATATTTTTGGGATATTCAGTAAACAGCAGAGCTTATAGGGTGTTTAACTCCAGAACCATAGTTGTGATGGAGTCAATTAATGTGGCAATTGATGATCTGACTGCTGAGAAAGATAGAGGTGAGTCTGAAGTTGTTCCAGAGTCTGAAGCTTCGGAAGAACAACTGTCAGAAGCAGAAAAGCATCCAGAGTCTGAAAAAGAAGAAGTGCATCCAGATCATGTTCCTAATGGTAAAGGGCCATCAATTAGAGTTCAGAAGGATCATCCTAGAGACTTAATCATTGGAAGCTTAGATCAAGGTGTCAGAACCAGGAGATTAGATGCTGCTGCTACTGATTCATGCTTTGTGTCAAAGTTTGAGCCTAAAAATGTGAAAGAAGCCCTAACTGATGAATTTTGGATTGAAGCAATGCAAGATGAGTTGAATCAATTCAAAAGGAGTGAAGTGTGGGATCTAGTTCCAAAACCTGAAGGGTTGAATGTGATTGGCACTAAGTGGATATTCAAGAATAAAACTGATGAAAGTGGTACTGTAGTCAGAAACAAGGCAAGGTTGGTTGCTCAGGGTTATACTCAAGTAGAGGGTCTTGATTTTGATGAAACCTTTGCACCTGTGGCCAGACTAGAGTCCATAAGATTACTGTTGGGTGTATCTTGCATTCTCAAGTTCAAACTATTCCAGATGGATGTGAAGAGTGCATTTCTGAATGGATATCTGCAAGAAGAAGTTTATGTTGAACAGCCTAAGGGTTTTGTGGATCATCAGTTTCCAGATCATGTGCACAAATTGAAGAAAGCTTTATATGGATTGAAGCAAGCACCAAGAGCATGGTATGAAAGGCTTACTCAATTTCTTGTGGCTCAAGGTTACAGAAAAGGTGGTTCTGATAAGACATTGTTTGTGAAAGATGAAAATGGGAGTCTGATGATTGCTCAAATTTATGTTGATGACATAGTTTTTGGAGGAATGTCTCAGAAGATGGTCAAACTGTTTGTTCAGCAAATGCAATCAGAATTTGAAATGAGTTTGGTTGGTGAGCTGACATATTTTCTTTGATTGCAAGTCAAGCAAATGGAAGATACAATCTTCATTTCTCAGAGTAAATATGCCAAGAACATAGTGAAGAAATTTGGATTGGAATCTGCTGCTCATAAGAGGACACCTGCTGCTACTCATCTGAAGTTGACCAAAGATGAACATGGTGTATCAGTTGATCAAAGTCAGTACAGAAGCATGATTAGGAGCCTATTGTACTTAACTGCAAGCAGGCCTGGTATCACTTATGCTGTTGGAGTTTGTGCAAGATATCAAGCTGATCCTAAGATGAGTCATCTGACACAAGTTAAAAGGATCCTGAAGTATGTGAATAGCACAAGTAACTATGGAATCATGTATTCACACAGTTCAAGTTCTGAACTGATGGGATATTGTGATGCTGACTGGGCTGGTAGTGCTGATGACAGGAAGAGTACTTCAAGAGGTTGTTTCTTTTTAGGAAATAACTTAATTTCTTGGTTCAGCAAGAAACAAAACTGTGTTTCATTATCAACTGCTGAAGCTGAGTATATTGCTGCTGGGAGTAGTTGTTTACAACTGGTTTGGATGAAGCAGATGCTTGAAGAATATAATATTCAACAAGGTGTTATGACTTTGTTTTGTGACAATTTGAGTGCTATCAATATCTCTAAGAACCCAATACAGCACAGCAAAACTAAACACATTGATATCAGACACCATTTTATCAGAAACCTTGTGGAGGACAAGATTGTTCAGCTGGAACATATGGTTACTGAAGATCAAATTGCTGACATATTCACAAAGGCCTTAGATGCTAAACAGTTTGAGAATCTTAGAAGCAAGTTAGGTGTGTGTTTACATGAAGAATTATAGCAATTACTACAAACTGGATGTGAGGAAGATAGAGTACCTGCCAGTTGTGCCTGTGCTAAGTGTGATCCTGAACCTAAGTCTGAATCTGATATGTTTTCTAGGATCTGTGTTACTTGTTTTGATTTTATTCCCTATTTGAAGTCTGAAGTTTGTCATAATTTTGTGGCTAAAAGGGGGGAGAAAATCTTATGGTTATGTTCAGACAAGAGTTGTTCAGAATGTGTGTCATTGGTTCAGAAGGTGACTAATTTTGTGCAGAAGCTAAGCATTATGTTAAGAGTTCAGTATCATTGCAACAAGATATGTCCAGATATGAGTGAGGGGGAGTATGTGTCTTAGGAGGAGTACATGATAGTTGTTATCCTGAGTGGTGCTGTGTTCCTGAAGAGTGGTCCTGAAGATCAAGTGTGCTCTGAAGTGTGCTCTGATACCATTTATCACTGCAGTTCAGTAGTAAGGGGGAGTTTGTATGAGAAGCTGAGTTGCAGAGGGAGTGTTGTGAAGCTTAGTGTTTGTTTATGTAGTTGTGAAGCTTCAGGGGGAATGTTTGTGATGATCAGGAGTTGATCAGTAGCTTATATGTGTGCTTCAGTAGCTGATATGTTGTGTTGAACTGAAGCTGGTTTGTGTTTCTCATGATAATCATAGCTGAATCCGCTGCTTATCTCATTCTTATGATTCATAATTGTGGAGTTCTTCATTGCTGAGATAGTTTTATGGGAGATTGAAAAGCTTGTCTTGTGTGAACATTGGTTTTAGCCAAAAATTTGCCAAAGGGGGAGATTGTTGAGTCTTTTGGTGTTGGCTGCATATTTTGGCAAAACCAAAGTGTTGTTTAGAAGCATCTCCATATTTATAACAAGTCTTCAGTTGCAAGAAATCTCATTTGAAGCTGTTCAGAAGCTGAAATTTACATCAGAAGCTGAATGCTCATCAGAAGCACTGTAGCACTTCAGAAGCTGATTCAGATTCTGATGTCCGCGTTGACTTCTGTTGACTTCATCAGAAGCTGGTGATTTTCAAGTTATTTCTGTGCGAATCTTTGCAAGATTTATTGAGGATTTATCCACGCATATTGCTTCTAGAATGTTGGTTGAGTTGAAGAAGATTTAATGAAGATTTGGTTTGGATTTATGCAAATTCGTATTTTGCTGAAGAATCTTTCTAAAGATACTATGCAGTTTTATTTGTTTCCTTATTGGATTATTCATAATTCAGAAACAAATCCAATTCAGAAGATTGGCTACATAATTAAGAGTCTTGCTGAAGGTTATAAAAGGAGGAGTGTTGCTGCTTTCAAGACTTACGAAATTATAGAGTTTAAGATCAGAGAATTGAGTCTTAGTGTGTTAAGCTTTAAGCTTTGTTTGTGCACCACTCAGTTTGAGTTGGTTTAGGATTGTTATTGAGTTGTAAATTAATTCTAAGCCTTTAGGTATGAATGGAGTCTTTATGTTTTTGAAGTTTTCTTAAAAACAGGGTATTGTTAAGGGTTGTTCAAGTGGCTGGGTTTAGTTACTTGAATAGGAAGTTAGAGGTTTTCTAATACTCAAGAGTTGGGTAGAAATCAGACTAGGAGGAGTTTAATTGCTTAGGCTGGGAACTGGGAGTCAGTGTCTTGAGTCTTAAGGGTTAAATCCTATAGTGGATTTCCTTCCTGGATTGGTATCCCCAAGAGTAGGAGGTGTTTACTCCGAACTGGGTTAACAAACCTCTGTGCCTTTTACTTTCCTGCACTTTATTTTGCTGCTTGTGTTGTGATTGTGTGTGTGCTCTGTTTTAAGCAATTTATTATGCAGCGGATCTTGCTGGAAAGGACGAGGTCATTGCTAAGCTGCAAAACGATGTCGCGGCTGGAGCAGAAAGGGAGGATCAGCTTAAGGCTGAGGTTTCCGAAGCGAAGGGCGAGCTGGCTCTGAACTTCGATGCTCGCTTTGAAAGAGCCAAGGCTCAAGTCGCCCTTCTCCATCCTACCGTCGATATTTCCGCCCTTGTAGATGGCGTCCTAGTGGACGAACCCTAATTCCGTTTGTTGTAATTTAATTTCCTTTTAAACTCAGTACTCTTCTTGAATTTGTATTAATGATGCATCGTTCTCTTTTGTTTGTTCCTTTTATCTCCAAATTTATGCATTTTGGAAGGCCCCTCCTGGGCAGTGATCACGTTAGTTTCATAATAATGTTGAGAATTGTGGGTTTGTTTCTTTTAGCGCCTGATGCTTTAGGGTCCCTTTTAAAGGGTTGAGGAACTAGGCGACGTTCTCGTTTTCGGCTTGTGACGTCTTAGAGCCCTCTTTGGGGTTAAGGAATTAGGTGGCGATCTCATTTTCGTCCCGCGACGTCTTAGAGCCCTCATTGGGGTTAAGGAATTAGGCAGCGATCTCATTTTCGGCTCACGACGTCTTAGAGCCCTCTTTGGGGTTAAGGAATTAGGCGGCGATCTCATTTTTGGCTCGCGACGTCTTAGAGCCCTCTTTAGGGTTAAGGAATTAGGCGACAATCTCATTTTCAGCTCGCGACGTCTTAGAGCCCTCTTTGGGGTTAAGGAATTAGGCGGCGATCTCATTTTCGACTCGCGAGCTGTCTTAGAGCCGTCTTTGGGGTTAAGGAATTAGGCGGCGATCTCATTTTTGGCTTGCGACGTCTTAGAGCCCTCATTGGGGTTAAGGAATTAGGTGGCGATTTCATTTTAAGCTCACGTCGTTTTAGAGCCCTCTTAGGGGTTAAGGAATTAGATGGCAACCCTCGCAGGGGTTCACGCGTCAGATGGCGAACTCATTTAAGATTCGGCGTTGGTGATCTGCTACAGGCAAAGAAAGTAAGACAAACAAGTAATATATATATGATAGTAATAAAAAAGCTGGGCCTCATTAAAAACCCCCATTACTGCGGGGGGAAAAGAGTGCCCCTTACTCCTTCACTACAAGGCTGTACACAGATGTCGCAATATATAAGATAAAGACAGTAAAAATTAAAGTGGCTTTGTTGACCCTCTAGCTCGCCTTTGAGTTGTTCTGGCGAGTTTCTTCCTGCTTTGTGCTCAACTTTTTAATCAAACCGCATTTGGCTAGTTCTACATGGAGTATCAACAAAGGAGTACTTGTTTCCTCAACCTTCTTGATCTCGTCGGGGTTCGCATCCTCTTCCACAGCATTGACACTTGGGTTGGCTGGCTTTGAATGGAGTATCAACAAAGGAGTATTTATTTCCTCAACCTTCTTGATCTCGCCGAAGTTCGCATCCTCTTCCACAACATTGACACTTGGGTTGGCTGGCCTTGAATGGAGTATCAACAAAGGAGTACTTATTTCCTCAACCTTGTTGATCTCGCCGAAGTCTGCATCCTCTTCCACAGCATTGACATTTGGGTCTTTATAACCTGGCAACGGATTGTTCTTCACCTCAGGCCCCTTCTCTTTGAAGGGTAAGCTTTTGTTACTGATTATCTCTTCGTCCGTCGAACTTTCCTTTGGACCTCTTGCTGTTCCTATGCACTCTTGATGAAACTCTTCTTCTTGGTTTATGCTAATGAAGTTCACTTGATGTGCTTTCAGGTTGCTGTTTCCTTTCTTCTCTTTTTGCAACTTCAAACTGTTGTGGTAACATTCTCGTGCAACTTTCTGGTCTGCTCTGATAGCGCCAACCCGTCCATTGTCCAGCGGATATTTCATAATGAGGAACTTGGTGGAAAGATAGGTGTCAAGGATGTTGAAGGACGGGCGGCCTATGATGATGTTGTAAGAACAGGGCGAGTTGACTACCAAATACCTAATCCTGATGGTTTTGGCGTTGTTACCTGTACCGAATGTTGTATTTAGTGTGATGTATCCCCGAACGTGCACCTGCTCCCCTGTGAAGCCGACCAGTATTCCTTTGAAGGGCTGCAACTGGTCCTCGTCAAGTCCCATTCTCTCAAAAGCAGAATAATAAAGGATGTCTGCAGAGCTGCCGGGATCAAACAACACCCTCTTGACATCCCAATTGAAGATTTGCACAGTAATGACCATGGGATCGTCATCGTGGGGGATCACTCCTCTGCGGTCTTCACTTGAGAAAGTGATATTCGTTTGGCGCTCTGGCTCCTTCCTGGCGTGGTCATCGAGCAACATTACCTGCCTCACATATTTCTTCCGAGAGTGATGGACTCCCCTCCTCCTGCGAAGCGGCCAGATATGGTGTTCAAGGTGTGGCGTTCACCGTCCTTCGCCACATCTTTCTCCCTTTGGGGGTCTTCGGGGGGACGCCTGTCTCCCTCTATGCCTTCCTTCACATATCCTCTTAACCTGCCGTTCTGAATCAACTTCTAAATCTCTCTTTTCAGGTGGATGCAATCATCTGTGGTATGTCCTTTAATGCGGTGATACTTACACCAGGCTTCTTTGTCGCTTCCCATGATGTTCCTCTTGGTGGTGGAGGTTCGGGGATGATTCTAGAATGGTAAACATCTCTCCAGATTTGTTCACGGTGGGTGTTGAGGGCCGTGAAGGATTCTGGCAGGGGTGCGCGCCTATCCTGGACGTGGCGCTTGTATGGCGCTCTGTCTCTGTTGCTTGATCGCCTTCCCTTAAGTAGAAAGCTTCCAACAAAAGGTCATTAGGTTTATCCTCCATTGAAAAACCTAGTTGTCGGAGAGAGAGGACCGGATTGTAATTAATACATCCCTTAGTACCAATGAGGGGTACGTTAGGGAAGTCCCCGCAACTGAGGATAATTTCCGGGTCCTCTAAGTTTGGTGAAAACCAATGGATGTCCTTCTCGGCGAGGGTTGTCATCCGTTGCGACCATTTGAGCTTGGCCCGGTTTTCCACAAAGTCTCGGTTTCTTGGCATGTGGGACATCATCCAAATTTGCACCACGGGAGTGCAACAAGTAATTTTGCGTCCCCTTGCTTGTTCATGCCTAGAGTAGAGGGTATGATAAAAATCCGCTAAGATTGTAGGAACTGGATTTTTAGTCATAAACACCTCTAGAGCCGGAAAGTCTACGAAATCATCCATGTTGGGGAATAAAACAATCCCGTAGACTAAGAGGGCTAAGATGGCGTTGAATGCCATTACCTCTTTGTTGGCTAGTAAATCCCGAGCTTTGGCTTCCAAAAACTTTCTTGAAAATCCCTTAAGGTTTCCTCTAACTTCCAAGTTAGATGCCACTTCTTGGGTGTCGAGGTATAAGGATTCGGCGATGGCTTCAAATGTGGGATCCTTTCCCGGACCGAGATAGAGTTCATGACCTTTCATGCTACAACCCAAAATCTTCTCAAACTCTTCCAAAGTTGGCGCTAGTTGGAAGTCTTGAAATGTGAAGCACCGTAGAGGTGGGTCGAAGAATTGCGCCAAAGTGGTTAAGGCCGTTGAATCTATTCTCACGGGTAGAAGATCAAGGATTAGCCCATAGCTTGCCTCGAAAATGTTCTTGTTGACCGAAGAGAGCCTCTTGCTTAGAGCTAATAAACTTTCCACCCTAGGAGCTTTAATTTTGAAGGCGAGCGTATTCTTGTTCCCGGAATCCATATTTCTTTTTTTTGCTAATATTTGTTTGTTCTTTTTAAACTCCTATAAAGCAAAATGATGCGAAAATTACTTTCATGAATGCAAATGATATGCAAGGGTATGGTTTATGAAGGTTCGGAACTTCCCCCCATCCTCACATGTAGGCTCTAAATTGTGAAATCTCCTAAGAAGAGGTCCTTAGAGTCATAGACCTCACATGGAATTAGGGTTGTCTATGGACATACGTCGACATGACTTCAATTAATTCCACGTGAAAATCTCATCTAAGCGGGGTTGGACATCCTACCTCACGGACATACGTCAACGCGGGCTTCCACACACAACCTCCTTCTAACTTAGTTTTTTTCTCAAGCTCGGGTAGAGAGCCTCACACGTCCGGCATTAACCCGAACAATGTGGAGTAACATCACTCAAGTAACCCCCGCATTTGATATATATGACATGAATATAAAGCAGATAAAGCAAATATAAACATAAAGCATAAATATAACATGTATGAATAAAATAAATAAACATGGCACGCAAAGAAAATAAAACAATTGGCTTTAAACCAAATAGGTTAGGCTTGACTCGCTAGTGGGAACAGGTTCCCCAGTGAAGTCGCCAGCTGTGCGCACCTCGTTTTTTTCCTTGGGGAAAAAGACGCGCAAATCCTCCGAGGTCGTTCGCAAACGCTCGGAGGGCCTTTGTGAAGCCGCCACCAAAGTTTTTGTGTAAAGGGAACGTTGATAAACCCTTAAGTTTTTTTTTGTTTAAAGGGAAACGATAATAAAACCCTTCGACGATGAGGATAAGGATTGGTCATCGTAACCATTGTCGGGTTCGGGAGTCGGTTACGCAAGGGGAAGGTATTAGCACCCCTCACGTCCGTTGTACTCAACGGGAACCTTCTATTTGGTCAAAGCTTGAATTGTTTTCTTAATATTTTGCGCGCATGTTCATTTATGTTAAAAATATAATAAAAGGGGGGGAAAGAGATAAAAACAAACGAAAGAAGAAAAAAAAGTTTTTATTATTGCGCTTGACAAGATGTCGATCTTGCTCCTACGTATCTCCCGGTAGTCGGAGAATTCAAAGCGTACGTAGTTCTTTGGTAGAAAAACGTACATGTGTTGGTTGTTTTTAATTGGACGATGTTTTAACCGAATTCTTGCGATTAAAACGTAGCTTGTATGCTCGCGCTCGGGAGACTTATTAAGCGTATAGCTTGTATGCTCGCGCTTGGGAGACTTATTAAGCGTTTGTTCGTGAATCGCATTAGAATTGTTAAAAGGTACGTCCGTTAGGGTAAAGGGTTAATTGGTCGCTATGGGACCAAGAGAGGTGCAATGGACTCATACAAGTCAATCATTGACCGAGTGGACTCCGAAAAGTCGGGCGATTGTTCGATTGATCCACTGAGATCAAGAACAGGTACAATGGACTCGGATGAGTCGAACATTGACCGAGTGACTCAAACGAGTCGAGGGATGAGTCTAATGGCCACGGGGGACCAAAAGGTTTGGATTGACCACAAGGGGCCAAGGTTTGGTTTGGTTAGGGTTGTACATATTGAAAAAAGGAATGACGATTGTCCGAACGACGAGACATACGTCACGCATTCGTACAATCGGGGCGATGGAGAGACATACGTCACACCATCCCTTTTTCATTCATGTTTTTGGGTTGAATCCTTTAGAAATCCCAAGGTATGTCAAAACATTTGGTTTGAAAACCCAAAATGGGAAGGTTTAGCAAATTTTGCTAGAAAACGCACAAGTTCGGCTCGTTTTGCGAACGGTTTTGAAAAGCGAACAAATTTGGTGTATGTTCATTGCTTGAGTTTTGAAAATCATGAACAATATTTATTGTTCAAGTTTAGATTGGAATGATGAACATAACTTGTTTGTTCATGCTTGTTTGAAAGTTTGAGAATATAACTTGTTTTGCAAGTTATCCACATAATGGTCATACGAACTTGTGATTTTGTCAAAATTATGCAAAATCCTTGTTATGGTTTGAAAGACATGGGTTTAAAAACTCTTAGGTTCTGAGCTCTGGGGCTAGAACCTCAAAAATTGGTCATTTTGACACAAAAACTCAGATTCTGAGTTCTGTCATGGTCGCACTGCGACCATGACTTCGCACTGCGAAGCATGCGAAATTTTGAGTTCAGAAGCTGTTTCTGAACTTTTGTTCAGAAACAACTTCTGAACACACTCAGGACCTTATAGGTGGGTGAAAAACTTTGAGTTTTTGGGGTGAAAAAGGTTGGACAAACCAGTTTTGATGTTTTGAAAACCTTGGGATTTCTTTGAAATTCAAAAGGGGTTTTTTAGAATCAAATGGTTTTGAACCAAAATAGCTATGCAAACACAATTGTAAATGCAATATAAAAGCTTAGAAACTTACAGGACTCCTTAGCAAAGCTCCAGCTGCAATTGATTTGTATTGGTTGAAGGCTTTCCCAAAGGTTTTTTGTATTGGTGATGAACTTGAACTTTGGTAAAGCTTTGTGTTGGATTGATTTTTTCTGGTTGTTTGTGAGGGTTTGTAAGCTAAAATGAGTAGAGTTTCTGCTCTTGAAATGCTGTTGTTAATTTGTGTTTGAAACCTTGGGCATTGCCTTCTATTTATAGGCCAAAACCAAATCTTTTTCATCATTACTAAATCCCAAAATTCAGCTGATTTGTGGCTAAGATCAAGCTGGATCCTTTTGCATTAAATGCTAATGGATAGAGGCAACCTTGCCTTGTACCAAGGGGCAAGATTCAGCCTGATTTCAGCCACAAATTCAACCAATTCTAGAAGGTAATGATGAAGAACAAAGCTGAATTGCAATTGGCTAATGCTTGGGGATCAATCCTTGCAATCTCAATGGTTGATCAATGAAAACGTGCACTGTAATGTGCAGAGATTGAGGGATGAAAAAGGCTACTTATGGCTGGTGTGAGGGGTG
Organism: Medicago ruthenica; assembly: GCA_018208015.1. Taxonomy (NCBI): domain Eukaryota; kingdom Viridiplantae; phylum Streptophyta; class Magnoliopsida; order Fabales; family Fabaceae; genus Medicago; species Medicago ruthenica. The sequence goes on along the minus strand of CM031376.1, from coordinate 46,163,668 downwards.
AAAAGCTGCTGCAAAAACAGAGTAGGCACTCATGGCTTTTCAAGTGAGAAAATCCAGCTAGTTTGACTGGTTTTGGGGGAGCAAGCAGGAGGAAAGTCCTCAAGCAGGTGGCTGGCAACCTTGTGGTGGTTAGCAGGTCACATGGGAGGGACTAGAGCTGCCCAAGGGCAAGCCCACTTGCTTGTCACATGCTAGGTTGGAAGAAAAAGCTTCCAACCTTGGCATTAATGGCAAGTCCTTCAATTCTGGTTTTGCTTGGCCCAATTAGCCATGAATGCTACTTAAAATAATTATGGAAATGATATGCAACAAATTCTGGAATTAAATCAAAGAAACCAAAAATCTGCAGAAAAATCGCAGACTTCGCAGTGCGAAGTGAGCTTCGCAGTGCGAAGTCAGCATTTTTGAAATGTTGACTTTTCTGTTGACTTTTGTTGACTTTGACTTTTTCCCCTCTTTGATTTTTTTTGATTTTTGTTTTAAAATGCTTAGGACAAAATTAGGGTACTACAGAGCTATGTCTCAAAAGTGAGGAAGTTTGTAGAACTTTAGAAAAACAAAAGAGGATCATTGCTCTCTTGCAAGCTGATAAAGACAAACTTCTGAAGATAAACTCAGAGCTCAATGATGAGGTTATCTTACTTACTTCCAAGATTGATAATATGAACAAGCAACTGCGGATGATGAACAAAGGTACTGATGCTTTAGACGAAATTCTGGAAATAGGACAGAAACCTGGAGATTCTAAAGGTATTGGGTTTGACTACAGATCCTTGCCTCAGCAGAAACAACTACCAGTGAGACAGTTTGTGCCATCTGTTAGTACTTGTGATCATACTATGACAAGACAGATGCCCCAGCATCAGGTGAGACAACAGGCATCTGGATATAGGCCCAGATCAAAAGGACGGTATTATGGTTGGGTATGTCACTACTGTGGAAGAAAAGGACATATCAGACCTTTCTGCTTCAAATTATATGGTTACCCAGACAGGACCTATTCATCAAGACCTGATCCCACAGTAAAGATCACCAAGAAGCAGTGGAAGCAAAAAAATGATAATTTCACAAGCAACACTGTGGATCCTAGAAAAATAGAACCAGAAGCTGATGAGATTGCTCAAATTTCTCATACATCTCTGAGAGTGTCATCCAGAAATGATTGGTACTTTGACAGTGGATGCTCCAGACATATGACTGGTGATAAAAATTACTTAACTGATGTTAAGCCTTATGCTACGAGTTTTGTGACTTTTGGGGATGGAGCCAAAGGAGAAATAAAGGGTGTAGGAAATCTTGTGGAAGAGGGTCTACCCAAACTTGATAAGGTGCTTCTTGTGAAAGGATTAACTGCTAACTTAATCAGTATTAGTCAACTGTGCGATCAAGGAATGAAGGTCAACTTTACAAAGAGTGAATGCTTAGTTGCTAACAGTGAAGGGGAAATCCTGATGAAAGGTGTTAGATCAAAGGACAATTGCTACTTGTGGGTCTCTCAAGATAAAGCGAAGTTATCTACTTGTCTAATAACCAAAGAAGATGATGTAAAGCTATGGCACCAAAAGCTTGGACATCTGAATCTCAGAAGCATGAAGAAAGCTATTGCAGAAGGAGCCATCAGAGGTCTACCAAAACTCCAAATTCAGGAAGGAAGTATATGTGGAGAATGCCAGATAGGAAAACAAACCAAGATGTCTCACCAGAAGCTGCAACATCTGTCCACATCCAGAGTTCTTGAGCTATTGCACATGGACTTAATGGGACCTATGCAAGTCGAAAGCTTAGGTGGTAAGAAGTATGCATTTGTTGTTGTTGATGATTTTTCCAGATATACTTGGATAAATTTCATTACGGAGAAATCAGACACTTTTGAAAAATTCAAGGATCTTTGCTTACAACTTCAGAGAGAAAAGGATTGTGGAATTGTTAGAATCAGAAGTGACCATGGGAAAGAGTTTGAGAATGGTAAGTTCTCTGATTTCTGCATTTCTGAAGGAATATTTCATGAGTTCTCTGCACCCATTACTCCCCAACAAAATGGGATAGTTGAGAGAAAGAACAGGACTTTGCAAGAATCTGCCAGGGTTATGCTACATGCAAAGAAGTTGCCATTTTTCTTTTGGGCTGAAGCCATGAACACAGCCTGCTATATTCATAACAGAGTGACTTTGAGAAAAGGTACATCTACAACCTTGTACGAGCTACGGAAGGACAGGAAGCCAACAGTGAAGCACTTTCATGTGTTTGGTAGTAAGTGCTATATTTTAGCTGACAGGGAACCAAGAAGAAAGATGGATGCTAAAAGTGAAGAGGGAATTTTTCTAGGCTATTTAACAAACAGCAGAGCCTATAGAGTATACAACTCCAGAACCAAGACAGTGATGGAATCTATAAATGTTGTTGTAGATGATGAAGGTAATAATGATGTGCCAGATGATGCTACATTTGCCTCAGCATCTGACCTACAGGAAGAGAAGAAAGAAGATGAAGCAAGTAGTAAGCAAGATTCTGAAGTAACTGGCCCAGAGAAGACTGCTCCCAACAAAGGACCATCTATCAGAGTTCAGAAAAACCATTCCACAGATCAAGTCATTGGCGATCCTAACCAAGGGATTACAACTAGAAGGAACCATGATGAGGTATCAAATTCTTGCTTTATATCTAAACTTGAACCAAAGAATGTTAAGGAAGCTCTAACTGATGAGTTCTGGATAAATGCTATGCAAGAAGAATTAACTCAGTTCAAGAGAAGTAATGTGTGGGACTTAGTTCCTAGACCAGATAATGTGAATGTCATAGGTACCAAGTGGGTTTATAAAAACAAGTCTGATGAAAATGGTACTATCACTAGAAACAAAGCTAGACTGGTTGCACAAGGATATTCTCAAATTGAAGGTGTAGACTTTGATGAGACTTTTGCTCCTATAGCTAGGTTGGAATCTATTAGATTGTTACTTGGGATTGCATGCATACTAAAATTCAAGCTGTATCAGATGGATGTCAAGAGTGCCTTTCTCAATGGGTACTTAAATGAAGAGGTCTATGTGGAACAGCCTAAAGGTTTTATTGATCCAAGTTTTCCAAACCATGTTTACAAATTGAAGAAAGCTCTATATGGCCTGAAGCAAGCCCCTAGAGCTTGGTATGAGAGACTTGCTGAGTTTCTAATTAACCATGGCTATAGGAAGGGAGGAAATGACAAAACCTTGTTTGTGAAAGATGAAAATGGACAGCTGATGATTGCTCAAATATATGTAGATGACATAGTCTTTGGAGGAATGTCTGACCAGATGATAGAGCATTTTGTTCAGCAAATGCAATCTGAATTTGAGATGAGTCTTGTAGGTGAGCTAAAGTTCTTTCTTGGTCTTCAAGTGAAACAGATGGAAGATACTATATTTATCTCTCAAAGTAAGTATGCTAAAAATATAGTCAAGAAATTTGGGATGGAAAATGCTGCTCATAAAAGAACTCCTGCTCCCACACATGTAAAATTATCAAAGGATGAGAAAGGTGTGGATGTTGACCAAAGCATGTATAGGAGTATGATAGGAAGTCTTCTATATCTTACAGCAAGTAGGCCAGATATCACATTTGCAGTTGGAGTGTGTGCCAGGTACCAAGCTGAACCAAAAATAAGCCATCTGACTCAGGTAAAGAAAATTCTGAAGTATGTGAATGGTACCAGTGACTATGGTATGTTGTATTCTCATGGGGAAAGCACTGTATTGTTTGGGTATTGTGATGCTGACTGGGCTGGAAGTGCAGATGATAGAAAGAGTACTTCTGGTGGATGTTTCTTTCTGGGTAACAATCTTATATCCTGGTTCAGTAAGAAGCAAAATTGTGTTTCCTTGTCTACAGCTGAAGCTGAGTACATAGCAGCTGGTAGCAGTTGTTCACAATTGTTGTGGATGAGACAGATGCTGAGTGAATATAATGTCAAGACAGATGCTATGACATTATATTGTGACAATCTGAGTGCAATTAATATCTCCAAAAATCCTATACAACATAGCAGGACTAAACACATTGACATTAGACATCATTTTATTAGGGATCTGGTTGAAGAAAAAATTGTTACTCTTGAACATGTTTCAACTGAAGAGCAATTAGCAGATATTTTTACCAAAGCTCTTGATGCTAATCAATTTGAAAAATTAAGACGGAAATTAGGGATATGTTTATTTGAAGAATTGTAGCAATTAATGTGTGAGAGGCGTGCAGCTATAATTTTCTCCCTCATCAACTGCTTGATGCACGTCACTCAAGGAGGTTATTTTCAACTTCCTTTTTTCAGACCACTCACACGCTATCATTGTTGTCTGTGTCTTAACTTCTCTAAACCCCTCAACTCCTCTCTTGCCACGCGTATCATCATTCAAAAATCGCCCTCTCTTCATACCTCTAAACACCAAATCATCATGTCTGATTCTACCTCTCATCAAAACATGCAAGCTCAACCTTCATCACCGACGCCCTCTGCAGAGATCATCACCGATGCTCGTCCTCTCACTACCATTCTCAGCTCTCCTACAAAGAAGCGACGAACTAGGTCGTCTGCATCACGAAGGAAGACTCCTGCCAAATCTAGCAAAGCTACCTCCTCTACTGCTGTGAACACGAGGTCAAAATCGAAAGGTAAGACTTCTACCCTTCCCGCTGTTCAACGAGTAGGGCTTAGCATGGATGATTTGTACCTTAAGGACAATCCATTTATATCGACTGTTGTTGAACCAAATGTTGACCCTTCTGTCAACGAATCTGAGAATATTGCTGTTGAAAGTACTGTAGCTACGTCTGAAACCCTAGGTCCTGATAACCCTAAGGTATCTGACAAATTAGTTGATGATTCTTCAAATTCCCCTACTGAGCAAGATGTTACCGCTATTTCTGTTGAAAAGAATGTTGTTAATCCGGATGTTTCTGAGACACCTGCTATTTCCCCTGCCACAACAAAGGATGCTGTGACAGATGCTCAAGCATCTTTGTCACAAGCTCATGAGGAGCCTGAAACGGTGGTTCCAAACTCCCCTGACTCTGCGAGTGCTCATGAGAAAGATTCTTCCAAGTCTGAAGATGAAGGTACTGAGACCCAGGATGTTGAAGATAATGCTGAGACTGTTATTTTAGACCATGCTAACACTATTGCTGTTGAGGAAGCTGTGCCTGAAGAAAGACCTTAGGAAAAGACTGGTGCTATGGGTGTTGCTCGTAGGACTAGGAGCAAATCTGACAAAACTGCTGCTGTTGTTAGTGAAGGACAAAAAGAAAGTAAGAAGAAAACTGTTAATGCTGGGAAGAGGCCTATGTATGGTCCTCCCAAGGCTGGGAGCAAGAAGGTGGCTCAAAGTGATCACAAGAAGAAGAGTCTCAAAAGAAAAGACCCTCCCCCTAGTGATTCTGAGTTTGAAGTTGCTGAGCTTGAAGCTGCCACATCTGGTGGAGCTTCCAGAAAAACATTGAAGGGTATGAAGATTCCTCTCACCATCCCTCCAGCCCCTCTTGATAATGTCTCCTTTCACTTGGAAAATGGGTCTTCTAGGTGGAAGTTTATATACCACAGAAGACTTGGTCTTGAAAGAAATCTGAAGGAAGAAGTATTCAAATGTAAAAAGCTGGTTGATGTGTTGGAATATGCTGGACTGATGAAGACTGTGAGAAATCTGGGTCCATGTTATGATAAGCTGGTCAGGGAATTTCTGGTAAATGTTTCTGATGAGTGTGATGACACAAGAAACCCTGAGTATAGGAAGGTTTTTGTTCGTGGTAAGTGTGTCAACTTTTCTCCTATGGTGGTCAACACATACCTAGAGAGATCTGTTGAGGAGACTCCTGAGCTAGAGGTCACTGAGGACACCATCTGCAAGGCAATCACTGATAACAAGATTAAGCATTGGCCAAAGCATTTGTCTTCTACTCAACTGTCTCCCATGTATGCTGTTTTGAATAGGATCTGTGCTCAAAATTGGACTCCAACCACTCACTCAAATTCTGTTGCTTCTGGGTTGGCTAAGTTGATCTATGCCGTGGGCACCAAGTCACCCTTTGATTATGGAGCCTACATCTATTATGAAGTTTTGGAGCATGCTAAATCTTTTGCTATTAAGTTTCCAATTGCTTTTCCTACCCTCCTGTGTGGAATTATTCTTCAGCAACACCCTGATATTTTGATCAGTAGTGATGAGCCCTGCAAGAGGCCTGGTCCTATGGCTTTGGATTGCAGTTTGCTGTCTGAGACACATGATGCTGATGTAGCTGGTACTTCTGTCCGGACATCTGGTGTGCTCTCCAGAAAGCAGATGATTGCTGATTTTACTGAGACTAGTGTGGCTCTTGGAGCTAGGAAGGTGAAGATTGACAGGATCATTGCAGCTTTGAAGGCTGAAGCTGAAGCTGTAGGTGAGCAGGATGAAGAAGAAGGAGGAAATATGCCTGTTGCTTCTGCTGGTGACACTGAGGATGACTCTGATGATTTCTGATTCTGTTGTTTTGTTCTGATTCCTTTTGCTGTACTCTTGTTGCCTTTGTTGGTGACTGGGCTATGCCCTGAATTTCTTATGCACCTTGTGTGCTTTTGGTCTGTAATGTGCACTTTCTATGGTTTCTATCTTATGAGTATGCACTATCTGTTATTTGTCAGAATTTATGGCTAAAAAGGGGGAGTAGATGCAATGTGCATGTGCATGTGTGTAGCTTATAGCTTATATTATCTTGGCTGGTTGTGTGCATGATTATGTATGGTTACATGTGTTGAGGGGGAGTGATGTATATGTTGAGGGGGAGTACTGGTACATGTTTTGAGGGGGAGCTGTTAAGTTTTTTTTGGTGTGTGGAAATTTATTTTTTCCTTCTCTATGTGAATCCACTATATGAGAGTTTATTTCTCTCTAGCTGTTCCTATGAGGCTAGATGTTTGTGTTATCTGGTGCATGCCTCTGATACTACTTGCAAGTTATCTTTGTCCAATTTTCTCGCTTTGAAGTAATCTCATTATATGCTACGATATTTTCTTTCCTTGTTGTGTGCCTATGTTGACGTGAAGGAAACTTATCTGTGTATCTCCCAAGGAACTGGCTCTAGAGTGTTTTAGCAAAAATTTTGCCAAAGGGGGAGATTGTTGGGTTTTTGTAGATTGGCTACATTTTGCAAAAACATCTACTAGCCAGATGCTGGGACAGATGCTGTAGCATATGGAACAGCATTATGTGACTTGTGCTTTTCGCGCCAGCTAGCGCTTTTATTTTTGTACGCAATCTTCCAAAGATTTGCCTGAAGTTTATTTTCCTCTAGCTTGCTGATCAAGGCACGTGTATCTGATTGAAGATTTGCTTGAAGTTTTATTTGCCTTGCTATTTGTTCCACAAGATATCATTCTATATTTGGAAGCTTTTTATTATTTCTAGAAGATCTTTTCAGCTGGACCGGACAATGTCCATGCTCTGTGTTGAAGCCCTAACCAGTGCTATCTCAGTACTATATATTTGTGAAGACAAACCCTAGTTGGGTAACTAAAAACCGTGTGTGTTAGCAAAGCGTGTGTTTAAGGTTTTTAGGGTTTCTTTTGTTAATTGTGAGCCTTGCTTGTATCTCCCTGATTCAAGCTAAGGACTGAGTTTGTTTGAGTTGTAATTGTAAGCTGCTCCTAAGCTTTTAAGTACGGAGTGAGTATGTGTTATTAGAGTGTGTCTCTTGGTTGTGTTTTGCGTAGTTGATAACAATATTGTTTGTGCTGTTGGTAGGAATTGAGACGGGGTCTCATATCTAGGAGTTCCTGGATAGAGTTGACACTGGTAGGGTCTTGGTGCAAAGTCAAGTAGTGTGTCTGCGTTGGTCTTTTCACTAGAACTATAATAGTGGATTCATTCCTGGATTGGTATCCCCCAGAGTAGGAGAGTTGCTCCGAACTGGGTTAACAAACTCACTGTGTACTTTATATTTTTGCTGTGTTCCTTTTAATTTGTGCTTTGTTACGCTGCGTTATTTTAATTGTAGTTCTGAGTAGACAGGTGCTCGGACAGTTGTGCTAACATTGTGCACAACATCTGTCAGTCAGGTTGCCAGGAATTTCAGATGGTAACAAGACAGGTGTTTTAAAACCAGAGGAAGATTGGACCAATGATGAAGATGCTCTGTCACTTGCAAAATCCAAATCCCTTAATGCAATATTCAATGGAGTGGACAAGAATGTATTCAGGATGATCAAGCAGTGCACAATTGCCAAGGATGCCTGGGAAATTCTCAAGACCACTCATGAAGGAACCTCAAAGGTAAAGCTGTCCAGACCTCAGCTTCTGACCACTAAATTTGAAAATCTCAGAATGCTGGAAGATGAGAACATACAAAGCTTTTACATGAACATTCTGGACATGGCAAACTCTTTTGAATCTCTTGGAGAAAAAGTTTCAGATGAGAAGCTTGTAAGGAAAATTCTCAGATCCTTACCCAAGAAGTTTGATATGAAAGTGACTGCTATAGAAGAAGCACATGACATATCTAGCATGAAGGTTGAAGAATTGATAGGTTCTCTTCAGAACTTTGACATTAGCAGAACTGTTCAGAAGGGTAAAGGTGTTGCATTTGTTGCTGATACTGAATGTGTGGATGATGATAGCTCATCAGAAGCTCTTGTGCTGTTGAGTAAACAATTCAAGAAGTTTCTGAAGCAGAAGACAAGAACTGATGACAAAAGCAATCATTCAAAGAAAGTTCAGTGTTTTGAATGTGAAGGCTATGGACATGTCAAGTCAGAATGTAATAATGTTCTCGAGAAACAAAAGAAGAGTCTGACTGTGTCTTGGTCTGATGACTCAGAAGGAGAAGAGGAGCCTGTCAGTGCTTTAACTGGTAAATTCTGGTCTGATGACAAAGTTATGGGTTCAGAAATTTCTTCAGAATCAGAATCAAGTGATGAAGAATCATCCTGTGAAGATCTGGTTACCTATTACAAATATCTTGTTGCTTTTTGCAAGAAGATGCAATGTCAATTTGATGAAGTGTGCAAGCAGATGGAAGAACAGAAGAAAATTAATACTCAACTTCAGATTGAGAGGGGTGAACACTTAGAGAAGATTTATGTTCTCAGTAATGAGGTAATCCAACTCAATTCACAACTTAATCAGATGAAAAAGCAAGTTAGAATGTTGAATTCTGCTACTGATGTGCTGGAAGAGATTCTGGAGAATCAGAATCAAGGAAAACCAAATGGCATTGGATTTGTTGATCAGAACCTGAACATCAAAAAGCACAATCCTGCTAAGAGGTTCATACCTGCTGCTACTCATGTTCTACTGATGAGAAAACCTAAGAACAAACCTCAGGATTCTAAAAGAAGAAAGTTTCTCATCCTTGGGTTTGTCATCATTGTGGTAAAAAGGGTCACATTAAACCTTTTTGTTACAAGTTGCATGGTTATCCCAAGCATTTTCAACATAGAAAAGTTGAACCAGCTGTGAATAAAAGCAAGATCAAGAAGGTTTGGAGACCAAAGTGTGATGGTGTTGCTCAGAGGCTGAACAAAGGGAAAGGAAAGGCTGTTGCTGATGACAGCAAGCCTATTCATGTAGCACAGATGAGTTCTGGTGCTGGACCTTCAAAAGTTTGGAGCAAAGTTCTGGTTCCTGTTCCTGATCAAAAGGCTTTAGTTTCTAGTAAGTCTGAAGATGTTATGACCTGTGTTCAGAAAAGAGTTGCTGATTTTGAGAAGCAGATTGCTAGGAAGGAGGTTTTAAATGTGCCTGAGGCACATATCAATTGAGCAGCATCTGATGATTGTGTCTAATGAAGACTAAGCAATTGTTGATGCTGAGTCTGAAGACTGGTTAATAGTGTCTGATGTCTGAATTTCTGCTTGTGTTTCTGGGTTGCAAGTATGCTGTACTCTGCTATGTTTCTGAAACTGTCTGTATGTAGTTCTTTGTATGGTGTTCTGGGTTGTGCTGGATTTCTGGGTTGGTCTGCGATGTGCTGATGTTGTTCTGTTTGTTACTTATATTTCTTGCTCCTGATGTTTGCTGGTGCTTTGTCAAACTTCTTTGGCTAAAAAGGGGGAGAAATATATGTGTGATTGGTGATTGCTGATCTATTTGTTCACGGGGGTGTTCCTGAGTTTGTGGACTTCTTGTCAGAAGCTGAGCTGTTCAGGGGTAGTACCTGAGTGCTGTGTTTCAGGGGGAGAAGAGATGTTCCTCAGAAACTGATGTTACGTGTTGCAGGGGAGTAATTTTCAGTTGTTTGTGTTTTTAATCCGCTGCTGACTCTGCTACATTATGTGTAGTTCTTCATGGTTGAGTACATGTGTTGAATGAAGGACTTGTGTTTATGAAGCATTTGATTTTAGCCAAAAATTTGCCAAAGGGGGAGATTGTTGGTTATTTAAAGGTTGGCTTCATTGTTTGGTAAAATCAAAATGCAAGCAATGCGTTTTCCAGATGTTATATAATGTCTTCAGAAGCAAGGAATTGGTTTTAAAGAGGTTCAGAAGCTGAAAATTGCATTTTAGGACCTTCAGAAGCTGAAATGGACCTTCAGACGCAGGATGGACCTTCAGACTCTGAATGGACCTTCAGACGCAGGATGGACCTTCAGACTCTGAAACTGTTCATCAGACGCAGGAAAGGTCTTCAGACGCACTGTTTAGACGTTGACCAGCGTTGACCTTTAGAAGCTGAACTTCAGAAGCTGTTTCCAGAAGCTGATTTTCTGCTTTCTTTTGGATTGATTTTGTACGTATCTCTTGGAGATTTACTGAAGTTTTATTCAGGCTTATGTTTTCTAGAAGGCTGATTGATTTGGTGAAAATCTTATGAAGATTGGCTTCATATTTATGTTTGAATATATTTGCTGAAGAATCTTTGCAAGATAGAATTCAGAAATATATGTTTCCTTTTTGAGCCTTGCTGAATTTCAGAATTGTATTTCAAAGAAGATTTGGTTCAGATTTATGAGTCCCTGCTGAAGATTATATAAAGGAAGACGTGCTGCTTCTTATTGAATTAATTGAGTCAATTTCAGTTTATATTAAAAGAGTCTGTGTAAGCTTATGCTTTGTTCTTGTACACCAGTCATATGTTCTGAGGTGTTTAGATTGTTTGAGTTGTAATTCATTCAAAGCTTTTAAGCACGAATGATGTCTTTGTTCTTTTGAAGGGTGTCTTCATATTTGAGTTGTTTGAGTGTTGCTGATCACTGGGTTGTGATTAAGTAATTAGGAAGTTAGTAGTGTTCTAATACTTAGGTGGGTTCCTGAGTAGAAGTCTACACTAAGTGGAGATTGATTGCTAAGGCTGGGAACAGGGGGGGTCTGTGCCTGAGTCTTTGAGTTGATTCCTCATAGTAGATTTCCTTCCTGGATTGGTATCCCCCAGAGTAGGTGAAGTTTGCATCGAACTGGGTTAACAAATTGCTGTGTTATTTATCTTTCTGCACCTTTTATTTCTGCTTCTGAACATCAATTTTCATACTCTGTTTTTTGTTCAGAATCAGTTAACTGCCAGGAATTACACGATCCAGACCAACCGTGTCCTCGGCTTCTTTGGCACTCGGATTGATAGCAGCCAGGAGTCCCTTCCTGTTCTTGTCCCACTTGCGGCTAGCTTCCTCAAACTCCTCCAACTTGAGAAGGTCCTTCTTTGCTTTCTTCTCAAAGGAAGCTATTCGGCCGTCTTTTTCCTTCACCACCGTAGCAAAGTCGGCTTCCAGCTTGGCCACCTTAGCCGCCAGGACATCCTTCTCCTTCACCAGCAGATCAGCCCGGACCATGTCCTCAGTGGAAGAGTTATTCAGGGCCACAGCGATTTTCAAGGCCTTCATCGCAGATGATCCCTTCGGTCATCGCATTACTCCGGCCAGCAGCGCCTAAGTCATGAATAACCTTCAGCTCAAGGTCACTCAAGTAGAGGGAGGAGTGTGCACCATAATAATCTGGGTCAGACCATATGTTCCGCAACATCAACAAATCCCTGCCCTCGGGCTGAGTAGATGAGGAGGTGGTGGGTAGAGGCTGCCCCTTTCCAGCATAGACCACCCTCTTTCTCTTGAAGGATTCAGCGACCTCCTCCACCTGGCCATCCTCGAGCACCTGCACGGGCATTATAGGCGTACTAGAAGAAGAGCCCCCCGCAGCCCCAACGATCATGTGGTTCACACTGTGAACATCACTTCGCCGCGCGGCCTCGCAGTTGCTCAGCTTCTTGCTTAAACGCCTGATCAGCTCATTCATTGAAGACATGTTCCCTGCGAACAAAAAGAACGAAAAAAGTCAGCAACAGACTTAGAAAATATCAATACAAAATTAAATGCAAATCCTACAAAGTTCTACCGAGCAAAGGGCCCAGAAAGCACGAGATTGTGCGTGTTGATATATCGAGGCTCTGTTACCTCCTGTCCAGTGGAATCAACCAAAGGGACACCATCTTCCCTCAACATTTTGGCGGGCACAAAAAAAGATACGAAATCCCATAGCTTTTCGTAACTCTTCTTTTCCCCGCAATCAGCCCAGCATACCCAGAGCCGAAGTCAGAGGATTTGTGCCCGTAGTGGTCCTTGCACCAATAAAAGGGAAAATAAGGAACCCTGTTGCGGTCTTCCCCTCCACCTCCTCTGGTCGTCCTGACCGTCTTCAAGACGTTCGTCAAAGCAACCTCCATCTTCAGTCGCACCAGGAAGAAACAGTCCTTGAAAGGTCTCACCTTGCCCACAAAAATTGAGAAAAGTTTCTTTGTCTGGCAGAAAGAAACCCAAGCGTGACCTCCGCCTTTTTCTGTCCCTGCTGGACAGTGAACAATGTAAAGAACAAACTTACAGTGGGCTCGACCTCCAGATGTCGGCACACTAGTTCGAAAGCCTTCATAAAAGGGTGGCAGTTCGGATGGAGCTGTGAAGGCGACTGCTCCGTCCACCTTAGGATCGATCGTTCGAAGGGAGAGAAGGGGAGTCTGAATCCCATGTCTTTTAATACAACTTCATACATAGGGAACCTGTTCCCCATGTAATGCAAGAATATCCGATTAGACATTCTCGGGAGACAGATCTCCCTTTCCTCTTGGCGCCCAACGCTGCAGAACAGTTTTTCCGCTGTACCATCTGGCGCAATCGCCGAAAACGACATCAACAGCTCGTCCCCTATCCAAGACGAATCATATTCTTCGGCTTCGTTTCTATTTGGAATTTCGGCCATTACTAAACCTGAAAAGAGGAGGAAGGAAAAGAGGTGAATTTCGCATTCAAATCCACCCTTCGTCCACCTCCAGTTCGATCATGGCGAGGAAGGGCTCATCGTCCTCCCAAACGGAAAGATCAAAAATTTTTCAAAACAGTAACGGTTTGGAGGGAAAACCAAAAGGCAAGGCAAAAGGCCTCCGCATACAGCGGAACTACACCACTCATGGTAGCGACATGTTAAACCTCTAACAGGTTAAAAACCTGCCACCGGTGGCTCACAAATGAATAAAGGGGATCCTACATCCTAAAAAGTTTAACCTACTGCGAAAACAACCACCATCTACGGTGGAATCCACCAACATCCTACCGGAAAAAGACTAGCCTACTTAATCAGAACGACAAAAACACTGAAAAGGAAAGCATAATGATGAAGCAATCGTACCTTGTTAGACGAAGATGATGTTGAGGTTTGAACGGTGAAGGGATAAAGAGTCAAACACGCCGGAACTTCACTGAAAAATCTCTTTGAAATTCTGAAGAATCAGAAACTTTCAGAGTGAAAATGGCGAAAGTGTTTTCCAAAAACACTTGAAGCTATATCTACCTCCTTTGCAAGCCTTCAAAATACAACGAGTCCGATCCGGTGCAGCCCTTCACCAGCGACCTAATGCAGAGAATCAAAGCAACGGTTTAGATTGCATCCCATCAGATATCCAATGGTCCTGATCAAACCCGTAGGAGTTCCAAACGTCAGGATTAATGAACGGTGATAATGGAGCCTCGAGAACGGTTCTCAAGACGCAAGGGTCTATGTAATCAAGTGCATTACTAGCCTTTACATGTGGCAAACCAAAACCCAAACGTCCTGTCCCCTCAGTCACGAACTCAAGATGTGGGCATTAAATGCAGATGGACAGACGACTAACTATCTGACGAGGGAATCTTGCAACCTCAGCAACGCAGAGAGCGAGAGACGAACTGATGTACAAACACAACTTCCCTTAAGTCAATGAGTTTGTTCCAGTCATGGTAAATTGAGCTTCTCAACAATTTCAGCGAGCGAGGCCTCCGAGCAGGATTCAGTTGATCATTCTTGATCTTCCTCAAGTTCAAAATTCTAGTGATTATTCTTGACTTTCCTCAAGGTCTCTGAGCAGGATTCAGTTGATCATTCTCGATCTTCCTCAAGTTCAATATTCTAGTGATCGTTCTTGACTTTCCTCAAGGTCTCCAAGCAGGATCCAATTGATCATTCTTGATCTTCTTCAAGTTCAAGACTCAGTTGATCATTCTTGATCTTCCTCAAGTTCAAGGCTCAATTGATCATTCTTGATCTTCCTCAAGTTCAAGATTCATTTGATCGTTCTTAATCTTCCTCAATCTAAACTCCTCTAGCGACCAGGGAAATGCATGCGATATATCCTTGGTAAGGAGGAAAATCACATTCCCTTGTGAACAACATTGTTCCAAAATGGGTCAGTCCGCCCCCTGCGAGCTATTTTCCCCTCATGCGAACCAGTTCCTCGCGAACATCTCTTTTTCAAACAATTGAGGTCCTCCCCTCCCCAAAAAGTTTCTCTTGAACGAGGCCTTCACATCTTCAAAGTCATCCCTCTTTGCCAAGAGCAACAACTTTGGGGGCTACTGTTCTGGAGCGAGCAAATAGCATTAGGCCCATTTGCTTAGGCCCAATACTAACTGGCCCAGATCCAGCATCTGGTCAATTACTCGCAACACACCTCCTCCCTGCGAGGGGGTGCTCGGAGCAAACAGAGTCTGATTCAAACAGTCAGTAACGTCTCTCACGGGCTCTCGCAAATCTCTCCTCGGCGGTTACGCTTCCCACTCTATAAAACGGGGACTCTCAGCAGTCCCCAAGGTTTGACTTTTCTTACTCTCTAATCCCTCTCTCAATCTCATACTGACTTGAGCGTCGGAGTGCCTGTAGGTACACACCCCCCCGATGTTCCAGTCAACGCCGAGCATTCTCAATCACCACATACATACTGCACCGGTAGTCCATTCTGATCAGGTAAGATCAGAGCCAGAACACCAAATTATGGGCACAAAACCGTGGCATGATTTGGCTGACAGTCAGCCACCAAAAATCAATTTCTAAAATGCGTTTTCACCAAATAATCACTTTTAAATCACTTGATTGAATTTCAACACACCCAAATCATTCCAAATCATTACCCATGATCAACACACTTATAATTAACACTTTCACCACTTCATAACAACAATTACACATTCAAAATCATAATTTCTATCCACTTTTCCAAAAATCCAACAACAACACATAATCACAACTTAACCATGAACTTATCACCTCAAATCTCATACAAACAGAATATTATCATACCCAATATCATTACAAGAATATAGAACACGAATTAACATCATTTTAGCAACAACTTCATCATTTTCATGCATTTAATCTTATTCACCAAGAACACTACAACAATAACTTAAACCATAACTTAATCAATATAATCTCATGAATTCTCAAACCAAACATATACACATGCTCAAATTCAACTTATTAAACCACAAACATCATCAATTATCATGTTCTTCACCAATCTCATCAAAATTCACGAAGTTACCCAATCACTATAACCAAACATGAATTTTGACATATAAACAACATGAATTCATCAATTTTCACATACTCAAATTAACCACAATAATTAGAGCACGAAATTACCACATAATCATCATCAATTCATGAAATTAAACATGATTAAAAACACCAAAAATTACCCAATTGCTTATAAACCCTAGATGGTGAAAGTAACCTTCCCTCTTACCTCAAATCTTCACTTTAATAAGCCCTTCTAGGTTGATTCTCCCTTTCCCCCTTTGCTCTTTAGCTCCTCTTCACTTTCTATCCAAGCCTCTTATTCTTTCTCTATTCTCTCTCTAGCCTCTCTAAAGTTTTGTGACAAATGAGCTAAACCTAGTTTCTCTACAACACACACTATTCTTTATATATAATGGGTTTGAGTCTCTCACACTAATGAGCTTAGTCAGTTCTCATTCTCATAATAATTCTCTACACTTTTTACTTCACTTAAACCTCCCATTTTACTCTAACACCATTATCCTCTAAATTCTCAAATTTCTAATTTCTAACACATTCTCAAAAATACCCTTCACCCGTAATTGACCAAAATACCCTCAATCACTAAAAATCCTCTAATTCACAAATTCCCAAATAAAATAAACCATTAACAAATATAATAATAAATAATAATATTTAATAAATCTAATACTAAAAATCGGATTGTTACACTGAAGACCACGAAGAAGATTAACAAGACTCTGCTATTTCAAAGTGTTATTACTCTGTCAAAATTAAATAGCACAAAATTCTTAGGATATTTCTTACCAAACTTTGTATCTTAGAAATCCTAGAGTTGTAGAGAGTCTGTTCATTTGTTTATAGACACCAAACATTATTAAATCAGGTGTTGAACAAATTAGAAGTCTTTAGTTGCAAAGCTAAAGCGTATAAGCCTCTTGGTGAAACCTTGAGCAACTAGAAGTCTCTTAGGTGAGTCCTTAGAGCATTGGAAGTCGCTTGCCTGCGTGCTTGAGCCTTTGTAAGTCTCTTGGAGTAGTCCTTGAGCAAGGAAGTCTTTAGGAGTGTCCTAGAGCAGGTTGTCTTAAGTTGTGTGCTTAAGCAAGGAAGTCTTAAGTTTTGTGCTTAAGCAAAGAAGTCTTTAGGAAGAGTCCTAGAGAAGGAAGTCTTGAGCAGGTGTGCTTGAGCATAGGAAAGTCTCTTGGAGTTGTCCTTGAGAAATTTGAATCCTGTGTGATTATAGTGAAATCCCTTGGTTGTGCAAAGGGACTGGACTACTCATGGGTTGTAGGAGGAACCAGTATAAAAATTGTCTTGTGTTTGCTTTCTCTCTCTCTCTCTCTCTCTCTCTCTCTCTCTCTCTCTCTCTCTCTCTCCTATCTCTATCTATCTCTTTATCTTTGTGTTTTGAATTATATCTGCTGCAATCATACTCTGTATCAGAATCTGCATACCACAAATTCTGAACAGCTTTTAAACACTTACCCTCTTCTTGTGTTTTTCTCACCTTCACATAACACAAATATAATAACTTTATACTCCTCTATATAACATCAACAACATACTCATCAATAAATAATAGGATAACCTTAAGATCACTAAAATACACCCTCTCACCTATTTACTTTACTATAGGATTTTGGCTTTCATTTTCGGGACCTAATAACGAAGAAAAGAAAGTTTCCCAATGTTGTCAAGGGGGCACGACAGTGCGCCCCACAGGAACAACCGTGCGCCTGCCCAGGATGAAAAAAATGGGAAAAATGTAGAAAGTTAAGCACGATTCGTGTGTATCACATGCACAACCGTGCGCTCTGTGCAGAAACATGTTTTTTTTGCAAATTTTGCCATTGGGGTCTTCCAAAGATCCGATTTTAACCCCCAACGCACCCAAATCGCCCAGGAACAATATCCTAGTGTTATACTAACATATAATACACCAATTTCACAAAGATTATGATCACACCAATCCAATTTTCACTTATAACTTATGTACATTAATATTTAACACCCAATCCCAAATTATAATCCAAACTCATACATCAAAAATCTTAGAAACATTGCACAACATCTAAAGGGTTTGAAAAGGACCTCAATAATAGGGATGAAGAGGCATAACAATGGTGAGGGTTAAAAACCCTTTTTCCCCCTTTATGAAAATACACTCAACAATGAATAATCCCCCTACCTCGAATTCACAGAAAATTGGAGCTTTTGCTTGATTCCTTAGGTTCTGCTCTTGCCTCTTCCACTCCTCTTTTCTCCTAGGTTTTATGTACTGACTCCTCTGTCTTTCTATTTTTCTTTTTATACTAAGAAACTATGGTTATTTTTTATTATTACTATTTTCCTCCCCTTACTCATCACAACTCACTCCTTACCCCACCAATTATTTTATTATCCTGTTTTTCACCTACCGCCCTTAATATCTTTTATTTTATTCAACTTCATATTATTTAATCAAATAAAATTCTAATAATTCTACTAAAACTCCACAATTTCTCAACAATGGTCAATTACTTCAAGTAAAGTACCCCATCACCAACAATAAATATTAGAAAGTGTTTAGAATTCTATTAAATTAAATAAACAAGAAACCGGGGTGCTACATCGACGAACATTAAGGAGAATTCCTTTTGAGACAAAATCTTCCTATTTTCTTGTTTTTTGAACCGATCTTGAATGTCGGGTCCTTTGAACCGAGTTGATCATAAGTGATGGCAGATTGTGTAATTTGTAAACTGATTAAGTTTTAGGCTTAATTACACTTTTCCCCCTATCTTTTGCCAATTGTGCGATTTTGCACCCCATCCTTTCTTTTTGAGCGATTTTACACCCTATCATTTACCCCCTTTCTGACTTTGTAGCCCCTCGAGTGTTTTTTTGCACCCTATTGCAGAGCGAAGTCAAGGCGAAGGCAAAAAAACACACGAGGGGCTGCAAAATCAGAAAGGGGGTAAATGATAGGGTGAAAAATCGCTCAAAAAAAAGGATGGGGGTGCAAAATTGCACAATTGACAAAAGATATGGGGAAAAAGTGCAATTAAGCCTAAGTTTTATGGGTTCTCCATATTCACTAGACGAGGTAGATTTGTTTGACATATTTTCCTATATTTTGAAATTTTACAGAAAATTCGTTTGTTGTACAAGTTCAACCCTAGTATTATTTCTACATGTTCTATCATGCATTAAACTACTTGTAATGACCAAATATCATTGAAAAAGCATACACATTGAAAAAACATTGATAAATCTTCCTATTTTCTAGTTGCTTGAACCGGTATTGATTGTTTGGTCCTTTGAACCGAGATTGGTCATAAGTGATGACTAATTGTGTAATTTGTAAACTGATTAAGATTTATGGGTTCTCCCATATTCGCTGGGCGAGGTAGATTTGTATGACATATTTTTCTAGATTTTGAAAATTTACAGAAAATTAGTTTTTTTTTTTTGTAGAAGTTCAACCCTAGTTTTATTTCTACATGTTCTATCATGCATTTAACTACTTGTAATCACCAAATATCATTGAAAAAACACACACATGGAAATTATTTATCAAACTCTATACACTGTATATTTACAAGTTAAATTAAAAAACTCTACACAAGTAAACAACGGTGATAAAAGATTAGTTGTTTTTAGCATAATTGAAACTTTTATTAATGTAAACAAACTTAAATTTTATAAACAACTTCCATTTCTCAAACCCTTCTAAAATTATTATTGTTTTCAACTTAGTTATTCTAAATGACAAAATACTTTTTTTACGGTGCAAACATACCTTGTTGGTTAAAGATTGAACAAAATTTGATGAAAATGTGTGTTAAGGGAACACTTGAAAACTCTGAGAATTAGAGACTGGGTTTGAGAAATTTTGTGTGAAACATGGTTATGGTCAATGTAGTCAGGATCGAGATCCTACGCAGGATCGGTCGGCCGGGGAAAGAACGTAAACACGAGGAAGGTAACACGGTTTGTAAGTAGGATAGGTAGGTTGTTGCTACTAGAAATCAGTCTATTAGAGACCGAATATTCAGTCGCTAAATCATCAAAATCGGTCGCTAACAAATTTAGTGACCGATATAGTGACCAAAAATAAGAGTTGCTAATTCGCTGGTCGCTAATCCTCTGTGTCCCAAATAGCGACCAATTTTCTGCGACCGAACTTGCAACTGATATCAGATACCGAAATAGTGACCAATTTAGCGCTTCCAGGTTTAGAGACCAATTTTATCAACCTGTAAATGAGTCGTCACAAAATCGGTCTCTGATTTATGTCGTGAAAAAAAAAATCAATCAAAATAATTTTACCTAATCATACACAACAAAATGTACATTTATTTATATATTAAACTCAATACCAACATTATACACAATAAATAAGCCTTGGTCTATGGCAGTATCATATTACATTAACTAATAAACTAACTTTATCAAGAAATACAAAAGAAAATTTGGTAACTATGAACTACATATTCTTAATAAATAGTTGGAATGCTTGGATCTCCTTTTTGCTTGCATCCATAACTCTAATGTTATTCTTGAGCACCGCCTGCAATATCAAGCAACTTAGCATCATAATATAGCATCATAATATAACACACTTAAGATACTTATAGCATATAAGAAAGAGACAATAAAGCACACAAACAAACACATGGTTGATTTCCATTGATACAAGGTCTGTATTCCCAAGCAAGTGAAGTGCAAGGGTACTCTACTCTTAAACTAGTACTCACATTCAACTCATTTGGATCAACACTTTGCAATCTTAATTATACTCATGTATTACTTGCAGCTAGAGTGTGTAGATAGACCAAAGTAAATTAAACACAATTTTTTTATGCTTAACCAACACTGTTTTCTCTAAACAAGCCAACATTATAAAATACAAGTTATTGTAAGATATTCCCCCCAACCACTATAAACTTCTCTTCATACTAAGCACATAGTCACAACAAAATAACACTCACCAGCCACTCAATAAACAGCACAATAGATCCAGACCATCAAAATTCAGTAGACAAACTCCAACATGAACAAACACATACATCAAGAAAACTCTACCAATAAGCCTTTTCTTTTGTTACACGTTCTAAACTCTAAATTGCATTATCATGTGGGCATAACACAGACATTAACAAAATTTCATTAGATTGATTGTGCCAAAACCTATATGAACATAAATTTATCCTAAAATACTTGGTCTTCTCTTGTTATTGAATGGTTATCCGTGCACAGTTCAACTTACACTCCCATACCTACATCCCACATACAATTAACATCTCATCAATATTTTCCCTTATAAGAGCATCTACACATCAACAAAGTTGAGATTAGCATATCTTGAATAAGTTTAAAATACAATGAAATTAGAAATTATTAAGGTTCAAATTGTAATTGATTAAAAACTCTAAGACATATTCATATGCATTTGAAAACTCTAAATGTTCAAATGCTAATAGATTAAAAGTATTATTTATAGGATAACAATTGAATGATCAAGGGACATTCAAGAAATTAGATAGCGGTATAGATTAAGCTTGTTTCCATATAGGCTGATTTTAGATAAGTCATTAATTGGGGTATATTTTGAAATAAAACGACACTGTGTGATGTACATTAGCCATTTGAAGACACATCTGATCTGAGCAATGTACCGAGGTTATTAGGATACTGCAGCGAACAATTATTCAATAATAAATCAATAATAACACATGAGTTTTAATAAACTTGCAATGTTTTAAAGGCGTTGACCTTTCACAATATCCACATGGAATTTCTATGACCATATAATTAGTTTTCCAACATAAGCACATACATATTGTGCCTCATCAACAATATTTCACTTATTATACATGTAGGACGAGAATATAGATTACAGAGCAAAAATTAAAATTGATAAGTGTTTGATTAAATATTTCAAAGCCTCACATAAATCAAAGAAAAAAGACTAAAGTTGTGGTTTGGAACAGTATATCGAAGAACAGGGTTTTAAATAAAATCGGGGATTTTCTGGTTTGAATAATAAACTGAGAAAACCAGAATCGAATACTAACTATTGAATGAGACAACAACACAGCTACCGTAAAAGTCCGGCACAATGGTTCTGTAAAAAAAATCAATTGAATCTGAAAGAAATTATAAGATGACTGAATTAAATCAGCACAAAGAAAGAAGAAAAGGAAAAAGGATGGCCAATAACGATGGTTCCGTAAATGTCCTTACCTCGATGAAGTATAGGATGAGAACGACCGTGAAGTTTCCACACTCGAAAAACCGATCGAACCAACAGATAGATCTCGTGATGGGGGTTCAAAAAGGAAGATTGAATGTGGCTAAGAAAGATGTTGAACAGTGGTGAAATGAGAAAGGAAGAGGCTAGGTTACTTTTTCTCAGGTGAGAGAAAAAACAGATTGAATGTAGTCTTCGTGAAAGGTAATAAGGAAACAAATACAATATATTTTTTAATTTAATTTAAATTTCATTTAGAGACCTATATTTCAATCGCTGATAAAAGTATTGACCAATTTACACACCAGTTTGTTGTAGACCAAAAGTTTCTAAAATCCGGTCTCTGAATTGGTGTCTACAGTGACCAATTTTATACGGTCTCTAATTCGGTCACTAAATAAAAGTTTTCTAGTAGTGTTGATAGAATTTAGAGAAATAGATAGAGAAAATTGAGGAAAAAACAGAGGAACCAAGCATAAAAACATAGATAATAGAGGAAAAACAGAGGAATCAAGCAACAAAATAGAGAAAAACAGAGGAAAAACGGCAAAAAACAGAGGAAACAGAGAAAAAATGGCGAAAAACAGAGGAAACAACAAAAACAAACTGGAATAAAGTCGAAGGACGGTCGAGGTTTTGTGGGACGTAGAATCGTACGATCCTACGAGCCAGCACTCGATCCTGACTACACTGGTTATGGTCAATGATAAGTTGGTTTAGGTCAATAAATAGATACACTTTCGAATATGTAACTGGCCTGTTTCACTTAATTCATTGGCTGTACAGGTGCCTCGCCTAGCAAATTAATCACATAATAGAAATTTCAAATTTGCCCAGATTGGCTAGGCTAATAGGTCTTCGTTAAAAAATTTGAGAGAAATAAAATGTCATCAAATTCAAGTTCATCAATCATTGTGCAGCTATCACCCTTCAAAAAAATTGTTTTCTTCTAAATGTTAAACATGGGAAAAACTGTAATTTGCATAAAATAAAATTAAGGGAATAGAAAGTTGGGTTGTCTCCCGATAAACACTTGTTTTACGTCATTAGCTCGACGACACCTTTATACATTCTATCAAGATGGTTTAGAGGAGGATTTCCTTGCTCGTCCTCTAGGGATGACAGTGTTGGCAGCCCTTTCAAACATGTAATAACACACCTCCAAATTCTAGTCATTAAAGGAACAAAGATAATTTTTTTGCTCACTGAACTACAAATTCTACACATTGGAATGCTTAGTTGTACATAATATGTCATTGAGAAATAAATTGTCGAAGTTTGTTTAAATAAAAAAATTTAGACACAAAGAATATTGTTTCAAACAATATTGTTTTCCTTCCAAACAACGAGAAATTCTTCTTTCTATCAATTGGTCTGTGAAGTCACAATATTTAATATAATAAGCTACAGAGGGTGTTTAACTTTTTGATATAATTTGTAGAATGAGTTAATCTATTTTGTGTGACCATTAGTTAATTTGTAGAATGAGTTAATCTATTTTGTGTGACCATTATAATTTGATATAATTTGTAGAATGAGTTAATCTATTTAATATAATTGCTCATGATCTTTAGGTCTCGCGTGACCATTAGTTTTATTAGAACTGGTGTGGGGAATGTTATCTATTTTGTGTTTCAGACCAACCTTTTGCGATGCGTCGCCTTTTTATTATTTTACTTAATAGTAAATAACTTAATAAAACTTGTTTATTGATGATGATGAGTTAATCCGTTACAACCAAGTTATCAGAACCGGACCGGACATTAAACCAGTAAAGACATGGGTTCGAGGTTTAAAGGTTCAACCAGGGTTGAACCGGAGTCGAACCATTATTAATAAAATAATTCAATTACATATAAAATAGATAGCATTTAATTAAATAAAATCATTTGTTATGATATTAATAAAAAAATAAGATAAATAAATAAAGTTTTATGGTGATTAGGCTTATGTGTGACTTTATATTGCGGCCTAAGCCCACATTTTTTGTAAGGGCAGCACAAGCCCACTTCTATCTATGATACTTTGTATCCCTAATATTGTTGCTAACTATTGTCAAATGTTAGCAAACAGCCGCCACCAACTTTCATGCTTCCTCTCTATTAGTTCATCTTTCATTTTTCTTCTTCTTCTTCTATTTTTGATTTATGGTTCTTCACCCTCTCTCGTCTGAATCTGTGCTTTTTCTTGAACCAAATGACTGTTCAATTCACTCTTCATCTTCTTACAATCTAGGTTTAATAGTGAATAATGTGATTCTGTAAATGAGGGTTTGTCCTATGTTTTGTGTGAAAAAAGTAAGAGAGAAACTGAGATTCAGGCCATTGTTGTTTTTGATTTTTTTGTGAAGAAAAGAACCCAAACACAGTCCAACCCATCAAACCTCTTGAACCGCTGGTTTTGTCGGGTTTCACCGGTTTTCCGGTTCGTCTCCAGGTTTTAAGACAAAGCGGTTTACAGACTATTTCGGACCGGACATAGGTCCGGTTCACGGTTTGTTAGCACTTATTTTGATTTCCCTTATTTCGACTAACTATATGGTTGTATGAGCCATGAAATTTTTTAAGTACAGGAAATGGATGCATATTTCGACTAAAGGAAGATTCAAATTGCAAGTTCTCCAAGTCCAAGAGCATAAGATTTGTTTAAATCTAGAAAAGAGCCCAGGGGAGATTCGACTAACAAGATTTCGACAAAGAGGAATTTTTTTTTCTTGAGTTCAGTTATTTCGACAGAAGGGGAAGCCTTCAACCAGTTTTCTTTGAGGAGACAAGTTGGAAGGTTCAAACACGTGGAGGCCATGTTGAAGCTGTCGAAGTAGTGTAGTTTTTTAGCCATTAGGTTTGCATTTATTTTTGGCTTAATTGCACTTTTGCCCCCTATCTTTTTCCAATTGTGCGATTTTGCACCCCATACTTTTTTTGAGCGATTTTGCACCCTATCATTTACCCCATTTCTGATTTTGTAGCCTTCATGTGTTTTTTTGCTGAAAGTCTTCATTAAATGCTTGTCATGTGTGTAATTTGTATTTTTTTTAAAAATAAAAAATTGAATAATTGAATTAGGAGATATTACATAAAAAATCAAAATTGAATTATTCAATTATTCATCCCCTTCCTCCCGCGTCGTCGTGCCTCACCCCACCGTCGTCCACTGTACATAAAACCATGGATGCTCTGAAAGGAACTTCTTCCGGAACCAAAATCATCCACAACAACATACTATGACCGTAGCAACGATCCTTGGTTTACGTAACTGTTCACTGTAACCGAAGAGCAGAAATCCACTGCAAGCGCACCAAAAATTGTTCCACTGTATCTGAAACAATCCGGTTTCGTTCCTCGTAAGGTTGAGGATTTCGGTGAAGGTGGAGTAGGTGTTGCAACACCCAAAAAAATTATGGCAATCCACAACAATATTCTTCACAAGCTATAGTGTTGGCTGGTGGTGGTGGACACTGCAATGGTGTCTTGGCCCAAGGTTCCCAATCTGAAGGGGATTCTAACAACACAACTATATTTGTTGGAGGACTTGACTCTGACATTAGTGATGAGGATCTCAGACAACCATTTTTGCAATTTGGCGATGTTATCTCTGTGAAAATTCCAGTCGGTAAAGGATGTGGTTTTGTTCAACTTGCTGACAGAAAGAATGTTGAGGAACAGTGATTGGAAAGCAAACAGTGGTGACGACGGTGGTGGTAGTGAGATTTGAGGTTGAGGATGGCGGGTGACGGTGGTGGGTGGGCTAGTGGTGGTGGTGCTGACTATGTTGGACCAAATTACCCCTTAGTTTTTTTAATTTTGATTTTTTTAAAAATACAAATTATTTCAATTATTTCAATTTTTATTTTTAAAAAAATACAAATTACTCACATGGCAAACATTTAATGAAGACATGTCAGCAAAATTCAACACATCAGCAAAAAACACATGAGGGGCTACAAAATCAGAAAGGGGGTAAATGATAGGGAGCAAAATCGCTCAAACAAATATGGGGTGCAAAATCGCACAATTGGAAAAAGATAGGGGGCAAAAGTGCAATTAAGCCTTTATTTTTCTATGTATATATACTAGTTTTTCATAGGAAAAACGGATCACAAATCATTATCAAAAGTTCTAAACACTTGAAGTACCAACGTCCAGAGAAAAGAGTCAACAGAATATATGTAACATGATCTTATGAACCACCTTTACATTCAATGCAATGCAATTTAAATTTCTTTAAGTTTTTGTCTTCTTCAAAACTTTAAGCCTTTCTTTTTGTTTATTTTTACAGCTTTTAAACAACCAATTATTGGTTTCTGTTGAAACTAGGCAGTTATCTTCATACAACAACGGTTTTCTTCATCTTTGTGTAAGCAAACTCATTAAAGGTGATGAACGTTCATGATTTTTTGGAAATAACAATGCACAAACATGTCCTAGGATTTCTAGTTTGATCCGGCTTGTAATAAACAAAGCTAGACTCGTCGTTTACCAAAAACTCAGGTAAACAAAGTGGCACGCCTAGTGGGACCCAGTTTGCGCATTTGGAAGAAATTTATGTAAATTTATAGTTTTTCTAGTTGTTCTTGTGGAGAAAACTTTTTTGGAAAATTTTTAAATCAGTTTGATAAGTTTTTCTGAAAATCTTACTTGTGCATGCATTTAAGAAGTAGTAAAGCCCTTAAAGAAATGGTTCGTCCTGGTACTTCTGCGTCATTTTCCCAGATGAATGCACGATCTACACAGGCGTCTATGACTACAATAGATGTCAATGTGTCAACTGTCATGGGAGCAACTCCTCCTATACCGGTTTCGACGGTTTTGGGAGAAACTACCCCTATAACTGTATCATCAACCGCTGCATTGACACAATCTAATTATGTGGTTTTATTGCCACCACCAATAACTTTCCCTTCAACCCCTAGAGATCCAAATTATCCAGTGAGAACTTCGTTGGATAATAGATTCGTTTATATGCAACAATTCACGATGCCTATGGTCAAAAGGGATTTTCCCTATGGCATGCCAACAACAATGATGGCTGGCCTACACACAAGTGCGTCTACATATGCAGATAATGCAACTGTGTTGACACCTTATAATTCACAATTACCTTCTAGTTCAAGCATTCCTGGTCGAAATGCTCTCCCATCTTTGACGAATGACTCCTTATATTCTTTAAGACAACAGAAGGATGAGAGTAATCATGAAATGGTGCATATGTTAACACAAAAAATTGGAACAGTATTCAATCCTATGATTCAGAACATAAACCAAAGTTACCAGTTGTTGGCCATACGAATGGGGAGAATAGCAGATTTCTTTGCCCCTGTCCAAGCAAGGGATCACCAAATTCCCCAAATTCAAAATCCCAGGCCTTTACATATCTCTGAAAGGCCAAATAACGAGGGAAATCAAGGGCAACAACCTGTTCCCCAAGTTCGACTAGTCAAACCAGTTGCCCAAGTAGAGGATGTCAGAAATCCTCCTGTAATTTTGGTAAATAGAAATCAGTATGTTGATCCCGTTCTAAGAAATGTTCAACAAAACAATTTGGCAGGACATAATAATATAGCAAATTTGGTCGTAACCATTTTGGTTCAAAATGGCCTTAACATAGGCCTGCGTAGGCCTGATTTTGTTTCAGCCCTGTCAGAATATGTTCTTCAGACTGAACTTCCTAGGGGATAAAAATCCATAAGTTCACAAAATTTGCTGGCGACACCAGTGAATCCACAGTTGAACATATTGCTCGTTATCTGACTGAGGCAAGGGATATGGCAAACAATGAAAATTTGAGAATGAAATACTTCCCCAATTCTTTAACATACATGATTTACTCCTCTTTCCCCGCATTCAATCTATAATTGGGATCAATTAGAAAGGGTGTTCCATGAGCAATTTTACACAAGCCAATCTATAATAAGTTTGAAAGAATTGGCTAGTGTTAGGCGTAAGATTCCAGAATCTATTGATGACTATCTCAATAGATTTAGACTATTGAAGCCTAGGTGTTTCATCCAAGTGCCTGAACATGAATTAGTCGAAATAGCTGCTGGGGGTCTTGACTATTCCATTAGGAAAAATTTAGACACTCAATATTTAAGAGATATGGCCCAGTTAGCCAATAGAGTTCGATAGGTTGAAAGATTGAAGGCTGAGAAAGCCAGAACTTATAAATATCATAAAAAAGAAAAGATCGCATATGTCGAAACAAACGACAGTGACCAAGAATCTGACATAGCTTATGAGTATGTCGAAAAAAATGAAGTTAATGTTGTAGAACTAAAACCTGGGCCTCCTTAAACTTGTAAATCATTGAGGCCTTCTGATGGGAAAAATCTTGCAGAACCAAAAAATTATAGATATAATCCCAAAACGTATACATTTGATATAAAAAAATGTGACGAAATATTTGACCTTTTGGTTGCTGATGAGAAAATTATAGTTCCTATGGATTTAAAAACCCCTCCATTAGAGCAACATAAAAAGAGAGGTTTTTGTAAGTTTTACAATTATTTGGGACATAAAACCTCACATTGTGTTCTTTTTAGGGATCTTGTTCAGAAAGCCTTGAACGAAGGAAGATTGAAATTAGGGGAGATAGCTAAGACTCAAATGCAAGTAGATGCTGATCCCATGAAAGTTGTAGATGCAACGTACACAGAACCAGCTGGCTGTATGGTAGTAGATGCCATAGTCAAAGTTGTAGAAAACTTGTTTGTCGAAAGTAATACTTGTTGCTGAGTAACAAATGGTAGAGGCTACTGAGGGCCGCAAAAATCATGTTGGGACAATTTTTGAGGCTCAATATTTGGGAAAAAATGAAAGTTGTCTTCCCTATTGCTGAAGAGGAATTGATAGATTTCCTCAACCGCTGCAGGCTAAAGAATTCAGAAGCTGCACTTTACCCTAGATGCAGTGCAGTTTTTGATAAGGAGCCCACCAAGGGCCTTGAGAGCTTTAAACCACAATCTAGGAAAAGGGGGACGTGGTTTGATGACCACAGGCATAAGTTTTTCTTTGATAGGAATTTGATTCCATTCACAAATTCCTCTTTGACCACCACTCACTTTTTCAGAGATGGTTTATCAAAGACCTTTGTGCCAAAGGAAAAAGTTCCTGTTGGAGAATGGATTCATCCAACCAACAGATTTCTCCAGTTGGGAAAATTAAAATGGAGAATGGAGGTACCAATGCTCCTGGCACTAAGAGTTCTGATGGGTCTAAGAAGTACGCTTATACTAATAATTATAAAGGAAAAAATCCAATGACTAGGACCCAATTGAGAAGGTACCAACGCCAAAAGATGGCTGGTGAAATGGCCTCTGCTGATGTCAAAACTAATGAAGGTGATATCAAAGGCAAGAAAGTAGTCGAAATGGCTAAAAAGCCAGTCAAAAAGAGGTAGTTCCCTGCACTACCTCTAGTGAAAGACATGACTGCTGATAATGATGAGAATTGGGATTTAGATTTTATGGATTCCGAACCTGACTTCGATGTGATATGTAATGTCGTTTCAATACTCCCTGCGGAGTATGATGTCATTTTTAAAGTCGAAGAATCTGATGAAGAATTCGACCCAGAGCCTGATGCCAACAAGTCTGTGTGTTACTATGTTACAAATTATTGTTGTGTGGATGAGCAAACGGCTTTGTTTGAAAAATCAAATGGTACAATGAAAAGTCATTTGAAATCCTTGTTTATACAACCAAGAGTGAACGAACTGAGCATCAATAAGGTCAGGTCCTTGTTGATGGTGGAGCTGCAGTAAATCTGATGCCCCATTCTTTACTAGGGAAACTTGGGAAATTCGACACAGATTTAAAGCCCAACAACATAATTCTTAGGGAAAGATGGACATTCTCTCGGTGCTCTCCAGGTTAACTTAACGGTGGGAACCATAACAAGGCCCACACTTTTCATGGTGGTGCCTACTAAGGCGAATTTCAATTTGCTCTTACGAAGAGAATGGATACATGAAATTGGGGTTGTACCCTTTTCTATGCACCAAAGAATCGCCATCTGGAGTGATGATGGTCTGGTAGAAAACATTGAGGAAGATCAAAGTTATTTCACTGCTGAGGTGAACCATATCACCAGGAAAACCTTTGAAAAGAATTTGGCAAAAATAGCGCCATGCCGTACGACTGAATCTGGTTTTATTGACCAGAAAAATGCTTGCTCTGTCAAGCTGCATCCTACCCTTGGATTCATGTGGGAAAGGGAATACCAAGAAAATGAGTCTTTGGAGGTGGTAGTCATCTGCTCAACTAGGTGGGACATTGACGATAATTATTATGTCTGAACAAGAAGTTTGGGTAAGGATTACAGCCTATATGGCCGAAAATAAAATAAAACAGGCCTTAGAGGCTGAATGCAACAAAAAATGGTTGTAGGAACCATAGATAAAATGTCTGGCATAGACATTGATGAAAAATGGTTGAGAGTCAGAGGCTTGATTGTATATATGACGAAGAGCCTTTGGGTTTTGAAGAAAGCCCTCTCTTTCGACCAAGAGAATCCAAGCTGAAGATCCTTTAGAGGAAGATGACTTAGGGGATGGATCAATCAAAAGACCAACTTATATCAGTTCTAAAATTGATCCATATTTGAAGGTTCAAACGGTTGAACTCTTGAAGGAGTTCAAAGACTGCTTTGCGTGGGATTACAACGAAATGCCTGGATTAAGCAGGGAAATGGTGGAATTGAAGTTACCAATTCAACCAGACAAGAATCCAGTAAAGCAACTTCCAAGAATGTTTGCACCTCAAATTATGTCAAAAATCAAAGAGGAAATTGAAAGACTCCTCAAAAGCAAGTTCATTATAACTGCAAGGTATGTCGAATGGTTAGCAAATATTGTTCCTGTCATTAAGAAAAATGGGAATCTTAGACTCTGTATAGACTTTAGAGATTTAAATAATGCTACACCAAAGGATGAATATCCTATGCCAGTGGCAGAAATGCTAGTTGATTCAGCAGCATGATTTGAATATTTATGTATGGTTAATGGTTATTCTGGCTATAATCAAATCTTTATTACAAAAGAAGATGTGTCAAAAACATCATTCTGTTGCCCAAGGCCTTAGGTACCTATGAATGGGTGGTGATGCCTTTTGGCCTAAAAAAAGTTGGTGCTACATACCAAAGAGCAATGAATTCAACGTTTCATGATTTTATTGAACATTTTATGCAAGTTTACATTGATACTATTGTTGTAAAATCTTCGTCGAAAGATGGACATTTAAATCATCTTCGACAATCATTTGAAAGAATGAGAAAATATGGATTGAAAAGGAATCCACTAAAATGTTCCTTCAATTAGGAATAAGAACATGAAATTGTATATTTTAGCATCTGATTCGACTATAGGGAGCATGTTAGCCCAGGAAGATGATAATGGTGTCGAGAGAGCCATATATTATCTTAGTCGAATTTTAAATGATGTTGAAACTAGGTATAGTCCCATTGAAATTTTTTGCCTATGTTTATATTTTTCATGTACTAAACTTAAGCAATACATAAAGCCTGTTGATGTTTATGTTTATTCGCATTTTGATGTTATTAAACATATGTTGTCTAAACCAATTCTACACAGTCGAATTGGAAAATGGGCTTTAGCACTCTCTGATTATTCACTAACTTATAAACCTTTAAAAGCAGTGAACGGTCAAATTGTTGCTGATTTCATAGTAGATCATTCTTTGGTCGAAGTAACACAAAGTTATGTGAATAAGAAGCCTTGGACTTTATATTTTGATGGTTCCACCCACAAAAATGGCACTAAAGTTGGTGTATTGATAATTTCTCCTTTAAATATACCAACAAAATTGAAGTATAAAATAAATGGTCGTTGCTCCAATAATGAGGCTAAATATGAAGCCTTGATAACAAGATTACAAATGTTATTGGAACTGAGGGAAAAAGATGTCGAAATAAAAGGACAATAAACATGTCGAATTAACAAATGCATCAACGAAAATTTAATCATGTATTTTGTTTTTGCTAATTCACTGTTAAAATAGTTCGACTCTATTAACATTCAACATGTACCTCGAATTGAAAATCAAGAGGCCAATGACTTGGCACAGGTTGCTTCAGGTTACAAAGTTCTAAAGTGTCAACTCCAAGATTTGATTGAAATCAAAGATAAATTAATTTCGTCAGATTTTTCTTTGACACAATTGTCAATGCCAAAACTTGGGGGTGCAAATGGTGAAGATGGTTCAAGTTCTGAAAATTTAGAAAATTCTGAAATTTTTGAAAATTTTGCCATTAACAATTTGACATGCAATGATTGGCAAAAAACAATTGTCGAATATCTTGAGAACCCATTAGGAATAATTAGTCGAAAGATTAAGTATAGAACTTTAAGTTATGTAATCATTGGAAATGAGTTATTCAAAAAGA
Organism: Medicago ruthenica; assembly: GCA_018208015.1. Taxonomy (NCBI): domain Eukaryota; kingdom Viridiplantae; phylum Streptophyta; class Magnoliopsida; order Fabales; family Fabaceae; genus Medicago; species Medicago ruthenica. The sequence continues at coordinate 46,131,285 of CM031376.1, read as the reverse complement.
CTCCAGAAGAAGTTTTGCTTAAAGTTAAGATATCTCAAGAATAAATTTCGAAAGCAAATTAAAAACATGGCATTTTGATAAAATATAAACTTGATGTCAAAAGGCAATTGTCGAAATAAAAGACATTGTTGATACATTGGATCAAATGGATGTTGTCATGTTATATGTCTTCATGACAATACCAAACAAAAAGAAATTAAAAGACTATCTAGTCGAACTCAAAGACTTAAGTTGTTCTTTAGTCTTTCATAAGCTGCTTCAGCATATTTTAATTTGAGATCAATGAAAGATTCTGCATTAAGTAGTGTTGCAATCTCAGTTTCAAGTTTATCAGCATTCTCGTAATGTTGAAGAGCTACTTTGGCCATCGACTCCATTTGCGCTTGGACTGAAGACGCATCCGTACATCAATTTCGACTAGCCTCTCTTTGGCAGTGTTGATCTTGACTTGAAGATCTTCAATTTCCTTTTCCCATTGAGAAATATCAACACTCAATTTCATCTTTTCATCTTCTTCGTATTTAGCCCTTGCTTCCATGGAAAGTGCCTCAGACTTTACCAACTCTCCTTTGTTCAGTTCCCCCTGTCGAAATGCTAGTTTTGTCTCAACTTTTCATCAGTCTTCTTTTTCTTCTGAATTTGCCTCATTGTTTGTTCCAAAAGAGGTTCAAACTCAATAAGAAATGAGACAAGAGATTCATTCTCAGCACACTCTAGAGAGTTCAAGGGGATTTCCAATAAGCCTTTGATGTCATAATAATTACTAGGTTCTTGTCGAAGTAACTGGAAAAAGTTTACATTTAAGACTTTGTCCTTCAGCTTTTGGATTAAGTCTTCATGAGAATTCACAAGGAACTCTATTCCAGTTAATGTTAAAGCGTCTTGAGCTTGGTTGGAAGAAGAACTCTAACTGATCGTAACTAGTTTCAAAGAAGCTAGAGGGTCTTCGGCCTTTAGCTTTACAAACTCTTCACGGCTCAAAGAAGTCTGGAGGTTCGAGGCTGATGCAGCATTGGATGCAGGAAAAAGTTTCACCTTCTGACTCTGAAGTAGCGATGTCTTATCCTTCAGAACTTTCAACAAAAGGAGAATTGACTCTTTCATCATTAGGCTCCTCATTTCTTGGAGGACTTTGGCCATTAACTCCGACTCCATTGGTCTCTCCATCATGCTGAAGATCTTAGTCTTCGACCATATCATCAATATCATTTTCTTCTGCTTCTGGGGAAGATGGAGGAGATGGTGGTAAGTCTCTAATGCCCTGCTCTTGCTCAGCAAACTGGTCAAGAACTTCAACCCTTCGTTGTTGAGCTGGAAAAGGATTGGGAATGTTTGTGTGTGGTCCTGACGAAGGGTTATGTGTCTCTTCTTTAGTAACAGCCTCCAAAATAGGGGAAGTGATAGAAAAGATATGAGTTGTTTTTGGTGGTGGAGGAATGGTTTCTTGACTTGGTTTATCAGTTGAACAAGCATCCTACATAAAACAGCAAAGTTAGAATTCGAAACGAATAATGGGTCGAAAAAACAGAATGAAAAAAAAAAACAAGTTTACTTAAAAAATTTTGTACCTTTTCAGTAACTCCTAGACAAAATTCCGGCTCTCAGGTCCTCTGCCGGAGTGACTTTGTTGTTGTTTTTTGAGTTTTGGATCAAGAGGAAGTGAAGAATCATCTGGTTTGACAGCTTCGACATTAAGTCTTGAAGTGTCAGAATCAGTGTTCTTTGTTGTTTTCTTTGTCTTTTCGACACCAGAGGAAGTTCTTCGACGGTTTTGCCTTTGTTTGATTCTTGTGGGACCATTTCAATTGTTTATTGTTCTTTTGGTTCTGAAGCCTCAATGGTTGTTGTTGCCTCCCTTGTTTTGCTAGTGGTTTTCGACTGCACATTTAGAGATAAAAATGAAGTAAATGGATAAAGTTACCATTATCTGATCGAAGAATGAAAGAAACTTACTGTTGAGCTTTTGTGAGTTTTGGAAGATGTTTCCATCTTTGTTCTCTTGCTAGTTGCCTCTGATGTTGATTCACTAGTTCTCTTTCGACTATGAAAAGTGTTGAAACTTACTTGTTTATCTTGTGTTCTAACTGTGGTTTAGAATCATCTTCAGATTCTACTTCAACCACGCTAGGTTTTTCTCTTTAACGAGGAATGGTTGCATAAAAGTTGTTTTATGTTAAGATAAAGCACAAGAAAATAAACAAAAGCAAGAGAAAATTTTATAAGCCGTTTTGTATCACTTGCTAAAGGTGTATTTCCTATGACTTCGACATGTTGAAGATCAAGGTGTAAATAACCTTTGTAGTCGGATAAATATTGTTTAGCCCAGACTACTATATCCCTCTTTGGTTTCAAAGTTTCTTGGATTTTCTTGTAACCAAAATGAAACCAAGAAGGATAGTTGGGTGAAAAGGCTAAAGTGAAGTCTGCACTAGGTAATGGTGAAAATTTCACACAATGAAAAGCCAAAGCCAGCTTATACTCATCCTTTCCTTCGACATAAGGAGGAAAAGTTAGCTTTGGAAGCTTTTTAGTTACTTTTTGTTTTAAAATTAATGCATCCTCATGAACAGTTTTTTTGATATTTAAAGGATTATACACAACTTCAAAGAATTTTTGAAAAGCTTGAATTTCTTTCATATGCATACCTTGAGATTTTTTACCTTTTTTCTGCAAAGTAGGAAAATCATCTGTCAGGGTGGCAAGAATTGTCGAATCATCAGAAAGCTTTGTATAAAAATATTCATTCCACCATTGAATAAACTCTTCAGTGCATAAATAGGATGTTTGAAAAGAAAATGGAGTGAATTGAGGAGCATGATCAGTCGAATTCTTCAAACGCTGGAGAAACTCAGTCTCGGTCATTGAAAAGAATCCTGTGCACATCTCTTTGGTTTTCTTACAAATTGGAGAAGGTCAAAATTGGTTTAGGCCAAATTGTATTGCCACCAAGTTTGGGTAATATTGTATCAGCCCCAGGCTAGCTTTGCCTAAAGCAATTCTAAGGGACAAGAGTTTTGGAGTCAGATATGCCTTCCAAATTTCGACATTTTCGTCGAAGTATTGAGGGTTTTGAGCTGGAAATTCCCTTTTACACCAGTCCGGACCTACATTTCGGCCGACGAAAGGGGCCATTTTTGAGTCGAAGGAATCACATTTTAAGAAAATGTTGAAGTATTCCTTGAAGATTCGGATTGTCGGGAGATTGATTTCTCTTCTCCTGAGATAAGCCAGTCTTACTCCTTCTATGCTTAGACTAGCTATCTCATCCTTATACATTGGTGGTGGTTTAGAATTTTAATTGTTTTTCAAAAGTGGCTACTAACTACAATTGGAAAAGCCAAAGAGGTCCTGAAAGTGCCAACTCTTTGTTCTCTTTTAGTATTTTCATGGTTTGGCTTGCAGCACCCAATGAATCATAAAGAGTTCCTAGAAGTAATTTGTCGAATCAGAAGAAATTTCCTTCATGCAATTGGCTGGCCATGGTCTTGAATTTCTTGGATACTTGTAGGGAACCAGGACAAAAAACAAAGTAGGAAAGCCAAAATGTGAGAAAGGTTGTATGTTCTTGATCAGAGACATCTGGGGTATCCTTGTCGAATTGATCATTCAGAAAGTTGCTATAACTAGCTCTTGAGACAGGGAAGTCAAAGCCGTTATTTCCACTAGTATTGGTAGGGTCATAGACTTCACCTATTGGCAGAAGCCCAGTGATGGCAGCTACGTCGAACAGGGTGGGTGTGAGCATACCATACTTCAAGTGAAGGGTGTTGGTTGAGCTTTCCCAAAAATGAATAGCAGCCAAAAGCAGAGTTCCATCATAGTTTAAGCTAGTTTTCGACAACTGGATCAAGTCGAAGATACCTAAGTTTTTCCAAAGATCTGCTTTCTTAGGTTCAACCTTATTTAGCCATTCTAAGTATGTCGAAGTGTTGGTTGAAGAAGGGGCTGATCTAAACACCCTTTGAGGAGCGTTCATGAATTGCATATGGAAAGGTCCTTTAGAGAAAACCTAGGTTTTGCATGGTCCCACCCAAGAAAGTATGTGTGAAGTTTCTTCATATCCCTATCAATATCTAACATGGGTCCTAAAAACCCATAAACAACATTATCAACTGAATAAGGAATCATTACCTGGGATTGCCAGATTTTAGCTTTTTCTTCATCAACTTCAGGCTCAGGGGCGAAAGCTTTGCATGTTCTTGTTAGGAAGAACAGAAACGTTTGTAGCGAGGGGAACTTGAATTTTCTGGGAAGTTGAAGACGCCGTTAGAGAGCTTAAAGAAAATGGTAAAACTTTCGTGAAAAGAAGATTGATTTGAATAAAGGTCTGATGGCCTAAAAAAGCTTTGAAGCTTACGAATTTTCTATTGAATTCTTGGGTTTTCAGAAAATAGAGAGAGAAAACTTCAGGAAAAGTGAAGAAGAAGAGTGGGTTTGGCTTTTATAGGGGAGAGAGAAAGTTCTGAGCTTGTAAGAAACTGCCACGTGGTCGAAGAATTAGAGATAATGGGGTTGTGAAGAGTTGTGATTATGATTGATTTAACCACACTAATTTCTTCAACTGAATGTGGTGGCCCACTAAATCCGAAGAAAGTGGCGCAGTAATGATGAAAAACTGGGGAGCAGTTTTGAAATGACGTTTTGAATAAAAGTGACGTCATTATTTCAGAGATTATGTAGAGTTTTCAAAACTTGTCAGTTTTCTCTTGCATTTCTTCAGTCGAAAATGTCATTTTTTGGGGGCAATTTGTTAGCACTTATTTTGATTTCCCTTATTTCGACTAACTATATGGTTGTGTGAGCCATGAAATTTTCTAAGTACAGGAAACGGATGCAGATTTTGACTAAAGGAAGATTCAAGTTGCAAGTTCTCCAAGTCCAAGAGCATAAGATTTGTTTAAATTTATAAAAGAGCCCAAGGGTGATTCGACTAACAAGATTTTGACAAAGAGGAAACAATTTTTCCTTGAGTTCATTTATTTCAACAGAAGGGAACAAGCCTTCAACCTATTTTTTTTGAGGAGACAAGTAGAGGCCATGCTGAAGCTATCGAAGTAGTTTAATTTTTTAGCCATTAGGTTTGTAGTCACAAATCATTATCAAAAGTTCTAAACACTCGAAATACCAGGGTCCAGAGAAAAGAGTAAACAGAATGTATGTAACATGATCTTGTGAACTACCTTTACATTTGAAATTCCTGACTAGTAACTAGTTCTGAACTAAAAACAGAGTATGAGAAATTAAGTTCAGAAGCAGAAAAAATAAAGTGCAGAAAGATAAAAACACAATGAGTTTGTTAACCCAGTTCGGTGCAAACTTCACCTACTTTAGGGGATACCAATCCAGGAAGGAAATCTACTAAAGGAATCAACTCAAAGACTCAAACACAGACCCCCCTGTTCCCAGCCTTAGCAATCAATCTCCACTTAGTCTAGACTTCTACTCAGGAACCCACCTAAGTATTAGAACACTACTAACTTCTTAATTACTTAATCACAACCCAGTGATCAGCAACACTTAAACAAACAACTCAAAACAATGAAGACATTCTTCAAAACAAAAACATCATTCGTACTTAAAAGTTTTGAATGATTTACAACTCAAACAGTCTAAACCAACTCAAACAGATGAGTGGTGTACAAAAACAAAGCCTAAGCTTACACAGACTCTTAATTCTAATATCTGAATATTTGACTCTATTAAAAATCACAATTTGCAGTAGCACGTCTTCCTTTATATAGGCTTCAGCAGCTTCTCATAATTCTGAATCCAATCTTCTGCAATTGATATGTTTCTGAATTATGAAAGGCTCAAAAAGGAAACATATAATTCTGCATTGTATCTTGCAAAGATCCTTCATAAAATATAATTAAGCATAAACACGAGACAAATCAAAGCAAGATCTTCGACAAAAATATCAGTCTTCTAGAACTCAAATGCTTGAATTAATCCTTGACAAATCTTCCAAAGATACGCACAGAAAGAATCATATTGAATGAAAAAATCCAGCTTCTGAAGTTCAACGTCTAAACAGTGCGTCTGAAGTACTGTTCAGCGTCTGAAGGCACATTCTGCGTCTGAAGCACTGTTTCAGAGTCTGAAGGTCCATTCAGAGTCTGAAGGTCCATTTTAGCTTCTGGAGGTCCAGAAATGCAATTTTCAGCTCCTGATCCTTATTAAAACCAGTTCCTTGCATCTGAAGTCACTATATAACATCTGGAAACGCATGCTTGCACATTTTGATTTGATTTTACCAAACAATGAAGCCAACACTTCAAATAACCAACAACATTCAATGCAATGCAATTTACATTTCTTTATGTTTTTGTCTTCTTTAAAACTTTAAGTCTTTCTTTGTTTATTTCTACAACTTTTATACAACCAATTGTTGGTTTATGTCGAAACTAGTCAGTTATCTTCATACAAAAACGGTTTTCTTCATCTTTGTGAAAGCAAACTCATTAAAGGTGATGAACGTTCATTCTTTTCTGGAAATAACAACGCACAAACATGTCCTAAGATTTCTAGTTTGATCCTGCTTGTAATAAACAAAGCTAGACTTGTCGTTTACCAAAAACTCAGGTAAACACGGTTGAACCGGCCGTTCCAGTCCGGTTTTAATTACCCTGGTTACAACACAATCAAGCCATGGATATGAGCTTAGTAACATCAACATTGATTGTTTATGATATTATGTCATATTTATGTTGCATAATAAAGTAGTCAAAGTTCAACGGTCGAGGAGGCCTTGGGGTCGAAGTTAGTGGAAGAAAATGTTTGGTATTTCTGTTGAATATTGAGTCACCTTGACTAGACTCACTTGTTTGTGGGGTTGTAGGCGATTTCATCCATATCATCCCGTAGACAGATCCAACAAGAAATAAAGGATGATTAGGATATATATCATACCTACTATTTACCCTGGTTTTTGGTAAACAACCGCTGGTTAACATCCCACTTAAGACTCAAATATTTATCAGGATTGGGTCGATGTTCAGAGATATTTTAAGGAAGGGCATTTAAGTAATTTTGAGGGTTTAGGCTATAAATTCCTTTGTCCCCAAAATTTCCTCATAATCTTCATTACTTTCTCTCTCTAAAGTTTCTTCTCCAACTTCTCTCTATTCTCCTCTCAATTTTCATCATTCAATCATCCCAATTATCAACATTATCCATCAATTTCCATCCCAATCTCTTAGCTTCCACTTGCAAGCACATCTTTTTGGAATTTTCAAGACTAGAGAAGATTGAGGAATCAAGAAGGAAGAGGGACCAAGCTAGGGTTTGAGGAGTAAGAAGCTTGGCAAGGAACACAACAAGTCTTTAGAGTGAGTTCCTTTAGTTTAGAACCCACCTTGGGTTAATTTGGGTGTGATTCCATCCTTTGAGCAAAGTTTATATTTTGTGCCCTAATTCCTATTGCCCTTTAATTCCTTGTTAATTTATGTTTTAAACTATCAATTTGCAGTAGAAAATCATCCCTAATACTGTTAGAAAGCTTGGGGTAAGTTTGGATATGACAAATTGGTGAAAAATAACGTTTTGAACATTTCAGTGCTATCAAGCTCGCCACGGCGAGCTCGTGGCGAGCACAGGGCTCGTGGTTTCTGGACCAACTCGCCATGGCGTGATGGAGCTCGCTGGGCGAGTTATGACAGACCCTTCTGGGCTGTTGTACCTCGTACAGCGAGCTGCAAGCGCGTCGGCGAGGCCCTTTTTCAACCATTTTCAATAGAAACCCTATTTTTCCAAGGAATGCCACTTCGACATATCCATAAGGCTCCTAACAGATGTAATCATAAAGGAACAAGGATTAGGCAATAACTTATAAGTACGGGAGCAAAGTTTAGCCGGGTATGGAGATGTATATATGTTTATGAGCGATGGGAATGATTCCCACAACCAAGTAGTGGCTTATGAGAACGATAAGCATGTGACCTTATTATTTTTCATATGTTAAGTATCGGATGATTGTTCCCTTGATGAAAGCATTAGATATGCATATGAATAAATTAATGTACAGATATACCTACGAGTGATTAAGACAAGAATTAAATTATAAAGTTAAATGTGTCCATCAGGCTCCGGACTATGCCGGATGGGATTTCTCCGAGAAGGTTGTCCACGGTTTAGATTACAAAGTTATATGTGTGTGTGTGTGTGTGTATATATATATATAAGTCGTGACTCTATGACTCCCCGTTAGTAGTGGAGTTAAGGTACCCCGTTAGTAGTGGTTAGGAGTTCTTTAGATGTAAGTCCTACACTGCAATAAGATAAGTTAAGTCGTGATTCTCAGGCTCCCCGCTAGTAGTGGAGTCGTGGTTTCCCGTTAGTAGTGGGCAAACATTGTTTCTATGTAAGTCCTTCACGACGATAAGAGGAGTCCGGTGTTAGCCTTAGATAGGAATTTCACCGGTAAGATGGGAGATGTATTCTGGGGCTACTCCACTCAGAAGCACTCCATAAAATGAACCAAGATAATTAATGTATGTTCAACGCTAACTCTCTAACTTAATATTAATAACAGAGAATGATTATTTATTGAGAATATTACAAGGTAGTTATCAGTTATCAGAAAGTGATCCTAAGTTTCCCCTCGATCACTAAGTTAGCAGATTGTAGATAGATTTCTTGACTACACAGTATAGCAGGCACTAACACGTATAAACCCGAAATGGGTTGAGATTAGAATGTGGCAACTCGTAGGTTTCCCCTGAGGTTTCCACACAGCCTAGGATAGGTGGACCTCACTTAGACATTATGTCTCATCCCATTCATTTTGATTTCAGGTGGCACGCAACAAAGGTAAGGAGAAGGCTGCTCGATGATCGTGCCTATTATGCTTATGTATTTTAATGTTGTTGTATACTCGGATCTTATGTATTTTAGCACTTGGTTCAGACTTTTGTGTATTAATATTCCGATGTATTGACATTACTGTGCTTATGTATCTTCATCAGTCAACTTTTCTGTATTGTAAATTAATGTATCCAGTACGAAATTTTAACACTTGTAAGAGATCCTATGTAATCTCTATATGGGTGTTACAATTTGGTATCATAGCAGGTCTATTCAGATCGTGCCTTGGGTCATTAAGATACAATCCAAGTACATGGACAATTTGGATCCAGGACATTATTCTAAATGTTATATCTGGTTAAACCTGATCACTTTGACTTGTTCATGATAGCTAGGATAAGATGTCTGGGAGACGAAGAGGACCAGGAAGGCCTAGAGTAAATCAGGCCAATGAGAAAGAAGGAGACCCTAATGTGAATTTCTGGACTCAGATGATGCAGTGGCAGTAAGCATTGCAGCAGCAGTATCAGGAGCAGCAGGCTCAGAACGCATTACAGCATCAGCAGATGATGCAAATGATGCAGCAATAGGTGCAACAACAGGCCCATTCTCAACTACAATGGATGAAAATGATGCATCAGGGGCAAGGATTCCATCAACAACCACCACCGCCTCTAGTTATTAGTAATCCAGTTTTCCGGGAGTACAATAGGAATCACCCTCCCGAGTTCAATGGAGAAGGTGACCCTCAGAAAGCCAAGAGGTGGCTAAAGCAAATGGAAAAGATCTTCTCGATGGCTGAGTGTTCGGATGCTGATAAGCTGGTGTATGCCACAAACCAATTCAGAGGCGCAACAGAAGACTGGTGGGAATCCACCCAACGCAGAATGTTAGCAAATGATGTGGAAGTGAATTGGGCGAACTTTAAGGAGGTGATGCTAGAGAAGTATTTGCCACTATCATACAAAGTGAAGAAAGAGCAAGAGTTCTTAGAATTGAAACAGGGTAACATGTCGGTTATGGAGTTTACTAAGAAATTCGAAGAGTTATCATATTACTCCGCCCACAACGAATATGCAGGAAATGAGAATCAGAAGATGAACCAGTATAAGCGTGGTTTAAGAGGTGAAATTGATATTGTAGTGAGTCTCCAAAAAACCACAAGTTACGACAAATTGGTGTATGACAACTTAGTTGCTGAAGCGGATTTTGCCAAGACCGCTTGGGAGAAAGCTGCAGCATTTGAAAAGAGAAAGGGTAAATTTCAAGACAAGTATCATGACAAGCTGAAGACGAAAGGTTCTCGCAAAGAGGGAAGCAACCCTATTCTCCAAAAGCTAGTCCTATTTGTGGTAAATGTGGAAGATCTTATCCAAGAGAATGCTTGAAAGAAGCCGGGGTATGTTATAGATGCAAGCAACCAGGGCATTTGATCTCTCATTGTCCCGAGAGGAGGGGTAAAGACGTAATAGAAAATACTACTAGTAAGCGCAGAGCGTACTCCCTAGATGGCAAGATGGCTCTGGCTAATGAAGATTTGATTGCTGGTATGTGTTATCTTGGCCAGAATCCTGTTAGAGTTCTTTTTGATTGTGGTGCAATTTGTTCTTTTATTTCGTATAAGTGCGTAGAAATGCTGCAGTTACCTTTGTCCCCATTGATTCCTCCAATGTCGGTGTCTACCGCTACGGATGGCGGAATCATGGCAAGTGATGTTTGTGAAAACTGTCCTATTACTGTGTCCAGCAAGACATACTTTATAGACTTAGTGTGTCTCCCTATGGAGCAACTTGATGTAATTCTAGGCATGGATTGGCTCTCCGCTAACCATGTGTATATTGGATGTTCCGAGAAGAGTATCTATATGCCTATAAGTGATACGACCGAAGGTGTGGCTTTATCTCAATTGATTAATCATACTTATTAGTTGATTCAGTTTATTTGTGCTAAGGATATGTGTTTTTATGTTATGCTCATTGTGACTTCAGAACCAGAGCTAAGTCCCAATGACATTCCGATTGTGAATGAATGCCCAAATGTTTTTCGTTCCGATATAACCAGTTTACCTCTGGAGCGTGAAGTGGAATTCTCCATTGATCTTATTTCGGGAGCGGAACCAGTGTTTGTGGCACCGTATAGGATGTCACCTTCAGAGCTTAAGGAGCTGAAATCTCAGCTAGAAGAGTTAATTCAGAAGTATTTCATCCGACCTAGTGTATATCCTTGGGGTGCGCCAGTCTTACTAGTTAAGAAGAAAGATGGAAGTATGAGGTTGTGTATAGACTACCGCCAATTGAACAAAGTGACCATCAAGAATAAGTATCCTCTTCCAAGGATTGATAACCTTCTAGATCAACTTAAAGGAGAAACAATATTCTCTGAGATTGATCTTAGATCCGATTATCATCAGATTCACATTAAGTCCTCAGATGTGTCCAAGACGACGTTCAGAACACGTTACAGACATTACCAGTTTCTGGTTATGCCCTTCAATGTAACTAATGCCCCAGCTGTGTTTATGGATTATATGAACAGGATTTTTCAACCTTATCTCGATCAGTTTGTAGTAATCTTCATCGATGATATCTTGATATACTCCAAGGACTCTCAGGAACATTCCCAACACTTGAGGATCGTTTTGAATGTTCTCAGGGAGAAAAAGCTATATGCCAAATTCAGTAAGTGTGAATTTTGGTTATCCGAAGTTATGTTTTTGGGGCATGTTATTTCTCAAGGAGGAATGACCGTAGATCCGTCCAAAGTTGAAGTTGTCCTTAATTGGGCCAGACCCAGGAATGTGGCAAAAGTTAGAAGTTTCTTGGGCTTGGCAGGTTATTACCGAAGATTTATTATTAGGTTTTCCCAAATTGCCTTACCTTTGACACGCCTCACTAGGAAGGACGTACCCTTTATTTGGGACAAAGAATGCGAAGAGAGTTTCAGAACTTTGAAGAGAAAATTGACTAAAGCACCCGTGCTGGTGATACCAGATCCTGACAAGAGATACACCGTTTTCTGTGATGCATCCTCTAAGGGACTTGGTAATGTACTCATGCAAGTGGAGAATGTCATAGCATATGCGTCTAGACAGCTTAAGACTCATGAGGAGAATTACCCCACTCATGACCTTGAGTTAGCGGCCGTAGTTTTTGCATTGAAAGTGTGGAGGCATCATTTGTATGGTACGCAGTATGACCTATTCAGTGACCATAAGAGCTTGAAGTATTTGTTTGATCAACGGGAACTGAACATGAGGCAGAGAAGGTGGATGGAATATCTGAAAGATTTCGATTTCGATTTGAAATACCACCAAGGAAAGGCAAACGTTGTGGCGGATGCTTTAAGTCAAAAGGCTTTAGTTAAGGCAGAAGTGATGATGCATACGTGTGATCTATTTGAGAATTTTAGGGATCTTAATCTCAATGTCACAGAGGTGGAAGGCGACATTTTGTTACATAAGCTGGAGATTTCGTGCGACCTACGGTCCAGGATTGCACAGGCTCAGGTATGGATATGGACCTTCAGAGGAGGATTCGTCAATCAGAGTTTTCTTTGGCATCAGATGGCACATTGCTATTTGAAGGAAGAATTTGTGTTCTGAATGATGCAGAATTGAAGAGGCTAGTTTTGGAAGAGACGCATAAGAGCAGTTTCAGTATTCATCTGGGAGCCACTAAGATGTATCAAGATTTGAAAAGAGATTATTGGTGGCCTAGTATGAAAACCGACATTGCGGATTTTGTAGCATGGTGTGTTGTATGTCAAAAAGTGAAGATTGAACACCAAAGGCCTGCAGGGATGCTGGTACCATTGGAAATTTCTCAGTGGAAATGGGAAGAGATAACTATGGACTTTGTGAGTGGACTACCTCGCACTCAGCGGGGGCATGATTCAATTTGGGTAATTGTGGACCGGTTAACCAAGTCTGCTCATTTCTTGCCGGTTAAGACCACATACAGAGCTTCTCAGTATGCAGAATTATTTATCGCAGAGATTGTGAAACTGCATGGTGTTCCTACTAATATTGTGTCAGATAGAGATCCAATCTTTACTTCTCATTTTTGGAAGGTTTTTCAAAAGGCTTTGGAAACGAGACTAAAAATGAGTACGTCTCATCATCCTCAGACAAATGGTCAATCCGAAAGAACTATTCAGACGTTGGAGGATATGCTACGTGCGTGCATTTTAGAAGACAGAGGAAGTTGGACTAATCACTTGCCTTTGACTGAGTTCTCTTACAACAATAGTTACCATTCCAGTATAGGGATGGTGTAATATCCCGCTTAGATGTAACAATTATCAGTGTTAGAAGCTTATTATGCAAGTATGGCAATTTGGTAAATAGATGGGAATGGAGGAATATTTAAATAAAAGGGAACAAGATATTTTCTTTATATCTTCTCTCCCTTCACTCTCCCAAAAACAGATTTCTCTCCTTCCCCTCCCTCAAACTCACGCCCTCCTCACTCTAGCCTTCACCCATCAAGCCTTCATCCTCAATCTTGTGAAATTTGTGCAAAACAAGCTTGACTTGGAATTTCTAGGACAAGTGAAGTTGAAGAAGAATAAAGGAAATGAGTAGGAGCAAGTTAGAGTTTGAAGTTCAGAATCTAACAAGCACCAATCATGGCATAGGTGAGCTCCCTAGGGTTTTAGAACCCGTTTTGAGCAAGTTTGAGAGTTATTTATACCTTGAGAAAATTTTAGTAAAAGTGCCCTAATCTATGTTATTTGCTAATTCCTTGTTACAACTATGTTTAAACTGTTTATATGCTTAAGAAAATCCTTTTTATACCTTTGGGGAAGCTTGGGTAAGTTGGAATGGATTGGAATGATGAAAAATGCTATTTTTGAGTTTTCTGGACCTGTCATGGTCGCTACAGCGACCAGGCACGCTTTTGTTCTGCCTACGGTCGCTAGAGCTCGCTGGAGCTCGCTTCAAGCGACCAGCCCCAGAACAGCCATTACAGCTTAGCTGTTTTGGGGGTTCTGGAGCGCGTAGGCATGGTTTTTCGCATCCGAATTCTCCATAAACATTTTAGAAACAATAACTACCATTCTAACTCATTCAAGAGGCTCCCAAAAAGGATATAAATGTAAGGAACAAGGATTGAGCAATGACTTAGAATAGTTTAGAATTGTAAGGGCAAAGTTTAGACGGTTATGGGAATGTTTCCAATAACCAAGCAGTGGCTTATGAGAACGATAAGCCCATGATCATAGGTTCATGTTAATATTGGGAGGTTGTATCCCCTAGAAATGCATTAAATACGCAAAAGCTCTTAGTAAATTATTAGACGTACTTTCAAGTACATAAGATAAGAAATGATGAGAATAAGAATGCATCAGATATGCATAGTTTCAGATGGTGTATCAGATATACACATACCAGTTAGGTTATTTATCAGAATATGTATATTTATATATACCAGGAATAATAATTAATAATCAGGTTAAACTTTGTGTCTTCTGTGCTCTCGACCAGTTAGAGAGGACAGGGGGTTTCAGCATTGCTGAAATGGGCCAGGAACTTTCCGCGAGGATAACCACACAGAGTTATAGTGTGTCTCTTGTGCTCTCGACCAGTTAGAGAGGACAGGGGGTTCCGGATACAGCTGGAACGAGCCAGGAATCTTCTGCGAGGATAACCACACACTTAGACAAGAGGAGTCCGGTGTTAGCCTAATATGATAGGAATTTTCACCGATTAGCAGGGGGATGTGCTTCGGGGTTACTCCACCCGGGGGCATTCCGTAAAATGAACTCAGATAATAATGTTTGTTCAACGCTAACATCTAGCATAATGATATGTATCAGTTAATATTTTATTATGTTATCAGGCAGAGAATAGTTATCAGGCAGGTATCAGATATCAGGTATCAGTTATCAGGCGGTGATCCTAGGTTTCCCCTCGATCACCCAGTTATCAGGTTATAGTCTAGATCTCATGACTATTCAGTATCAAGTTCAGGCAGTGATCCTAGGTTTCCCCTTGATCACTAGTTTAGCAGGAACAGTCAGGTAGCCCTCTATGGGTAAGGTTAGAACTTGGCGATCATAGGTATCCCCAAGATTGCTAAGAGTAGGCACGGCGACCCTAGGTTTCCCCCGTGGTTGCCAACAGTAGGTTGGGCTGGAGCTCACTAAGACATTATGTCTCATCCCAATCCTTTTGGTGTAGGTTTACAGGTTAGGAAGATGTTCATGAAGATATTCTTCGGGAAGACGCTGGATGGAGTGCAGTTGCTCGACACGGACAGGATCAGGAGGTTGTCAGATTATATAAGTATATGAAAGTGTATTCTAAATATTTGGATAATTGTATAAACGAGCAAATTGTACTCTTTCAGTTGTATGTATTATTATTATTATTATTGAAAATTTTAATGTATCCGGTATCAGACTAATACACAAGCTAAATATTCTAGATAATTTAGTATGGGTGTTACAATTGGTATCAGAGCTGGTCGATTCAGACCGCGCCTTGGGTCATTAAAAATTCAATAAAGTAGTGGGACCATTGGGTTCCGGATGTTGTTCTAAAGGTCACATCTAGTTGAGCCTGATCAACTCAATCTAGTATATGACAGTTAGGATAAATGTCCGAGAGCTGAATGTGACCAAGGAGGAATGAAGTGTATGAAGGGCGAAGATTAAGGTGCCAGAATTTTAAGACGGAATTGGCGAAGAAGTATTCAATGCCAAATGGTGGCCATCAACCATGAGATAGCGAAGCTTGTTAGTGGCAAGATTTCAGAAACATAAGAGATACTTAAGATGTAAGGTGAAGCACCTCAACCCAGTTGGATGCGTCGTTGGACGATGCCTCGTCTGCGGAAGACAAACAGATTAAGAAATTATGGGATACCCTAAGGAATGACTTGGAATTGCAGTACCAAACCTAGAGACTCGAAGTGAGGAATTATCGGTCGGTTTTAAAATCTCTAGACTCCCAGCAAAGATAGAGTGCGGAAGAATCGAACTCGAATCGGATGAGATTTTAATGTCCAGACAGTTAAGGGAATTAATTATGGATTAAGCGAATCATCTAGACAAATGAAACTAACCACTCAAGTGTGGTCATTGAGCGTGAATCGCCAGTAAGTTTAACCCCATCAGATCAGCCGCACCTCCCGAACCATAAATGCCGGATTTGTGAATTGAGGAGAGAAGATGGTATGCAACCTAAGAACTAAGATGGATGATTAAGAGGTGATAATAAGACCTGTTGCATATCGAAGCGTGAATCAGATTTTCAGATATTGCTTATTAGTAAGAAGATTGGAAATAAGTTAAGCTTAACCGGAATTTTACTCAATGAAAGGTGGATATTGAATAGTTAGTCGTTGGAATTTAACGAAACTAATGGAAAGAAGACAAGTTTACGCCAACACGAGATTAAAGTAGACCAGTACCTTGAGAAATGATCGGAATTTAGCCGGGAAGTATCTTGAGGCTTTATTATCAGAAAGATTGGAACTAGTATGCAAGTTAATGTTGTGGTTAATGTAAGAAGTTCTATGTTCAATTGATGGATTTCCTTATACAATTATTTTGGAAAGCCGGAAGTGATTACCTCATGATGGTATGCTTTCAAAGGTGGTAGAATGTACAAACTTTGGGGTTGTTCAAACTATATGAAGAATCATTCGGCTAATAAGATCACTAAGTATAAGTTTGAGTTTAAGTTTAAGATGAGGTTATGATAAGTATAAGATATGATAACAAGTTACTGGAGGAATCCAATAGATAATGATAAGTGCAGAAGTTTAAGATCGATTAATCGGGTGCTCGAAGAGACGTAACCTATGTTTGGGCGTTCAAGAGAACCGGTAAGAGTTTGAAACTATTTCAAGACGGATTGTTCCGTAGAGAATTGAAGGGGTAACTTAAGGGACATGATAGAGTTATGGAGAACGAAGTAGTCTCGGGAAGATTATGGATATGAAAACCCTTACGGATAAAGATAAAATGATTAGTAATTGGACTCAAACCCCAGTGGATTCAGTGTATGAAAGATGTGAACCTTCCGAAACCATAAGTCATTTTTTTAAAAGTTGCCACAAGTGTTTGTGTGTGAATTTAAGTTGTCTCAAGTATGCTTTCAATCAGGTTTCTGCAATGTTATAATGATTATACATGAAGAGCTGATCAAGAGGTGGTTACAGAATTCAGGATATGGGAAGTAAAGTTAGAACCAGTGTTTAAGCTGGCTGACAGGAGAATTGTTAGGCTCGTAACAGTTGTTGAAAACCGTTTACAGGTTCTGGCGTATTATCGTGAAAGAAAGTATATGGTTTAGGTCCGAAAGGAAACACAAAGTCAAGTGATGACCAATCCGTAAGTTAAGCAGATGGTTTAAGCCACAAGAGAAACAGTAACGTCAGATGATTTTGTTATGATAGCTATAAGTTATTAAGTAAAAAGATTGGTCAAGGAAATTTTATTTGGCAATAAGTGGTGTATTGCTCCAATTCTGACTTGAGTTGTTAAGAATCAGAGTTGCGCAGCGGAGTAGTAATCCAAGAACGAATTAGTGAACAATACCAAGCTGAAGCTTAGAGAAAGAGAAGATGTTAAGTGCTTACTTCTTATAATACGGTATAGCAGTAAGTAGAGACGACTTGAACATATCACAATGTTCTAATGGAAAATTTTGGAAGTTAAGTTGAGGAATGTTTCAAACCTCGAAACCCATGAGAAAAGGAATATCGAAATAGTTTAAGAATATATGGTAAGGAATAAGAAGGATGTACGTCAAGCCCATTGAGTCATAAATTAATGGAAGTGACCGCTAATACGGTAATTTAGCTATTTTAGCTCAGTAACTTTAAGTGGACTTGAAGAGTAAGTTTAGTCAAAATGATCAAGCATAAGGCAACATCAGAAAAGGTTGCACTTGCAAGATGATATTTTTGAAATTGAAGCGTTGATCAGAAACGACAATGCAGTGGCATATGAGTTTAATCAACGTTGTACTCACGATCTGTCAACATTTCACATGTATCAGGTTATGTTTAGTATTATATCTAACTATCAGGCAGTGCTTAAACTACTTAGATAGTAGTGTGGCAGATTTTCAGTTATGTGGCATGTTTTGGTAATCGTGTACGCAGTCAAGAATTTTAAGTAGGGAGATTTTAATCAGAACAGGTTTGTTGTTATCAAACACATCTTAGCTGAAGAGTTCGGAAATTCTTGAACTTAATGTTCACAGGTAGAGGAAGGAGAACCTTCTATGCAGATTAAAGGTTACTCGTAGTCTACAGTAAAGGGCTACGTGAGTTCAGGTTATGATTAAAGGATTAAAGTTTAAGTGTGCTATTTTGTTAGTAGCAATCAGAATAGAGTTTTCTTTTCGAAAACAAAAGGATGTCTTTGAACGAAATATGTTTTTAACGCCGATAGAATGTAACAATAATTTATAGGTTGTTGTATACTCAAGAAATAAACATGGGTAACATTGGCGGGGCAACCCTGGCAAACCAGTTGAAAGGCAAATCCTGAATGTTACAAAATGAGTTAAGAGTAAGAAATAATTCCCAATTGTTGTGGTAGTGTCTCAGATATGTTAAGACCAAAAACGATGTCCCGTTAGTCGGACAAGGATGATGTGAGGTGCTGTCTACCCATCAGTAGTGTACACGTGCTCGTTTATGTATGTAAATTATATGTTATAAAATATACCATATGATAATATGTGAGACGGTCTATACCACTCATCATCTGGACTGAATTCCTTTGAGTTTGGAGTTATCAGTATAGAAAATATTTATGCTACGGCAAGAAAACGAGAATAAGTAGTGACAAGAACAATGGGAGATTGGCAAACTCCCAGTATGAAGAATGATTTCTAAGTTATTAAGTTACGCGTTGACGCCATAGGCTAACTGAAGCGGAGTACGAGTAATCTGTAAGAATACCGCGAATTCTTGAGAATCTCTTAGTGAGGATAATGATTAAGATTACGGAAAGTATTACATCGTGATGTCAGGAAGAAAGGAGCAGGTGCTAGAGGTGAAACTCCTGCTTGTACCTAGAATAATAATGAAGTTGGAAAAATCCTTGCATTTGCATGTGAGTACACTATACCAGACGTTTGGTGTAAGAATGATTCTATATGGAATGGTGATATAAGCCTATAAGTAAGATGTCGTCGTATGAGACGAAAGATAAAGATAATAATTCATGGGAAATAGATGCAGTGCAAGAAACCCATTGAAGAGTGGGAATATTTGAGGATAATAGAACGACCCGATGTCGTCAAAGTAAGATTACATGGACTATGAAGAAAATTTATGAAGTTCAATATGAATGTCTAGGACTTAATAACTTCAATTTGAATTTGCAAGAAGTGCATGTACAACAAGCATGGCTAAGTGAGTCGGGTAGATTGGTTCAGACAACCGCACACCCTGCTACGTAAGAATTATGTAATGTATATCAGGCCTTTCTATTGAGGGAAAGATTGTCGAGTATAATCGACTTATATAGAGTTGGAAAACCAAGGAATTATGATAAGTGAGCAAACTGGAGTTTTGACTAGTAGAGAAAGTAGTAAGAGAGGATTCTAAATTTCGAGGACGAAATTTCTTTAAGGGGGGTAGATTGTAACATCCCGCTTAGATGTAACAATTATCAGTGTTAGAAGCTTATTATGCAAGCATGGCAATTTGGTAAATAAGTGGGAATGGAGGAATATTTAAATAAAAGGGAACAAGATATTTTCTTTATATCTTCTCTCCCTTCACTCTCCCAAAAACATAATTCTCTCCTTCCCCTCCCTCAAACTCACGCCCTCCTCACTCTAGCCTTCACCCATCAAGCCTTCATCCTCAATCTTGTGAAATTTGTGCAAAACAAGCTTGACTTGGAATTTCTAGGACAAGAGAAGTTGAAGAAGAATTAAGGAAAGGAGTAGGAGCAAGTTAGAGTTTGAAGTTCAGAATCTAACAAGCACCAATCAAGGCATAGGTGAGCTCCCTAGGGTTTTAGAACCCGTTTTGAGTAAGTTTGAGAGTTATTTATACCTTGAGCAAATTTTAGTAAAAGTGCCCTAATCTATGTTATTTGCTAATTCCTTGTTACAACTATGTTTAAACTGTTTATATGCTTAAGATAATCCTTTTTATACCTTTGGGGAAGCTTGGGTAAGTTAGAATGGTTTGGAATAATGAAAAATGCTATTTCTGAGTTTTCTGGACCTATCATGGTCGCTACAGCGAGCTGGAGCTCGCTACAGTGACCAGGCACGCTTTTGTTCTGCCTACGGTCGCTAGAGCTCGCTGGAGCTCGCTTCAAGTGACCAGCCCCAGAACAGCCATTAC